>KZ061835.1:232767-243393 GCA_002091835.1 Anopheles maculatus
CCCCGGTCGAAATGCAAGAGAGCCTCGTAGTGGAAGGGGCCTCACAACAAGGCCCCCCCCCCGCTCACGACGTTTTAGACAAGCATATTGTAAGGGGCCTCCTGATTTCCTCAGGTACCGGGACACTTTTGAAGAGGGCCTCGTTTCTGCACAAGGGGCCCTTTTACTATACAAAAAATTCAGCTCAATACTACCCCCCCATCGAAAACTCAAGAAGCATTGGGCCCCAACTTCCTTACCGCTCAGGGCCACAAAACTGTTTGATCCGCCACTGCCTATACAACCGGTAAATGATTATAAACAATTGTGTTCAGGAAAATCAATTTCAAATACTCGCTTGGTTGTTGCGCACAAACGTGCCTACCAAGCTTTACAGTTCCGTGTTTATCTAAATATTTTTTTCTTTCTTGTTAGCATGATTTTTAATGTATGATTCATTGGTTGACATTCATAAATACAACGATCGTCATATTTTCAAACGAGAAATGCGTTCTAATTACGTTAGCAAATTTTAAAGCAGTTTAAGACGGAATGGACATTCTAATAGCGGCGCCCGTGTGTGAGACGATAGGATTTATGTCAAATCCCGTTTTATCTACCCTAACACCTCCTACAATAACATTAATCTGATAAGCCACGATATGGTATTACCTGGAAGGTTTCGTACCAAAATATCTTCCACGAAAGTTATTACTCGTATCCTTTATCCAGATTGCGCGTTAATTGGTTCCAGGTTTAGGCTAGGAACGACTTTAAAAAATAGATTATAAAAAATAGATTATAGAACGGGCGGATGTGCTTGTGTGTTAAACAGCTTTAGTAGCACAACAATTGTAACTATTGCTGTTGGCAATCCCAAGATAACCAAGATGTGGTGGCTGAAACAGAGGAAGCAAGGATCAAGTACCATAAATCTTTGCATAAAGCAATCATTTGATTTCGGGGTAAAGTAGTTATCAAAAATAAACATATGTTTCTATGAAGTAACCATCGGGTATTGATAAATCATTGAGCGTTGGGTTCTTTACGATCTGACGACAGTAAGAAATTTTGTCAAATTATATTTCGTTAATTAAGCGAGCTCAATCGATACTACTAAACATACTAAAATTCGTAGACAGCATAGACCTGGTCAAATCATACCGTTTAGGTTGTATCAAAAAGTACCTTCATTATCTTTGAACTCTGCTTTCTACGAAGTGGATTTCCATAATAAATAAAATTCTTTTGAATATTGTTTTCTTCTGATTGTTAAGAATCAGAATTTTAAGCTAATGTAATGTTTGAACACACATTATCAAGCGTTGGAATATTATCACCAAACCAAATATACTTTGTACAGCGTGTGTTATGATGATGTTTCAATTTACTTACGGCTCCCGGGCAGTGACATTTAAATCCACCATCATACAAAAGCCAAACAAAACTCTGAACATTAGTTATATATTTGAAAAATACTAAATCAAGTTTAATGCTTGAGCAAATCATACATCCCGTCTAGCGTTGGTTGTTGAAGTAATAATCTTTTTATTACTCATGTTCGAGACACTCATTATAATGTAGATAAATAATGCATGCGTCGATCGAATCTGCCCCCACATTACACTAAACAGGGGGGGTCACCATCTTATCAATGTTTGCCCGAGAAGAAAGTCTTTCTAGTGTGCCTAATGTGTGTTGCCACAAGAAACAGGAGCTACCAGCGCCACATTTCTTTGTAAACTTATCGCGCCTTCCGACATTCAATTCTAACCGCGATCGATGGTGATGATGCTGATCATGTGTTTAAAATCGGGCCGACCAAACCCACCAAACTTCTTCTCCTTCTCCACACCACATCATCACCATATTCGGTGCGTGCGTTTACGCGTGACTCTTCGCGCGTACGTCTAGTAGCGCACTTTGTATGGGAAAAGAACGCAGAAGAATGCTTTAATTACCACCATCTGGTGGCGACGGCGGCAGGAAAATGGAAAACGGTGCGACACATGCAAACAGTGGCAGCAAACATTTAACAACACCCCCAGAGTGTAATCTCTGGTGTGTGTTGTGTATGTTTATGTATAGCCTTCATTCCGGCACCAAAGATCGTGTTTCGGTACTATTGCTTTGAGGTTGAGGGTGGGTTTCCGTATCGATGACGGTGGTTTTACGCTGCTGCCCGGTCGGTACAATCAATTTGCACAAGATAAGAAATTAATCAAAATTCGGAGGACGGCCTCTCAACGGCGCGCTGCGCACTGTAAGTAAAGGGAGCGATGAAATTGTTTAAATTGGGTATGGTAGCCTTATGAGGCTTCCTGTTTCCACTGACCGGCGGGGTACGAAGTATGTAAGTAGCCTTCGATGTTTTGGGTTATCGGTATGCAAATAAAGCGACCGCGTTGTATCGATTTCTGCTATTGGCCGTAGTGTAGTAGTACACCGTTCGTCGTGATGGTACTGAAAAGGATTCTTACAATATACAATGTATTTTTTTTAATACTTAGCATTATTTATAGCAACATGTTATAGCATTTAATCAGCTAAAGGTCGAGGATTTATTAATAATAGGTGGTCAAGCCTCCATAGCAAATGTCAAACATCTTGCTGATAACAACACGTCATCTTTGTAGGATTTCCCCAATCACAAAGTGCAGTCACAGCAAGCAATTCAACCTCTATTGCGTATCATTCTCCGGATCATACAAGCTGATTATCCGATACTGTTAAAGTGTTTCTTCTACATCTTCTATGTACCTAAAACATAGGCAACATTGGGAGCTGCCATTTCTGTTCTTGTTTTACTTCGTGTCTATTGTTACAAACCTTCCTGGGTTAATAACTGATGCCACTACATTCAGTTAGTTGTTTAGCCTTTTTATATTTCCTATCAACACCTTTTTAATTAATTTCAATTTCAATTCTTAGAGAAATTGTTGAAACTTTAATTAAATTAAAATTGATTGCGCCATGTCGCGTGTTAAACGCACCCGTGGAAGTAAGCAAATATCCTTTCTTTTTGAATAATGAGTACCTTTTAAACACGACGTTTATGTAAAAAGAAAGTATTGTAACAACTTACATATAATTTCAAAGTAAAAGCTAGCATTTACTGTGTGTATGTTGTGCAATTATCGATTGATATTAACCTTGATGGTGAAATTAAGTATGATTCGCGCATTTCAGCTTTTGCACGACATCAGATGAGGGTTTAGAATAGTGTCGAGACATCGATTTACTATTTCCGAGGTACAACCAGCCGAGCGGGAAAGCCTTTCAATAAAAAAAAACACTACTCTCTCTCTCGAAAGGTTGGGATGCCTCCTGTACGGTGGTATATATAGCCACGATTAGTCATCTTCGGCCACCGTGTACATCGTGTTGTGTTGTAGACCGCGGGGCGCAAGGATGGATGTAGTAATGGCAGTATGAAGGATGGCATTAAATGCACTCCCCGAATCAGACCACTCGTCGAAGGTGTAATGACACAGAGTAGGCAAATCGACAAACAGTACAAATAAACAGAGAACAACCATACTGTTCTGGTTCCGCTGCCTTACTGCACCTTCTAACCTTGCGAACGCGTGTTCGACAAAAGTATCTCCCGGCATATTAAACCTCCCGGCAAAGGTACCGTAATCAAAGAATCGGCTTATCAGTTCAGTCCGCTCCTACCCGCCCACTGCTTGACGCAATAGTTCAAATGTATGTGTATGTCCCACTATGTACTCTCAGGCATGGTTGATTTTATTTCACCTTCTTTCTGATCTTTTTTCCCTTTTCACAGGTTCACCCGATATCGCACTTCATTTTAGCAACACCAAACAGTTCGACTGAGCGCGAACAGTTCCGTCGGTGGTAACCGTGATTCAGTTCACTGGCGCGCGTACTAACGCACAGAAGGGTCTCCGCATCCTCGGGGAATGTAGCCGCACAACGTTTATGGTCCTCGCGCAACAAAAGACAAAACGGGACAGAAAAAAAGATATTCAAAGCATTTAATAAGTAAACCGTTGGCTATCGAGGCCGGTTCGAAGTTGCGAGGATAAATCGTTTGCAGCAGACTCACGACGAGTGCATCTTCTGGCGCTAACCTTGTGCAATCATGGTGCAACCATTCACAAACCTCTGCGAAGCCAATGGTGGCGGAGGAGGTCGACCCACTCCCCTACCGACTGCTCCACCAATGGATGCGCCATCAAACGATGGCCAATACGTTGAGTTTCTGGTGCTGGGCAATAAGGAAAACTATATCGTACATGCAGAACGGAAAGCGATCCTTGACTCCAACACCGGTCTGGCCCATATGCTGTCCGGTGGCGGCGGTGGTGGAGGTGGTGGTGGCGGTGACAGCAAGTGCGTTGTGCGCGATGTGAATCGGGACAATTTCGAGACATTTGTACGGTAAGTTTTAAAGAGGTGCTGCTCGCTTTCGTTCACGTGTGTGGAGTATCGATTGTGGTAGGTTAGGTTTTGGCGATATGGATGATAGCGCAAGAGATGGTTTTAAGGAATGTATAGGGTGCACCTGTTACTTGACCAAAAAAAGGGGGGTAATGATACTCCCAGTTGCATAAAACAGTCCCAGTGCATAAAACTTCAAACTAAATGTCTGTGTAATCGATATCAATGGTAATGAGAGTGTCGGACGAATATGTAACGAAACAGATGGAGCACATTATTCATAAACAAACATGAGTTTATAGGCAACGGCTGGTCCACATCACCCTATTCGCTTGTTGTGCATGGTTTTAGAAACTTAGTTCATGGCGACTACTGTAATTGGCTTTCAAAGGGAAGTTGCAAAACATGGTGCCTTATTTGATAGTTTTCTATGATTCGAAAAAGTAGTGTGGCTAGGCCTAGACTGCTAGTAGTGAAACGTGTAGTGTCCTGTATGCCACAATATTGGCGCGGCACGATGTACAATCCAAGATCGGTAAGAAGATTAATTTCAACATATGCGGATAGTATATGCTCTTTAAACGTATCCAGCAGGAAGGCATCGATATCAGATTTTGAGTGTTTTGAGAGCATGTCATAGTAATAATACAGGAAGCTAAATATTTTGCATATTTTTAGCTATCCAAATTAGAATGGTGAGCATGAATGAAGCAGTGTTTTGAAGAAAGATACTACATATAACGTTCACAGTAAAACGCCACGAAACGTTATTTTTTGGTGAAATAGGAAACAAATTTACAGCTGGTAGCAAGGTCCTTCTGATTGTTATATGGCCATCCCCTAACTTCCGGACGCTTGCCCTATAACGGTTAGAGAGTAGTGTGGTCTCGTTTTGTACCTTTACCGGTTCATGTGTTTCTGGCACGTGCAGCTTTTGCTTGATAACGCTTCAAAGCGGCATGGCCACGACGAGTGTGATTCACGATCACCTCTCGCCAAGGCTGCCGAACCTCAATAAACGATTTCACACGATAAAAATTGGAAGCTATTTAAACGCAGCCACCAGCACACGCGATTAGATTGATTCTGTTCGCAGGGCGTCGTACATCGCACTCTTCTTTATCGGTGAGCTCATCGGAAGACGGCCGAGTGTTTCTTGTCGTTACAGGTTAAAATTAGTGAAATGTTTTTTCTTTGCGATATTGACATTGCCCAGGACGGACTTCCAAACATAACTTAATTCGTGGCGTTTTACTGTGAACGTTATATGTAGTATCTTTCTTCAAAACACTGCTTCATTCATGCTCACCATTCAGAATTGGATAGCTAAAAATATGCAAAATATTTAGCTTCCTGTATTATTACTATGACATGCTCTCAAAACACTCAAAATCTGATATCGATGCCTTCCTGCTGGATACGTTTAAAGAGCATATACTATCCGCATATGTTGAAATTAATCTTCTTATCGATCTTGGATTGTACATCGTGCCGCGCCAATATTGTGGCATACAAGACACTACTCGTTTCACTTCTAGCAGTATAGCCATAGAACACTACTTTTTCCCTAGCCACACTACTTTTTCGAATCATAGAAAACTATCAAATAAGGCACCATGTTTTGCAACTTCCCTTTGAAAGCCAATTACAGAAGTCGCCATGAACTAAGTTTCTAAAACCATGCACAACAAGCGAATAGGGTGATGTGGACCAGCCGTTGCCTATAAACTCATGTTTGTTTATGAATAATGTGCTCCATCTGTTTCGTTACATATTCGTCCGACACTCTCATTACCATTGATATCGATTACACAGACATTTAGTTTGAAGTTTTATGCACTGGGACTGTTTTATGCAACTGGGAGTATCATTACCCCCCTTTTTTTGTTCAAGTAACAGGTGCACCCTATACATTCTTTAAAACCATCTCTTGTGCTATCATCCATATCGCCAAAACCTAACCTACCACAATCGATACTCCACACACGTGAACGAAAGCGAGCAGCACCTCTTCAAAACTTACCGTACAAATGTCTCGAAATTGTCCCGATTCACATCGCGCACAACGCACTTGCTGTCACCGCCACCACCACCTCCACCACCGCCGCCACCGGACAGCATATGGGCCAGACCGGTGTTGGAGTCAAGGATCGCTTTCCGTTCTGCATGTACGATATAGTTTTCCTTATTGCCCAGCACCAGGAACTCCACGAATTGGCCATCGTTCGATGGCGCATCCATTGGTGGAGCAGTCGGTAGGGGAGTGGGTCGACCTCCTCCGCCACCATTGGCTTCGCAGAGGTTTGTGAATGGTTGCACCATGATTGCACAAGGTTAGCGCCAGAAGATGCACTCGTCGTGAGTCTGCTGCAAACGATTTATCCTCGCAACTTCGAACCGGCCTCGATAGCCAACGGTTTACTTATTAAATGCTTTGAATATCTTTTTTTCTGTCCCGTTTTGTCTTTTGTTGCGCGAGGACCAAAAACGTTGTGCGGCTACATTCCCCGAGGATGCGGAGACCCTTCTGTGCGTTAGTACGCGCGCCAGTGAACTGAATCACGGTTACCACCGACGGAACTGTTCGCGCTCAGTCGAACTGTTTGGTGTTGCTAAAATGAAGTGCGATATCGGGTGAACCTGTGAAAAGGGAAAAAAGATCAGAAAGAAGGTGAAATAAAATCAACCATGCCTGAGAGTACATAGTGGGACATACACACACACATTTGAACTATTGCGTCAAGCAGTGGGCGGTGAGGAGCGGACTGAACTGATAAGCCGATTCTTTGATTACGTACCTCTGCCGGGAGGTTTAATATGCCGGGAGATACTTTTGTCGAACACGCATTCGCAAGGTTAGAAGGTGCAGTAAGGCAGCGGAACCAGAACAGTATGGTTGTTCTCTGTTTATTTGTACTGTTTGTCGATTTGCCTACTCTGTGTCATTACACCTTCGACGAGTGGTCTGATTCGGGGAGTGCATTTAATGCCATCCTTCATACTGCCATTACTACATCCATCCTTGCGCCCCGCGGTCTACAACACAACACGATGTACACGGTGGCCGAAGATGACTAATCGTGGCTATATATACCACCGTACAGGAGGCATCCCAACCTTTCGAGAGAGAGAGTAGTGTTTTTTTTATTGAAAGGCTTTCCCACTCGGCTGGTTGTGTCTCGGAAATAGTAAATCGATGTCTCGACACTATTCTAAACCCTCATCTGATGTCGTGCAAAAGCTGAAATGCGCGAGACATACTTAATTTCACCATCAAGGTTAATATCAATCGACAGTTGCACAACATACACACAGTAAATGCTAGCTTTTACTTTGAAATTATATGTAAGTTGTTACAATACTTTCTTTTTACATAAACGTCGTGTTTAAAAGGTACTCATTATTCAAAAAGAAAGGATATTTGCTTACTTCCACGGGTAAAACAGGAACAGAAATGGCAGCTCCCAATCTTGCCTATGTTTTAGGTATATAGAAGATGTAGAAGAAACACTTTAACAGTATCGGATAATCAGTTTGTATTTTCCGGTGTGATTAGAATGATACGCAATAGAGGTTGAATTGCTTGCTGCGAATGCACTTTGTGATTGGGGAAATCCTACAAAGATGACGTGTTGTTATCAGCAAGATGTTTGACATTTGCTATGGAGGCTTGACCGCCTATTATTAATAAATCCTCGACCTTTAGCTGATTAAATGCTATAATATGTTGCTATAAATAATGCTAAGTATTAAAAAAAATACATTGTAGGTACATTGTAAGAATCCTTTTCAGTATCATCACGAAGAACGGTGTACTACAACACTACGGCCAATAGCAGAAATCGATACAAAGCGGTCGCTTTATTTGCATACCGATAACCCAAAACAACGAAGGCTACTTACATACTTCGTACCCCGCCGGTCAGTGGAAGCAGGAAGCCTCATAAGGCTACCATACCCAATTTAAACAATTTCATCGCTCCCTTTACTTACAGTGCGCAGCGCGCCGTTGAGAGGCCGTCCTCCGAATTTTGATTAATTTCTTATCTTGTGCAAATTGATTGTACCGACCGGGCAGCAGCGTAAAACCACCGTCATCGACACGGAAACCCACCCTCAACCTCAAAGCAATAGTACCGAAACACGATCTTTGGTGCCGGAATGAAGGCTATACATAAACATACACAACACACCAGAGATTACACTCTGGGGGTGTTGTTAAATGTTTGCTGCCACTGTTTGCATGTGTCGCACCGTTTTCCATTTTCCTGCCGCCGTCGCCACCAGATGGTGGTAATTAAAGCATTCTTCTGCGTTCTTTTCCCATACAAAGTGCGCTACTAGACGTACGCGCGAAGAGTCACGCGTAAACGCACGCACCGAATATGGTGATGATGTGGTGTGGAGAAGGAGAAGAAGTTTGGTGGGTTTGGTCGGCCCGATTTTAAACACATGATCAGCATCATCACCATCGATCGCGGTTGGAATTGAATGTCGAAAGGCGCGCTAAGTTTACAAAGAAATGTGGCGCTGGTAGCTCCTGTTTCTTGTGGCAACACACATTAGGCACACCAGAAAGACTTTCTTCTCGGGCAAACATTGATAAGATGGTGACCCCCCCTGTTTAGTGTAACGTGGGGGCAGATTCGATCGACGCATGCATTATTTATCTACATTATAATGAGTGTCTCGAACATGAGTAATAAAAAGATTATTACTTCAACAACCAACACTAGACGGGAAGTATAATTTGCTCAAGCATTAAACTTGATTTAGTATTTTTAAAACATATAACAAATGTTCAGAGGTTTGTTTGCCTTTTGTATGATGGTGGATTTAAATGTCACTGCCCGGGAGCCGTAAGTAAATTGAAACATCATCATAACGCACGCAGTACAAAGCATATTTGGTTTGGTGATAATATTCCAACGCTTGATAATGTGTGTTCAAACATTACATTAGCTTAAAATTCTGATTCTTAACAATCAGAAGAAAACAATATTCAAAAGAATTTTATTTATTATGGAAATCCACTTCGTAGAAAGCAGAGTTCAGAGATGATGAAGGTACTTTTTGAAACAACCTAAACGGTATGATTTGACCAGGTCTTTGCTGTCTACGAATTTTAGTATGTTTTGTAGTATCGAATGAGCTCGCTTAATTAACAAAATATAATTTGACAAAATTTCTTACTGTCGTCAGATCGTAAAGAACCCAACGCTCAATGGTTTATCAATACGCGGTAGTTACTTCATAGAAAAATATGTTTACTTTTGATAACCACTTTACGCCGAAATCAAATGATTGCTTTATGCAAAGATTTATGGTACTTGATCCTTGCTTCCTCTGTTTCAGCCACCAGATCTTGGTTATCTTGGGATTGCCAACAGCAATAGTTACAATTGTTGTGCTACTAAAGCTGTTTAACACACAAGCACATCCGCCCGTTCTGTGCGATAATCGTCTATCTTTATAAATCTATTTTTTAAAGTCGTTCCTAGCCTAAACCTGGAACCAATTAACGCGCAATCTGGATAACGGATACGCGAAATAACTTTCGTGGAAGATATTTTGGTACGAAACCTTCCAGGTAATACCATATCGTGGCTTATCAGATTAATGTTATTGTAGGAGGTGTTAGGGTAGATAAAACGGGATTTGACATAAATCCTATCGTGTCACACACGGGCGCCGCTATTAGAATGTCCATTCCGTCTTAAACTGCTTTAAAATTTGCGAACGTAATTAGAACGCATTTCTCGTTTGAAAATATGACGATCGTTGTATTTATGGATGTCAACCAATGAATCATACATTAAAAAACATGCTAACAAGAAAGAAAAAAATATTTAGATAACACGGAACTGTAAAGCTTGGTAGGCACGTTTGTGCGCAACAACCAAGCGAGTATTTGAAATTGATTTTCCTGAACACAATTGTTTATAATCATTTACCGGTTGTATAGGCAGTGGCGGATCAAACAGTTTTGTGGCCCTGAGCGGTAAGGAAGTTGGGGCCCAATGCTTCTTGAGTTTTCGATGGGGGGGTAGTATTGAGCTGAATTTTTTGTATAGTAAAAGGGCCCCTTGTGCAGAAACGAGGCCCTCTTCAAAAGTGTCCCGGTACCTGAGGAAATCAGGAGGCCCCTTACAATATGCTTGTCTAAAACGTCGTGAGCGGGGGGGGGGCCTTGTTGTGAGGCCCCTTCCACTACGAGGCTCTCTTGCATTTCGACCGGGG
>KZ061835.1:243414-255759 GCA_002091835.1 Anopheles maculatus
CGGGAATTACCTCTTCGGCGAGGCCCCCCTAACCGGCGAGGCCCCGAGCGGCCGCTCCCTCCGCCCCTAGGTTGATCCGCCACTGTGTATAGGTTGGGTTTTGCCTTTTCTTTTGCTGTTGTAAATAGTGACACGATACGTGATAAAACGTAGACATGGTAGATTTAAATGACGCGCTTTAAGAAACTGATAGAAACCGATCTATCTGAGGTTGTCCTGACTGCTGCAGAGTCCGATCGACTATCGTGTAATAAAGAGCGCGTGTGTGTGTGTGTGTGAGTGCACGTGCTTACTCAGTAATGTAAACTGTAAAGATGTTGCTTTCCTTCCTTGACCTGATCCTATCGTATTGCACTCGTATTGTCACGATACCAAGATCAGGCGTTGCATCTGTTTGATCCGACCAAACGTAAATACATAAACGCTGCAAACCAGCAGCAGCATCAGCAGCAGAAACATCACTAATGTGTGAGATCGTAAATTATGAGACAACAGCGCCCACAGCAAGTGTCAACGCATTGAACAGGAATCCGGGTGAAGTGGCTTACCACCACCCTATAGTGGAACAAAAAACAATGCAAATGCGTTGTTGTTTGCTCCACCAGCACCGAAGTAGTGCTGGAGATTTTATGGGTTATCAGTAAGGTTTAACGATCCTCGGGAGGGTTAATGTGTCGAGTAATCACGGTGAGATAATATTCACCCCTTCCTGCATTGACACAATCGATGTATTGTGGTGCGTGCGTGTTGCTCTAATTTGCATAACACATAGTATTATTAATCCGAAGTTATTTCAAATGTAACGTGTAAAATTATAAATTCATTACAATCAGCGTTTTGAAGGGTTTGAAAATCATAAAATCAAAACATTTTTCAACAGTAATACATTCGCTTTAATGAACTTTTATTACGTGCCAACACATTCTCTCTTCCACGCGCAATTATTTATTTAACAACACATTAAAAGCTGCTCACTGTGACTCACTGTATTGGAGTGCGATTTTTGCGATTCACACACGTTTCAAATAGGTAAAATTTGTTTTCAATGATACAGATAAGTGATGGAGGAGAGACACCTTCTAGTGCCAAGCCCATTATTTTACATTTTTACCACCCGCAACAACCACCACCAGAGCATCAGAGCATGACACATACATACAGCAGAGCAGGCAAAACAATCCCAACCTTCTTCCCAAGCCGGCCACCAGTGTTTGTTTTCACTCTTTAAAGCTAACCATTTTTAACAAATCGTCAACAAATAAGCCTTTAACGTATTGCCATCACCGTGAGGGAACAACCCGGTGCGTATGGCGTAGTATGGCCAACGTGTGAGGGACTCTGGTGGTGTTTGTGTATAACAAGTTGTCTCAAGTTCACTGCTATCTAAATAAAGATCAAACAACGCTCTAAAAATGAAAACGAAACATAAAAGGCCAACCAACTGTGTTATACAACAATGTGCAACACTGCGTCTCCAAAGTCGCGATCGTCAGGAGCTACTTTGCCTCTGCTAGTGACCCTACTAGACGCACAAATTCATACATCCCACTTCCGGTTTGTTTAGTCTATTCTCAGAGATGGAGCGAAAATGATGCCCATTTTGGAGTTTCGGAAGTTCTGAAGATTTCGAGGCACATTGGTTTCTTACATTGGAATCAGCAGAACCATTTTTAGATCGTATCAGTCATTAACAGAGGGAGAGAGAGAAAGAGATAGAGAATATTGATTTTAACGATTTTTCTCATACTGTGCCAACGGTTTGCGTCTTTTGTAATACAGTTAAGAAATTGAATTTTAAAATTTATTCGTATGATGAAGATTCTAAATAGTGACGCACATCCTGACGACCTGGAATAACTGCTTCGAGTTTTACACACATTTTATCGTTTCTAGAGATGCGATCTTTAGATTTTTAACCCGCATTTTAATGGGGTGGTTCGATGACTTCGAGACACTTTCGGCCATGGTCTTCGCATGGCAGAGAAACTGTAGAAACTGAAGAGGAAAATCGATGCTGTTTTACCTGCAAGAATGCATCCTGGATACAGGGTTCAGAGCATCATGCTTAAATTCGTTCCACAAATTCCCCAACTGAAGACGCCCATGTCTAAACAGAATGAACTGCCAGTAAGCAATCGTGAAAATTGCTCTTTCTGCAGCACTATTTGTCAATACAATACAAGTCAATCCAATGTGTTTCGATGCAATTTCTCATCCTTTTAGCTTGATCATCTCACGGCACAGTCATTCAGTTAATATTAGCACATCCTTTCCCATCTCAGTAAGTATGCTGGTTTGGTTGGTCGATCGTCTGTGTGTGACGGTTCCAAATGAATTGTAAAATAGGAAAATTGCAGCCCGCATTTTTGGTTAGTTTTCCTCTACACGACAGGGCAATTGACGTTTTTATCCTCCCCACGGATCGGCAGAAGCAAACTCTTACTGTCCGTAGGACCCGAGAACAACGTACCAATAACAAAACAACGGATTAATTGTTGTACACCAACCAAATTGATAGCACTCAAAATATAGAACGATCACAATATCCGTCGTCTGCCATGTTTGGGTGGGTCGTGTACTTCCATCCAAATTAAAACGCTCTCCCCCAAACTGCCCAAACAGTTCCCGCAGAAAGTGAAGAGATACAATGGCGATGTGAATCATGGCTTAACATGTGGTGTATGATGGCACTGCCGTTTGTCTCTGCTCTTGTGGTTCGAACTCGAGCAAACGGAGCAACCGAAATACCATTAGAATGCCGTCACTTGTGCCTTGTGCCGCCGTGTCTTGCAGTCCAGAACAATTTTGTGCGTGCGTTGTTGAGCGCAGCAGTAGCAGTAAACGTTCACGCGCGCAGGTGCATTCTATGGAACGGGTTGGGGCGTACAAGCGGAAGACTGCCGGTGGGCTACTAGCAGGCAAAGTGTTAAGTAGCGCCAATGGGTGTTAACAAGATGCGCAACACCTTCGCGGATCGGTGATCGAGAAGCCGTCAAAGAAATCGCGTAGGACGCGGTTACCGGATTGCTTCCGGTAAGCGATATGAAACGAGCTCATTATGAGAACATGGCTTTAGGGTTCGTAATCGTTTTAGAGACACAAGTTATAAATACTAACGAAAAATATATAATCAATATTGTTAAATATTAGAAGATAAATTAGAGACATTCCAGCTAAAGTTACATCCCGAATGTTGGCACATTTCTATTCAATAATACCTCCCGCCTGGGTTTCGATACCATCACACACACTTGTTGCATTTGTGCTTCAATGCGCATCGATTAGCGCGCTAGGGCTAGCGTGTTTGCACCCGACCAGAAGGGGTTTTTTGAAGTTCAATATCATGGCCTTAACTAACGGAGGAAGGATCTAGCGGAGTGTTGTCGGTGCTGGTTCTAAACAAAACGCTTAGACATAACAACGCTACGGAATGGTTCTGGTGTTTGGCTTGGAGCCGTCGCTGGCACGATGGTGATGGGGCACCACATCAAGGGCAGACAGGGTTGAAGGTGGAGGTGTATCTGAAGCTACCACCACCGGTCGTCCTCCTCTTCCTACATAAATGTCTGACACTAAACACTTCCGCCAGTCGGAAGTGCAAACCGTCGAAATTTGGCGACGGAAACTAGTACAAATCGGCTGTTTATCCTTATTCGATATTGTAGACCATTTATGCACCTATAACCTTAACGTTTTGCTTCAGCTCTACCAAGAACCTCCACTACAAACTAAATAGAGAAAGTAGAACAATTTCTACTCTCAACATTTCAGCTAGGGCTAGCGTGTTTGCACCCGACCAGAAGGGGTTTTTTGAAGTTCAATATCATGGCCTTAACTAACGGAGGAAGGATCTAGCGGAGTGTTGTCGGTGCTGGTTCTAAACAAAACGCTTAGACATAACAACGCCACGGAATGGTTCTGGTGTTTGGCTTGGAGCAGTCGCTGGCACGATGGTGATGGGGCACCACATCAAGGGCAGACAGGGTTGAAGGTGGAGGTGTATCTGAAGCTACCACCATCGGTCGTCCTCCTCTTCCTACATAAATGTCTGACACTAAACACTTCCGCCAGTCGGAAGTGCAAACCGTCGAAATTTGGCGACGGAAACTAGTACAAATCGGCTGTTTATCCTTATTCGATATTGTAGACCGTTTATGCACCTATAACCTTAACGTTTTGCTTCAACTCTACCAAGAACCTCCACTACAAACTAAATAGAGAAAGTAGAACAATTTCCACTCTCAACATTTCATTGTACAATGACCACCGAAAACGGATGGTAGTTCTGGATGGTGATAGCCCTCTATAATATCGTAAAACCGGATGCATTTGCAATGCCGAACGATATCATGCAGCCAATTGTTCGACACTAAGAACCAAACACCTCCAACTCCAAATGACCTCCGCGGCTTGTGATGGAATATTAAAATATGCTGAAGTGTTATACTGACAGTCATTAAAATCAACCATGCACTCACTATCCTGTGTCTGGTACGGCTGAAGGTGCTCGATTTTCCGCGCCTCATTGGCTTTGCTGCAGCGAGCGTGGTGGACCTTTAATGCGGACCCAACCAACGGTTGTACCCTTTCGACGTTCTTCAGGGTGCTTGCTTTTGCTCAGTTATCCAATGTGTGTGTGTGTAAACATGGAAATGTCTAAAAATAATAATGTTTTGTGTCAAGGTAATTCCATTAACCGTCCGCTTCGCAGCGAATGAATCGGGAAACGATTTGCTTTATTTGAAGAGGCTAGTGCAGGCAGAATTGCATGCACATAATTAAGGCAGCTTCGTTCTGCATCCGTTAGGATATTTGTTCGGAAAACCCTCATACTGCAGCCGATTTGTGGTGGTGAGAAATAGTGCAATCATTAGCGTGTGATTTATCGGAGGTTTTGCATGGCGAACGACATGTTCCTGCCAGTTATTGTATGTAGACGATGGAAAGCAATACTTTCATCGTTCTTCACTAGCAATACAATAACAATAAAGGGTAGCAGACTAAACTGATCTTTGTGAACTATTGGCTAATGCTAAAGTTCAGAAAATTTAAATAACACATTTATTAAAATATAGACTAATTTTCCATCTTTCTTGAAGTCTCGATGAAGAGAATAATTGAGAATTGTCCACGAAGATTGTGTACGGCCAGTAGTAGTTCACATAGTAAAAGCGCATGTTCAATCTCAGTTCCCCGACTGGCTAAAGTTGGTCCAAATCAAAGGATAAAGCAGTAAAATTTTGTTTGTACATAACACACACGATACAAAATTCGAAGGATAGCTCGCTGATGTGGTACAAACAATTAAAACCAGTACATTCTTTTTAATGTATACGTTGGAGCACGATACTTTCTCAATACACTTTAGCAAGTATTAGTTTTAAGGTGTTGAAAATAACTTTGAAAAATAAAATGATATAAAGGTAATATAATCCATGCGTTTACGCGATCTGGTAAATTGTTTTGAAAAGATTAAATGGCCATATTTGTCATGCGATTCCACTAGAGCGGAGGAATCAAATGTTCGATGCAATAATGGCACATCGAAAAATTAAATCACACAGAATCGAAACCATTAAATTGGAGACCAAAATCAAAACAAAGTAGAATTGGCAAACTTGCTCTCATACCCTTCTGGTTAGGCTGACCAGTTACGATATGTGTTGTAGCCGAAAAATCACGAACCACGATCACGATCAAGCGAATTTGATCCACAGCGTATGCGTATGTTATGCTGTATTAAACCATTAAACCATATACGTGTTCTGTACATTTCGAATCGCTTTCCTTAGACCGGATGTAAATGATTCATCTTTTAACTTTCTTGCAACTCTTTCCTCATCTGTACTGTTTACGTTTGGAACCGGTAGCAAAATATCATGTGCAACCCGAGCATTCTGCAGTAACCGAAAACTCAGAGTAACAAAACAAATATCAACACTTAATGAACGATCGTGTAAATGCTTCATATAAGATATGGCAAAAAGTAGCAACATAAAATGAAGAATCCATGGCTGATCTCAGGCGTGTATGCACAATACACAACACATTTCACGTTTAGTAAGAACACATGGATGGCTATAAATATATGGTGTCACAATTTGCCAGATGCTATACCGCTCGTAGCATGCATTTGGCGTTATATTCTTCTTTGCAGGCAAGCAAAATCAGACTCAGATTTAGGTAATTTGAACTCTAAGTAGTATTTTTTTTTTAGTTAAAAACAAAAACAAATATTGAAGAAAAAAAGAAGCTATTACTGATTGTGGTTTTCACGTGGATAATGCATGATATAAAGGATATTCTATCCGGCTTTTCAAAGGCGTTTTTCATCATTTTTTGAGAGATTCTCGGTCAATAGATGCGAATTTGATGCGTATGTTGACATTCAAGTATTGGAGAGAGGTTGGTTTAATGGAACAAACTAACCTTTTTTGTTATTCTGGAAGAAGTTAGCTATAAAATATATATTTTTTATGCTTATAGAACAGCCTGGTACGGGCCTAGCTGACTTTCCAGTTACGGGTATATAATCGGGTATACTATGGTGACGAAAGTTATTTCCGTAATAGTGATGTAACGAATCTACCACTTAAAGTATTCATGTTATGTTATGGCGAAATAATGAGAACCAAAACAACATCTCAAAACTAGCATCGACAGGTCACCCGTTGTGAAACTTTTACCGGCTCTATTTTAGCTGCAATTGTGTCATATTTACTTTCCGATTCAAAGAAAAACGATTCTGTTGCAAAGCTTCTCAACGTCACTTTTCTGTTTCTATATGCTGCCATGACGATAGATCTAAAATCATAGAAAAAGCATAGATTACTACATATGTGAGGAATGCATTTCTACAATGTATCTGTGGTCAAACTCTCTTCCTCACAAACCAAAACCAACAGCACGCCGAGAAACAAGCAGTTTTCTTGTTTGTTATGAAAACCGTTCCCGAAAAACATAGTAAACGGCGACGGCGATGCCTCGTTAAAAAATCGTTCACCGGTCGTTCTCATAAGGCCACTTGATTTCTCTGGTGAGTAGAAGCATAAAAACCACGGCTTGAGTTTTCCTTATGCTCGTCTTCTCTTTCGACACAGGCCGTACACGGCAGACGTGACATTATAAATTTCCACAACAAGAAATTCCTCGTTCGCGTTTCCTTCATCCGTCTAACGTGAGGAAACGCGCCTGATGGGAGCGAGAAAAGCGCTTTGTTGAGTCAGTGGAAAATTTCCCATCCCTCGAGAGACAGAAGTCGTCCAAGGAGTCTCTGCATCGTTTGGACCGCGCACCATGAACAAGGTGGTCGCCGCTGCTGCCGGTTGTGCACTTTTCCGTGCAACGACGGTTTTGGGTTGAGGTAGGCAAAAATGGTTCTCTCGCTCTTTTGCCGCGCCACTTCTCTCCTGACCATAGTAAAGATGGAAGACCGGGCGGATTTGGGGTTGATGCACCATGAACAAGGTGGTCGCCGCTGCTGCCGGTTGTGCACTTTTCCGTGCAACGACGGTTTTGGGTTGAGGTAGGCAAAAATGGTTCTCTCGCTCTTTAGCCGCGCCACTTCTCTCCTGACCATGGTAAAGATGGTAGACCGGGCGGATTTGGGGTTGATTCTTGGGGTGGATGTTTAGAATTTTTACATTTTCGTGCGTCGGCGTACGCTGTGTGGGGTACACAAAACCATCTCACCAATACATTAAACCTCCACTCGGCTCCCTTTTATCCCTTACCATCCCCAATCGCTTCCAAGCGAGGAGGTGTGACCTACTTTAGTAGCCTTTGGCGTACCCAAGTCCGCGCATCCTCGAGCACGTTGAAATGGAGAAAAACGAACGTTGGGTATGAAGAGAATGACAGTTCAACGTTGTTTACTGAGAAGCGAAACTGTCCGCCAGTTTTTCCATGGAGAAGGAGGATGAGTACGATTTTTGCGTACGTGAGCCGACGAATGTGTGTGAGTGTGTTTTGGTGTGGAACTTGTAATGGAAAAATCGATTTTTCCTTGCGATGGTTAAAAAGGATACTTTGCCACGTTCAATTATTATTCTAATGATTTGCTGTTATTGGTATTGAAATGATTGAAAAAGGTAGACACGTACCTGCAGGAAAATGACGCCACCTACTATGCCGTTTTGTGTTCCTTATCTAACGCCGAAGGACCCTTTTTCGTGCAATGGTTTTCCTCCGTTGTCTTTGCAACCAGCTAAGCCGTTTTCGTTGTTTTAGTACACACCATTCGCAGCCACCACTAACTCGTACACCAGTTAACCGGTACAAAGTTTTGGAACACAAATTACGGCACTATTCGGGCGTTTTCCGCAGAGACAGAAGCACAATACACACTACTCAAACGGGTACAGCGTTTCCATTCGCAAACAGAGCACAAAAGATCGGACCCGCCCGCCGTTCGTTTTCGGACGCAGACTTCCGTTGCCGAGGAGGAGAACCGAGCGACTGAGATGCTTTTGACAGCTGATCCGACCGTTGGCCGTTCCCGGACATGCGCATCTCCTTGCAGACGGATATCGGTTTATTTCTCACTCTCCTTAACGCCGCGCACTGAAACACAAATTATCGGTACAGTATGAATGATCACTGCAACGGTCCGCGGAAAGCAGTGGTTTCTCTATAGTCCGGTTCCTCTGCAGGTGGTCGGTCGGTTGGCTCA
Organism: Anopheles maculatus; assembly: GCA_002091835.1. Taxonomy (NCBI): domain Eukaryota; kingdom Metazoa; phylum Arthropoda; class Insecta; order Diptera; family Culicidae; genus Anopheles; species Anopheles maculatus. The sequence goes on from KZ061835.1 coordinate 252,086, forward strand.
AGAAGAATGACCACAATGGTAACTTGTGCTTGAAAAGGAAAGTTATGAAAATTGCTTGAGATTGTTCGACACACACGGGACCATTATCAACGACTACTACGATGCAATGCAGAACGCAGATTGAATGGCGATCGTGCTACATCACCAAAGTGTATAGGAAGAAATAGAACGCACGCGTGTACAGTTGCAACCGAGCCGTGCGTTGCTTTCGGTGGAAATGTGTGGTTTTGTGTAGAAGGAAAGAATAACGCGCCGCAAAATCACTTCTTGCGATAGAGAGAGAAAAACAAAAGATGAGAATGAGAGAACGAATCGGTGTCTTCGATCTCCGTCGCTCGATCAGCGGCAATGCTGCTTAAGCTATGTGTACACGTGCAGTAAGGTGTTGGAATATTGAGGTAAGGCAAACAAAATATTCTTCTTCATTGAGAGAAAAAGCATTTGTAATTTGAATAAATTAACTTTAAATTCAGTTTTATGATTTGGCGAGAACAGCCATAAATTTAGTTTTTATGAATGTATCAACGCAGCTTATCGCACAATAGAGATGTTTATGGTTTCGTGTATACAGTGCTGTAGAGTGAAGAGGGAAAACATGAATGGTCGTTTTCTCTTTCGTTCTGTTTTGTTTCTCTTTCCTATTTCAAATGATGTGATACTTTGTCTCTTTCTCAGCTTCAAAACTTTGCAAAACGTTCGAACTTCATATTTTTTCTGCATTCCCGGTGTCTCGTGATATGGAAATCGGAAATTCCAACCATTTTGATACCATATATAAGCGAACTCTGTACATCCTCTTTGACTCTACATCCTCCAAAGGTCATGTCTTGGTCTACCAAGCATTACTGGCCTCCTTGGCTTCTTTACTCTGCGTTAAGAGAGACAATCCGGATGGGATTCAATAACCGGGTGCTGCCGTATTAAGATCGGCGTCGCTACTGCTTCGGCCACCGGGTCAACAGTCCAGAGTTGGGACGGACTCTGGATTTATTTTATTTTGTTTGATCCTGTACTTCAATCAGGACGAGCTAGCTTCTTTACAAAACCAACGCTGAAGAAATGGAGGTGCATGGTCCTTTACATGTACGGAACAATTATAGGAACACTATGTTATGCTGTTAATAATGTTTTTATGTTCACATAAACTTAATCCTAGGCCTGGTTATATTACGATTAAAACTAAAAACCTCTTTTCCTTCGCTATCATTCTATTATTACATTTCCTCTTGTTCCTCTTGTTCGTTCTCTTCCTCCTCTTCCATCAGATGATCCAATTGTAATTCTGTTCCTTTGCCAGTTGTGGTTGTACCAGCCTTCCGCAGGTTCGATGTTCGCTTAGCCCTTTTTGAAGGTTTCTGTCCCACAACGTATTCGGGCATGAGCACTCTTCGCCCATTAAACTGTGGTCTATCTTCGGAGGGTGTTTCCACCGGTTCATCCGCTTCATTTAGCTGACCCCGTAGTCTTACGGAACGATTAAAGCGAACGATTGACCTGCAAGGCTGGCCCGTGGAATCTTGCGGATTAACATCACCGCTACTGTTTTCTGCAGTTTCCCGTTGTTCTTCCATCTGCTTGAGAAAAGAAAAAGCTGCCGCCATGTTGCTACGATCCGATGTGTCCACATCCTCCAGCGAGTACTTGATCCATTTGTGCGGGTTACGCTTCGAATGGAAAAGGAATGGGACAATCCCAAGGGTATCAACGGTTTCGTTGGCAAGGTCGTTGGACCACGACGTTTGTTACCTTATAGCCCGGAACATTGGCCCGTTTCAGGCACTGGCCAATCGGTGCGTTCGGTCGCTTGAAGATGCTTTCCCGTCCGAGATATCGGTCGACAGGGATCGGTTTTATGCGACATTTGGACATGTGCACCAGACTGTAGTCCGTTTCGTTCGCATTCTGTTGGTGTAGAACCGAGTCGGCGGCAATGCTCTGTTCGGCTGTTTCCAACGATGAAAAAAGAAGATTCTTTTTCTCTTCGAAACTCATGTTTTCAGCAGCAGGACCAGCAGCACCAGCAGCAGCGATGAAAAATGGTTTGTTTATGTTTTTCCTTTCCAAGCTTTGTGTGGGAGCTTTTGACAGCATACGATTGAGGGCTGACGTAAAGGAGGCTGGTACATGTTGCGTAGATTATCATACAAAATTATCGGGAATTTAAAGACAAAGAAACACGGGAAATATAATTATTAGTGTTGGCTCTTTGTGCTTGCGTTTCCTAGAGATTACATTTTTTTTTAATTTAAAAATTCTACACAACCACGTCGATTTGATAGTTCCGGTACCACAGAAAACATTTCAAAATTCAAAGAGTGCCCATGCAGCAGCAGCCAATTGCCGCATCTGTCAAAGGTGAGCAAGCGCTCGAGGGAAAAAGGAAAACACACGTTTGGAAGGTAAGTTTTAGTAGTGGAATTATACAGTTTTGCCCATATTAATGGTTCATTTTGCATGGTAGCGTAGTTCTTATCGAAATTAGTGAAGGCGCTTACGTTTCATACACAAATTCTATTCAAACCATATTTGGATAAGTTGTGCTAAAGTTAAATGAAGTGTCTCCTCCCGGCACGATAAGGTACGGTGCCCAGTGTGTTTGCTCGCCAATGCTTTTACCCTTCCATGATATGGAGCGATTGTTGTCTACAAACCACTAATGCATATGTGCAAACTGTGAATCAAAATCTAAACCCTTTGAGTCACGTTTTCTCAGTTCATAAAGAAAAGATTCGGCCCCTTCATCTCCCGAACTAGCCTTGTGTGAATTTGTGCATGGACAGTGTGTGTGTGTATGTGTGCAGATTGACATTTCTCGAGCTGTCAATGCACATCGCGACGGATCACAGCAACAAAAACTTCGTGCTTCCACATCAGAAGAGCAGAACGTACGCACGGACGCACGCACTTTCATTACAACGCATTTGTTTGTTAAAATTAAGTTCCCTTTGCCCTCTCGATTGCCCTGAGTTTTGGGGGTAGTGTGATAGCTTTATTCTATAGTGTAAAACAAGTGCAGCAACATATCGTATTCGGGCAGCTGTTTTGACGGTGGTCGTAGATAGTTTTCTCTTGACAATGTGCAATCATGAATGTGCAGGATGGTATTAATGCTGCATTTTCGGTGCTCGTTTCGGTGCTTATAGTGATAGTGTTGGTTTGTTTAGGTTTGTGCCGTCTGTTTCCACCAACCCCATTCTACCAACTTTGTGCAGCCTACTTTGGTTGAACTTATCCATCAGTTTCACACTAACATGCTCCCGTTTTTGTGTGATTTGTTTCTTTACAGGTTGGTATCTCGTCTGGAAGTTGTTTCTCTCCCGGTTTAAGCTGGTCCGCGAGCTGCTTGGTATTGCCCAATCGAACGAACATTCGCCTGCACACAGTTTGGGCAAGGATTACTCAACGGCGGGCAGTGGCATCGGTGGCGGCAACAGTCTCAACAACTTAAACGCCGATAATAGGACACGTACCCGCAAGGTACGAAGAGATTAGTCGCTGCATAATAACGTCGCGTGCAACCACTCACTCACAAGATGAATATCCGCTGCGCAAAGCCCGAAGATCTGATGAACATGCAGCACTGCAATCTGCTATGTCTGCCGGAAAACTACCAGATGAAGTACTACTTCTACCACGGTCTCACATGGCCCCAGGTCAGCTACGTGGCCGAAGAC
>KZ061835.1:258845-269052 GCA_002091835.1 Anopheles maculatus
AGTTCCCTTTGCCCTCTCGATTGCCCTGAGTTTTGGGGGTAGTGTGATAGCTTTATTCTATAGTGTAAAACAAGTGCAGCAACATATCGTATTCGGGCAGCTGTTTTGACGGTGGTCGTAGATAGTTTTCTCTTGGCAATGTGCAATCATGAATGTGCAGGATGGTATTAATGCTGCATTTTCGGTGCTCGTTTCGGTGCTTATAGTGATAGTGTTGGTTTGTTTAGGTTTGTGCCGTCTGTTTCCACCAACCCCATTCTACCAACTTTGTGCAGCCTACTTTGGTTGAACTTATCCATCAGTTTCACACTAACATGCTCCCGTTTTTGTGTGATTTGTTTCTTTACAGGTTGGTATCTCGTCTGGAAGTTGTTTCTCTCCCGGTTTAAGCTGGTCCGCGAGCTGCTTGGTATTGCCCAATCGAACGAACATTCGCCAGCACACACCTTGGGCAAGGATTACTCAACGGCGGGCAGTGGCATCGGTGGCGGCAACAGTCTCAACAACTTAAACGCCGATAATAGGACACGTACCCGCAAGGTACGAAGAGATTAGTCGCTGCATAATAACGTCGCGTGCAACCACTCACTCACAAGATGAATATCCGCTGCGCAAAGCCCGAAGATCTGATGAACATGCAGCACTGCAATCTGCTCTGTCTGCCGGAAAACTACCAGATGAAGTACTACTTCTACCACGGTCTCACATGGCCCCAGGTCAGCTACGTGGCCGAAGACGATAAGGGTAACATCGTTGGGTACGTGTTGGCCAAGATGGAAGAGCCGGAACCGGGCGAGGAAAGCACACACGGCCACATTACGTCGCTAGCGGTCAAACGCTCGTACCGGCGGCTGGGTCTTGCCCAGAAGCTAATGAACCAAGCATCGAAAGCGATGGTCGAATGCTTTAACGCGCAGTACGTGTCACTGCACGTACGCAAATCGAATCGGGCCGCCCTGAACCTGTACACCAACTCGCTTGGCTTTAAGATACTGGAAATTGAACCGAAGTACTATGCGGACGGGGAGGACGCATACTCGATGCGTCGCGATCTGTCCGAGCTGGTTAACAGTGGACCGGCAAATGATCGGCCATCGACGGACGTCGTGCAGCTCGACGATCTAGCTGAGCGGATTAATGTAAGGGAGTATCAGATGGTTGGTCACGGAGGACACGATGGACATTGTTGCTAGCGGAAAAGGCGGCTTGCACCGGATTGTGGGGTGAATAGCTTTTGTTTTAAGAAGAAGGAATTAAATTCATGACGGAAAAGAGGGTTCTTTTTCCCTTCTAAGCGTGAATGGTTTGGTTTAGGTTTTTTTAAAGAAATGATGATGATGACCAGATCTTAATACGCCAGCAAAGAATTCTGAGAGAAGAATTTCACTTCACTGTACAAAAATCTGTCCGCGAAGCACAAAGTTGGGACGAACATTTATAGTTCCAGTACTCACATACGCCTCTGAAACATGGACTCTTTCCTATCTTGCTGTAAGATAAGCAACTCCAAAAGACAGTTATCTGTTTTCTATTTAAAAAAAAGTGTTTACTCAGTTTAGTTCTTTGTACCCTCAAAAATTCGCTATCGTACTCAACATAAGTAACATGTGTTTAACATTTTTGTCCAAGGGAACTTGTTCAAGGAAGGTCGTACTAGAGGAGGTATCATTCTTGAGGTCTCGTCCTGGAGGTTTTATTTAAAGAGCAAGGGTCGTTGTTCAAGGAACTTCTTCCGAGGGACCACATTCAAGATCCTTAGTCCGAGAAGCATGTCCTACAAACAAAAGTTCGAAATACAATACTATGATTTCTTTCATCGTTGGACGAATCTTAACAATGAATCTTTTTATACTCACAACTATACTTTCGGAATTGTACTGTATACCACCTGTCCCCGTGTTTTTTTTTTTCATTCGGATCGCCTTAGAGCCGATATCGATGTGATTTATTGTGAATAATTTACGTTACTGAATACTTGCTTTCCCTCGCATACATTCCGGTCCACAAACCGTCCTGTGTTCCTGCTTTCCGTGTGTTGCGTCCATTTGAGCCTGGGGTTCGTTGATTACGATTGAAGGATTTTAGCTACTCGAATAGAAGGATGTTTTTACTTAACTGGTTTTACTTTCGCAAAACGGGGCGCTTCTTGCTTGTGCTTTGGGATTTTTGTTTATTTCAATGTGTTTAATTTACTTTTTACTATACGCGTCCATTTATGCCCGGTTTTTGTTATGGGTCCATTAGAGCATGGAATAGCGATTTGTGCCAAACTGTCAGCTTCAGTACGAAGAAGGAAACGAGGAACGCAAACGCATTGAATTCAGGTTAATTCACAATAAACAAAGATTTTGTTTTAAAGTACGTAACAAAACTTTGTCGAGGCCTATTTGTTGTTTGCTACTTATAAATGAGAGTACAGTAAAATTAAATGGTACAATATTTACAACGTAAGTAAATTACAATAACACACTCCACCTGCAACAGCTGCAGTGGGGACGAACGATGATGGCATTTTTGTAAAACACACAATATGGGAAGAATTCGCGTTCCCTTTACTACACGGTCCCGGGGGGGAGTTTGCGGACTTTTTTGGCATTTTATCTTGTTTTTTGGGAGCACAGCAGTCTCCCAGTAATGTTATGAAATTGGGCACAAAATAAGAAAATGAGATCTACTTGCTTTCTTATTCACGTCTGTTTTCGATCTGTACTAAGGAACGCTTCCGTTTACATCTACTACTGCTGGACCGCTTCCAGCATCGCAATCTTCAGATCGCTCGCCAGATGCGAAATGTCCACCACCGAGTCAACCATCTCCTGCACCGCAGTGACGCTCGGGAAGTTTTGGGCCGCTTTCTTCGTCTTTGCCACGCACGTCTTAAGCGCTTCGGACAGTGCATCGGCACAGGAGAGTACGCGCGTTTTAATGCACTCCCGTGACACATTCCGGTGCACAATATCACCAATGTTGACCAGGTTGTGGGCACTCGCTGCCGCAGCATCGGCCGCATTGCGTACTACGTTTTCGAAGTTTTTCTTCAGATCGTTCGGTAGTGCGTCCCGTATTTCGGCGTTTGTGCGTGCGGACGCTTCCTTCGATTCGAGACTGACGTAATCGTAGTCTTCGGGCCATTCGCCACCACCGGCTGCGGTACCAGATGATGGTTTTCCGGTGCCGGTAGGGGTTTGGGGTGTGGTTGGTGCGGACGCTTGCGAGGGAATGGAGCAGGAGCGTTTGAAGAGCAGCGTTGCATTGCCCTGGATAAAGGAGGCCGTTTGGCGTACGTCCTCGGTGAGCGTTTGGGCGCAAGCAATCAACTGATCGAGACTGTCCGGTGGTAGCTGTTGCTGGAGCTTTTGCGTTGCTTCGGGGCGCTGGAGCGTTACCAGGGTCCAGCCCTGGGCGTCCAGATTTTGGGATGCTTCGTGGACGAGCTTATCGGCGTCACGCAGTGCCTTCACGAGGGGTTTCAGTTTCTGGGCCAAGCCTGAGGAAGCAGAGAAACGAGTTTAAAGTTGGATGTTTTGCCCGGTTGGTTGTAGCGGCTTACCTTTGTCTTCTGCTTTGGTAGCGTTGCCTAGTGCACCATCGCCAAATTCGGCCAGATCGTGCAGTGCCGTCCGTAAGCGCACGGCAGCCAGCTTGAGGTCCATCAGTATTGGGTCGAGCTTCTCCTTTACCCTCCAGTTGGGTGATACAAATGAAAGTAACCTGTAAATAGGGCGAATTTAATATAATGCCATTCAACTCAAGCAGAATTACGCCTGAATGTATGCTAGGCGCTATGATCGATGCACGACAGCGCCTGAATGTATGTGCAATGCGGCTAAAATCACACAACAACCTAGTGACTACTCACCTAGTGACGGCCGTTGTGGCCTCATTTTGCAGTCTCGCAAGTGTTTCCAGCGCGGAGGACAACTCGAGTGGAAGTTCCTTCGGTGTGACCGGTCCGGTTTGCTGCTGGTACAGTTTCCCCGACACGTATCCAGCCCCATTCGCTCCACTGTGCAGGTGTGACGGTGGTACATCGTACGTGGACATGCTGCTAAACGATGATATCGACATCGAGTGATGGCTGGTGGAGAAGCTGGGTGTGCCGGGTGGTTGTCCCGCAACTGGGGGTGGTGGTGTGGACCGCACCGAGACAGGATTACGCCGGGGTACATCGTAATCGGGCATGTTGGCCAACGAGGAACGATTCGACGAGGACAGACTGAAGCTGTCCGACGTGAGCAACGATGAATTGGAGCTGCTCGGTGTTAGGTGTTGCTGCTGGGAAAGCAGTGGCCTTGGTACGTCGTACGATTCCTCCATCCGGTAGCCGGCAGCAAGATGTGGGAACTGTTGATGCAGATGATGATGGTAACCGGCCGGATGGGGATGCGGGAAGCTTAGCGAGGACGATGGGGACGATAGGGCTGACGGTGAGTTGGGGCTTGGGTAGTGAAGATGTTGGGGGGCAAGTGGATGGCCCGCACCGTACTGATGTGATGACGGTGTCCGGCTCCAGGTCGTTCGGTGGTGATGGTGATGGTGCGGATCGTATCCTGGTGTGGTTGGCGGTCCACCGATCGGAACGGCAGGCTTCGGAACGTCGTATGTATCGAGCGCGTCTGCCGAATGTTGCTGCTGCTGCTGCTGCTGCTGATGGTAAGCGCTGGAGGTGGAAACACGCGCCGAAGACGGTGGCAGCAGATCATACAGATAAACGTCTCCACATTTTTGCGGTGTGAGTACCTGCGCGAATGAAAACAGAAAAAGGGAATATTAGAGAGTGAATGGTATTGAACGAGAAGGAACGATTATCGTGACGATAAAAATGAAAGCGAGTGGAGAAACCTGAGAGCCAGGACGTGCTGCAGGTTTTGATATTCAATTGTTTCCTCGAGATGTATATATACCGCCGCTCACTAATGTATCACGTTTCTTGCGAACAAAAAGAAGACATTTTGGTCATTTCGGCAAGAGCGCAATTCAATTGGTGATTAGATAATAATAAGTCGGCAGTTTAAGTGGCAAGTTCGTGCTTTAAGTTAAAGTGATGCCATTAGCAAACGCTTTCGACGGCCACGAAGGTTTGAAGTTAAAGTTGTTATTCAATCCGGTGCTTAAGTAGTTCAAATACTTCTCACATTTGGATCGGCTATTGCAATCGGTACCGAGAAAGACAAGATGCTTTCGAAGATAAATATGAAAAGTGCATCATGGGAATTACCCATCGAATTGGGAATAACGCTGTCACTTTCCGTTTTACAGGACTTTTTTGTTCCAGTGCTTTTATTCAATAAGTTTCTAAAATTGTCTTTAACTTTATCTTTATCACGATTTATAAACATTCACATTGAAAGATATATCGCTGAATTCGACGACGCTCAACACAAACATACAATGATGGACGCACTTGTTTTTGCAACGAGAGACATCAGAAGGATGGGAAATTAATCAATCTTTTCTGTCTGGCAACGACAGCACCATTTGTTGCTCGGAGTGGAATAACGCAAATCCAATCCATACTTACACCTTCCTTAAAAGCACGTTCGATGCACTACTTGTTCCCACAAAAATAAGGCAACGTTGTCCGTTTGTTGTGTTAAATCAATTCTACAAACTACACAAAACTCGAGTAGCAAATATTCTTGCCAGTTTTACACAGCACAGGATAAAACTGCTCTCACTACTGCTTCCGGGTACGGTTACTACGATAATGCGAATGCCGCGTCGTTTACACACACACTCGCCTCTGGGCTGTGTTATCTTGAAGAGTGTCCTTTTTCAGCTTTATCTGTTTTCTCTCGCTCTCTCTTTTTCCTGCTTGCGAATCTGTGCGTAGGGAGGATTCATGTATTCTCGACACACACATACACCTATAAGCGGAGGAAACATGAGGAAATGAGGGGTGGGAAAAACTCCTTGGATACGGGAAAATGTCGCGGCGTCGGCGCATTCGCATTGCGATGTTTTTTTCTGTGTGGCTATGTTTTTTTTATGTGCAATGCTTTGAATCTGGTTATTTTCATTAGAAGGTTTGTATTTACTTTTATAAAATGAAAACGAAAGCAAGAAATGTTGGTCAAAAATGTCTTTAAAATGCAAATAACGGTGGAAGGATGGAAGCAATTTCTATACTGTCACAGGAACGGTGGCGCCATCTTTATGTGAGTAATCACAACTAGGACATTCGTATGTGAAAACCCGTTGCAATGGACATTTGTTTGAATTTCGAATTTCTGCGACTATTGCAAGTTTTGAAGAAATATACGTAAATAATTTTTGAAAGCAAAAGTGCATTCGAAAGAGCAATATTCCGAATGTGTTACGTCCAAAGTGGGTAAAATTTTAAACCCCTTTCTATAAGAGCTTAATGTGCAGGCAGCATTTTAAAAGCAATGACGTTATATTTTTCACATTCCTTGGTGTAATGGCAGAACCCATATGGCACACATCGGTCGCAACCAGGAGCAAAGAGGATAATTGTTTTACAGAGCAATGTAAGTGTTTATCGTGTTTGCATTTTCAGTAAATCTTCTGGAATGGATTATATGGCGCAAACTTTATTCATCGGCGGTGTAAAATAATGAAATTGTTTGCAGCTGTGCAGCTACCATTCAACGGCACAACACACTTGACTGTGTGTACCAGCGGCAAAGCATCTTTACGCCTTTGTTTTTCCCGCTCTGCGTTGTTTTCTTAGCAATTTTTAGTGCTTGCGACACATAGTCGGGATAGTCGTCGCTGCTGCTGCTTATGGGCTCGTATCTCATTTTCGTCTGGTTGCAGTCTAGCCACTCGAGAGCAACCTTGCGTTTGGTCGTTGTTTTTTGTTCCTTTCACAATCTGTTTCACTTTCTTTGCACCACCCATGGCTAGCTGGCTGGCTCGATGGCTGGCTGGCTGGCTGGCTATGGTCCATAATGTTACGACCGTGCCGCATTATCGTACCGTTCCGACGTGAAAAAGACACGTGTCCTTTTTGTGTGTTACGCCCCATTTGCCCTCAACGGTGGAGAAGCACTTTGAAGCACTTACTTTTAACATGATTCGGTGAGGTTTAGTGGAAGGTTTTTCTGCGTTTTTTTACCTCACTTGCATCCTAGCGTTAACCGTTTCGAAAGTGCATCAGACGGCTGGCGTGTGATGCAATGGGTACAAATAAAGAAAACGCGGCCAAACGTGAACAACGGTGCGGTGAGAAGGACTTTTGTAAAATAAGATCACTTTTCACATGCAGTTCATTTTTTATCTCCCCGTTGACAGTAGCGACACACACACACACGAGCGTGAAGAATCCTTTTCTCGCTTCATTCGTTGCATTTTGGTGATAAATGATTAACCGATAAGGGAATTTCTTCTCAAAAACTAGAAACAACATGTTTCACATGAAACCAATCATACAAAAATGTTAATACTGATTTTGTTCTTTGGTATACTTATTTCGATTCAGATTGAAGTATGTTCTACTTAATACTACCTATTGAATCTGTGCGTTTTTTTACCTCACTTGCATCCTAGCGTTAACCGTTTCGAAAGTGCATCAGACGGCTGGCGTGTGATGCAATGGGTACAAATAAAGAAAACGCGGCCAAACGTGAACAACGGTGCGGTGAGAAGGACTTTTGTAAAATAAGATCACTTTTCACATGCAGTTCATTTTTTATCTCCCCGTTGACAGTAGCGACACACACACACACGAGCGCAAAGAAAGCCTTTTTTCGCTCCATTCGTTGCATTTTGGTGATAAATGATTAACCGATAAGGGAATTTCTTCCCAAAAACTAGCAACAACATGTGTCAGATTTTCGATTTCGATTCAGATTGAAGTTTGTTCTACTTAATACTACCTATTGAATCTGTAGTTTTCATAGTAAATTAGTAGTGATTTGTTCATCACTTCTCTAGCTACTAGCTCATGCATGAAGTATAGCGCGTTGCCTATCTACAGGCGCAGCAGAATTATTGAGGCTGTATACTAATTCAATTTCGAATTTATTTTAAGAAAATTACGCTTAAAACTATTTGAAAACAAATTTATGTAACACATTGAATGCTCTTAAGAAACTGCGCTTTATCGTTGGCGCCGTTGGCTACAAAAGATTGTGAAATGTGAAAAGGAAATCACCACATTCGTTATTTTGCTATCAGAAAATGAACCTTAAATGAAGTCCGCATATCCCGAGTACAGTAGCTACTCCACACTCGGGAGTTGATTTATTTCGCTATTAAATTCTTCCCACCCAGCCCATTCACTGTTGTTGCTAAATCTTTCGTAAACAAACTCACTAACAACACATCGATTTACTACCACAACTGCTACTACTCGGTCCTCGCAACCAATGGCAACTAATACACACAGTTCCCTGTTAGCCGGCGACGATAGCTTTTACGAGGCAATGGATTAGGACAGCGCGAGGTTGTTGTTGTCCACCGTTGCGTTTATGTTGCGCTTCTGGATGGATTGTTTTTACGAGGCACATTCCAGCTAGCAAAACCGTAGCGCAACCCAACAGCACAGGAACTAGCGAGTGCGGGAAGTGTGTTCAATGCCGGGAGAAAAATCACCAACCAACGAGATACAAAGCCGCTTTTCCACTTCCGATTCAATGCACGCTTCTTTCTATCCTGCTAGTAGTGGTCCAATGTTTATGCTTTCCTTACTTTTATACCGTATCCTCAGTTTCACAAACACACATACAGAGATTCACTTCATCATTGATTTATTTGCGAAGCTTTTTTGGTGTCCATTCTTCACGAGTTTGTACGCGAAACGCATCGAAATTGCGTTACCATTGCCGACAAATCTGGATTTTGGTTCGCTCTTGGCATTGTGACACATTTTTTATGGTTTATGATATTGATATGCCACACGGTATCGCAGCAAAAAAAAAAAACAACCAGACACATTTCACAAAATCCGGAAAATTGTCAAATCTTGTGGCACGGTACGGCTGAACGGTGATTCCGGGCGCATTTTTCCGGCAGCAGTTGCATCTCTGGGATTGACAGTTTTGCAAAAAAGGAGCAAAAGTTATGCTCTAAATGGTGACTGAAACATTTTTTGGTAAAAAAACCCGAGATGACGTGCACCACTATTTATGTGAAGTGCGATTGTGCTTATAGAATTTTAGTACAATATGTTCGGTAGGTAGCTATTTAAATAACTTTTCGTATTACGACGATAAAAATACAATTTTGAATATTTTCTATTGCAACTCACAAATATCCAACGTATTCCCTACTCCCAAACACACATAGCACAATAGCCTATCTGCGCCATCTTCTTTGACCCATCAATAACGTACTCCCCTGATACCCGGAGGGAATTTAACTCGATGGAGTAGCGATATTCGACGGAGTTCCGAGCTGTTTAGGGTTAAAGGGGAGACCCGTGCCTTTATGGGTTTGCTCATGTTTTGCCATAAAGCATGCCGCTTTTGTCATGGACATCCCCCAAGTACGACGACGCAATTTCCATTGAAATGTTAGCGGCGGCTCGGTACGGCGAGAAAAAGGGCTATCATCAAAAAGGATTCACCAGGGGAAAATGTGAAACTTCAAGCATACAGCAGCAGCAGCATCACGGGTGGAGTGCCATATCATTATAATTTCATTATTACATCGTGCCAAAGGATTCATCAAACTGGGCCGAAGCGAAACGGTAATGTTTTCCGGTTGGTTTGCTTTTTGGTGGTAATTTTGGTGGGGTTGGGAGGATTCGTTTCACCAGAGTGAGAAGGATGTGGAAACAGTGTAATGAAGCTGCTCCTTGCGTCAAGTCTTGCATTACAAATCCTTTCAAATGCAACTTACATATAAAGTGCTTTGCAATATGAATGTTTTGCGAGAAAATAGCAGGTGTGGGCTTGTGTTTATTAGGGGAACGCTTAGTATAATTGTGTGCTTTGCAATATGAATGTTTTGCGAGAGAAAATAGCAGCTGTGGGCTTGTGTTTATTAGGGGAACGCTCAGTAAAATTGTGATAGGTGATGTATTAGTGGTTGATATCAAGCATACAATTCTTATTCATAATTCACTATCCAAAGTTTTGTGGTGGACGCATCAACATCCCGTCACTTCATCTCAATTTGGGGCTTACCACAGCTCCTCTGTTCATGTGGGTAGCCTAAAGAGACTTTACCTTCTAAGATGTCCGGTACCATTCCTATGACATGATCACCCATAGGTACCACTGCAATTAAGTTCAATAAA
>KZ061835.1:270190-319971 GCA_002091835.1 Anopheles maculatus
CCAATGGCAACTAATACACACAGTTCCCTGTTAGCCAGGGAACGATAGCTTTTACGACGCAATGGATTAGGACAGCGAGAGGTTGTTGTTGTCCACCGTTGCGTTTATGTTGCGCTTCTGGATGGATTGTTTTTACGAGGCACATTCCAGCTAGCAAAACCGTAGCGCAACCCAACAGCACAGGAACTAGCGAGTGCGGGAAGTGTGTTCAATGCCGGGAGAAAAATCACCAACCAACGAGATACAAAGCCGCTTTTCCACTTCCGATTCAATGCACGCTTCTTTCTATCCTGCTAGTAGTGGTCCAATGTTTATGCTTTCCTTACTTTTATACCCTTTTTCGTATCCTCAGTTTCACAAACACACATACAGAGATTCACTTCATCATTGATTTATTTGCGAAGCTTTTTTGGTGTCCATTCTTCACGAGTTTGTACGCGAAACGCATCGAAATTGCGTTACCATTGCCGACAAATCTGGATTTTGGTTCGCTCTTGGCATTGTGACACATTTTTTATGGTTTATGATATTGATATGCCACACGGTATCGCAGCAAAAAAAAATCAACCAGACACATTTCACAAAATCCGGAAAATTGTCAAATCTTGTGGCACGGTACGGCTGAACGGTGATTCCGGGCGCATTTTTCCGGCAGCAGTTGCATCTCTGGGATTGACAGTTTTGCAAAAAAGGAGCAAAAGTTATGCTCTAAATGGTGACTGAAACATTTTTTGGTAAAAAAACCCGAGATGACGTGCACCACTATTTATGTGAAGTGCGATTGTGCTTATAGAATTTTAGTACAATATGTTCGGTAGGTAGCTATTTAAATAACTTTTCGTATTACGACGATAAAAATACAATTTTGAATATTTTCTATTGCAACTCACAAATATCCAACGTATTCCCTACTCCCAAACACACATAGCACAATAGCCTATCTGCGCCATCTTCTTTGACCCATCAATAACGTACTCCCCTGATACCCGGAGGGAATTTAACTCGATGGAGTAGCGATATTCGACGGAGTTCCGAGCTGTTTAGGGTTAAAGGGGAGACCCGTGCCTTTATGGGTTTGCTCATGTTTTGCCATAAAGCATGCCGCTTTTGTCATGGACATCCCCCAAGTACGACGACGCAATTTCCATTGAAATGTTAGCGGCGGCTCGGTACGGCGAGAAAAAGGGCTATCATCAAAAAGGATTCACCAGGGGAAAATGTGAAACTTCAAGCATACAGCAGCAGCAGCATCACGGGTGGAGTGCCATATCATTATAATTTCATTATTACATCGTGCCAAAGGATTCATCAAACTGGGCCGAAGCGAAACGGTAATGTTTTCCGGTTGGTTTGCTTTTTGGTGGTAATTTTGGTGGGGTTGGGAGGATTCGTTTCACCAGAGTGAGAAGGATGTGGAAACAGTGTAATGAAGCTGCTCCTTGCGTCAAGTCTTGCATTACAAATCCTTTCAAATGCAACTTACATATAAAGTGCTTTGCAATATGAATGTTTTGCGAGAGAAAATAGCAGCTGTGGGCTTGTGTTTATTAGGGGAACGCTCAGTAAAATTGTGATAGGTGATGTATTAGTGGTTGATATCAAGCATACAATTCTTATTCATAATTCACTATCCAAAGTTTTGTGGTGGACGCATCAACATCCCGTCACTTCATCTCAATTTGGGGCTTACCACAGCTCCTCTGTTCATGTGGGTAGCCTAAAGAGACTTTACCTTCTAAGATGTCCGGTACCATTCCTATGACATGATCACCCATAGGTACCACTGCAATTAAGTTCAATAAAGAATAGTATATGAGATCTATCCTGTTTGCTGTTCAACATCGCTCTGGAAGGAGTCATGCGAAGCGCAGGCTTCGACATCCGGGGCACGATTTTGCGGTGTGCGGTGTGCGAAGCGTACACCCGACTGAAACGCGAGACCGATAGGATTGGATTGAGGATCAATGCGACGAAGACAAAGTACCTGCCTGCCGGAGGCTCTGACCGTGATAGAGCACGACTCGGAAGCAGAGTATTAGTTGACGGCGACGATCTTGAGGTAGTAGAGGAGTTTTGCTACCTTGACACGATCGTAACTACGACAAACAGCGAAATCCGAAGGCGCATTGTTCAGGGGAATCGTGCCTACTATGGGCTCCACAAACTCCTGAGATCCAGAAGACTCCAACAACGCACGAAATACGCCATATATTGCACTCTGAATCGGCCAATAATTCTCTACGGGCACGAGTCCTGGACTATGCTGGCGGAGGACGCCAATACACTCGCCATTTTCGAGCGGTGGGTGCTACGGACTATCTTTGGCGCTGTGCCGGACTCATGCCCTGCCAGGAAGGTGCTCGTCAGCGACCCGTTCGGCACGAGGCGTAGAGGAGCACAGCGAGCTCGTTGGCTGGATCAAGTGGAGTCAAACCTGAGGGATATCAGATGCAGCTGGGGATGGAGGAGAGCAGCCACCGAGTTTCCTGGAAACGGACAGGACACCTGGCCATGTTTCTTAGACATGCTCCCTAGCAGCAGGCTACGAAAGAAGAAGAAGATGTCTATCCTGAGCCAATTTTGGATAGAGACCAAGTCTCAGAAACGTATGTAAATACTGGGTCTATAAATGATCTAAACAGTCTTAGGTTAGGACTGTCGCGACCGGTGTTTTGTTCAGAATGATTAAAATACTTAAATTTAGAACCAATTTTGTTATTCAAACACTATTTTTATTTGCTCATGCCCACTAAAGGAATTGAAAGTATTTATTGCATTTTACTTCGGTTTACATTCAAAGATTAGAGCAGCGAAGTGCATCATATCCATTGCAGTAGCAACGTCATCAATCTCTCGTTTCCAATCGAAGTCAAATAAAGTCAATGATAGTCAAGTTCTAAACCAAGTCAATATAATGAGCAAGGGAGCGAATAAAAAAAAAATACTCCAACTATCCCCCGCATCATCAATCAGCGGAATCTTTCAAATCAAACAATCTAATCGGTTTTCCTATGCTCCGACAGATAGTTCCGACTGCGAGTAGTAATACCCCATCGATTTCAAACGATGGTGCTATTCGTCAATTTGATTACATCCGTTGCGATTGCGAAGGATGGAAGCCGTTTTGCTGCAGGAAGAACGATCTGTACACAGCAAGACGTGCCGGGGACTTGTCCAATAAATTAGATAACGAACTGATGGGATACCTTTGCGTATCGTATTGACAAGCGATATTCGTTATCGCTTTTTTCTGACTTTTTGATCATTATAATGCAGTAAGGAGGTGAAATCTAGAAAATAAATTAAGAACAGGATAAATATAAAAATAATTGCATCGAAAAAAACATAAGCAAACACTCAATTTAAGGCCATCTCAGATACCCGAGGCCGAGTAGAAATAATGGAATCAGATTTAAACCTTACTTTACCCACATTGAAGCGTGTTCGGTTAAGAAAATAGGATTTTGTGTTGTGCCGAAAACCATCGAACCATAAAGAATAAAAACTGAAAACCACCATCGCAAGGCAACCATTTCGTTCGTTCATATCCGACGCGGTGCCAACATAAATCACGTTCCGCGGTGCAATTTCGTATGCAGCAAACTATACACTATCTTGCACCGCTGTGTGCCATTTTTATTGGAAAACAACGGAAAGCAGATGGCAGATGGTGTACCGGAAAAACGATACCACAAATGTGTGATATGCATTTGTTTAGAGCGAGTGATATTGTGTTATTTTTTCAAGGAAAAAGCAAGGATTTCCATAGGTGAAGCTCCTTACCGGATGAGGAGCACATATATGAAAAGAAATTATATTCAAAATTATGATTTATTCGCAATCCGTTGTTTACGCTTTCGCAAAACAATATTAAATATTCCATGCACAACTCTCATTTTATTTCTGGATTGCTTACTATAAGAGGCTTACTATAGTGCTCTATTGAGAGATGCATTGTGCTGCTACTATTGCAATAAAAGTACAAAAGTTTGCCAATTTTCGCACCTCATTTCGAGCATCTTGGCACGAAATGAATAGCAGAAATGCAGACACACGAGAAAAATAAAGAATGAAAACAAATCTTATTGCTTTTATATCATTTTGTATCATACCACCTAGGGAAGAAATTAATGCTTTAGTGAGTATCAACTTATTTCCCGGGCGTACGATTAAACGGTGCTCCTTCCGCAAGCTCGAAGCTCGAAAGTTGGACGTTCTGCAAAGGCATCCGGAATGTTTCGCTTCCTTAGCGAAACATCTTTTGGCCGGATTGTTCCCAGGAATGATGAAGAAATGTTCAAAACTACCAAAACTGCTCGACTCGACAAGTTCAACGATATGTCTGATGAGGTCTTTCACCGTCCGTAGTAAAGATGCAGTGTGTTTCCTCAAAAACTTTCGCCGAGAGAAATTCCAACGTAAGTAGTAGTAGTTGTTCGTTTCCTCATAGAAAACTTCGCACACGTCGAGTCCTGGCACATCCACACATTCGTCGACGATAGGAAGCAAACGATTGCACTTTTCGCGAAAGCAGAACTCATTCCGGGGAGGGTGAAGTTAGAGAATTATTCTGCTCGTTAGTAGAATAACAAACATTCCATTCCTTTTGCCAGGTGAAAACGGGATGAAAATAGGAAAATTGCAGAAGAGAACTAAGCAACAGAATCGCGAAAGGACAAAACAAAGCACAAAGGGGACGACCAAATGCGCTTCTTGAGGTGCCGCTATCCCTGATGATGGTGCTCAGTGGTTGAGAGCAGGTGAAATAATTTAATTAAATATTCGATCATGCATGAAGCAGTTGGGAGATATGCAGGTGATAGTAAATTAATTTTCTATTCGATTTGTTTAAATAAAAAAAAAACAAACTTTTAATATACTATTGCTTATTAATTATCTCATGTAGCTCTATAAAATCGCTGTGAGATGATATAAAATTATGGCAGATTAGAAACAGTTGCCATATTGTATAGAATTTAGTTAAATTTATAGCATTTAAATACTAACCCAAGACGTTGTTGTTTTCCCCTATCACACAACTACTAAATACGTACTCACGCAAAGAATTTCAACAAAATGAACATGGAAAAGGACATTCACTTCTGTCTCGCCGATGCTGGCAAAATAAAGGCTAAAGTTTGTCTTCCTTATCTCTCCGGTGGAATTGTAGCGTCTGGAATGTTTGTGAAACTTTCTTTTTCACTACCTTTTAAGAAAACCGTATTCTACTGCTGGGATAGCTCCCTGTTCTTGGTGACTTCTTCCGTTGTTAATGAATGGAGCCACCTCCTGGTATAGAAATCACACCTTAAGGTGAGAAAGAGGATAAAGTTTCAAGTAAGGCCAAGCGAAATCGTACTGACAAAAGCAGGGCAATTTACGTTCAACTGCAAGTGTCAAACATGTCCGGAGCTAGATATGGGCAATCCACTTCTTGGCATGCAGACAGGACGAACGGCGGTAGTAAAAACAAAGATGCTACTCCTCATACCATGGTCTCCTATAGCGCGGTCCTGAGAAAGAAAATGGAAAATATCGAAAAGCAAAAATCGATACGCAACTGGCGCGTTCCCGCAAATAGGAGAGATACTTTTATTTTACTTTTTAAATTGATTTTCGTTTTCAAGTGGAAAAAAGTTTTTCTTGAAAAGTGGTTCGGTTTGGTGTTATCCTTTCTCCGGTAGCATATGTTGAGATATCGTTGAGGGGGGAGAAAACATTTACATAAAACGGAATTTTCTTTTCTTCTGCTCAAAAGATGGTGGCACAGTATGGAGAGATAGAAGAAATGTGTTTGAATTCCATATGGATGAAATATCAGTAAACTTTTCCCCCCTTTTTCATATCTGCAGATGACGGATGATATTAAAACAGGGACGATTTTCTGACTTCCATTTCGCAACACTAAACGAATGTTTAACGAACCAATATTATCGAGACACAACCGTCGGTTGTTCGATCGATTCCTAAAAAATACTATGCTAACAAAAAAACCTACAAGTCATCAGGACTCTTTCCAGAAGGGGAAATCGTCGGCAGGGAAGCTTTTAAGATAGAATTTGCAATACTTTTTTGGCAACGGTATGCACAATTCTTCCTGCCAAACCGGACCCTTGTAACGAGAAGGAAACGGATGCGTGAATCGGCTTGATCGGCATAAATTCCACGTGCTAAAGTGCTACGACAAACAGGAAAAATTTGCCGCCAACCAAACAGAATCAATTTAAACCAAATTTGTAACAGCAATTGAAATGCCTGTCCGACAGCGGCCAGAGGAAAGATAAATGGAAAGCGGCATAAAAGTGACAGCGCATACCGCGCGAAACGAGAACGATTACGAGATTGCGATTGGCAAAAATTTGACCACAAAAATGGATTTTGTTCTAAAGTCTAAATTGGCAAAACTTTACTTGCAAAGAAATTCTCGGCATGGAGTTGTAATTGTACGCATACAAGGCATGAACATATTTACTGCATCATCTGATGCCCAGCATGATGCCAACCACCGTATTCCATCCAACCGTTTTCTTTTATCAATAGAATAGCATTCCATCGAAGAAGCACAACAAGGAAGATCGATCGATCGGTACCCGTTTAACATTCCAACCGGGTAAGAAAAGAGCAAGAGAGCTTCTCTGCCCAAAAGTGGCCATCCTGACAATCTCGAACCGAGGGCCAAAATACCACCGGTACAATTGACCGGTTAGCTGGAAACGGCCGGAGAAAACGAAGCAGCAGAATCAAATTCTTTTCCTTCGCCGAACGAGCATTGGCAAAAGGAAGTTTTCCCATTTTAGGGTAAGTCCAGTTGGCCGGGGTGATTCCCTTCAATCGTGACCCTTTAAGGGAGATGATGGTAGCGCGGGACACGGATTTGTGTTATTTTTAGCAACAAACTCCCTTTTGCTGACCATGAGGGATCCAGCGGTTAAAGAACGTCATCTTAAGAAGGAATACCACCAGCAACCAGGCACGATGGTGTGTTGTACTGTTGGAACAGAACTTGCGCACCAACTGCATTCTGGCAGGGGCATGAATTTCACGGACATCTCTCTCTCTCCCTCGCTTTATCACGAAAACTTAAAACTTTAAACCGACAAGTAAACAAAAAAAAAACGTTGTTATTGCAATCTTCAACAATAATGTCCACTGGCATTAACCAGCAGCTGCTTGGCTATCATCATGTTGTCTTTTCTGACCCAATCGTTCAAGATTCGTCATGTATTCATCCTTCGCTTTTCCACGGCTTCTCGGAATCGGTCGTTTTGACCGTAAGAAGAAAGTGGATACGGTGGATAAGATACACCCACCCTCGGTCCACCTCAACTACACACTGTTGACCACGACCCGCGAGTTGGAAACATGCCTCCCGAAGATGGAAATGCTCGTTTATTCCGTACACGTTTCCCGTAAGCGCTTTCGAAGCATAGTCTCCATTTTGGGATACGGATTCGCCCAGGAGGAAACTCCAGCCGGATCCATTGGTAGGACTTCTGGAACGAGAGAGAAAGAGCGAAAGATGCCGGGCAGCAAAAACACTCACGGCGGCATGTAATTCCTAAAATAAATCTTTGTGACATTATGCTTTCATACGTTACGATCTGCAAACTGTGTGAGGCATGATGGGTAAGTGGCAGCGGGAAGTGGGTAAGTGGGACCGGTGTGGACACCTTACCGGATAGATCTGCTGCTGTTTGCAATGCATACTAAAATATGGACAAATGGAACTTCCCTGTTTTTCCTAGCTTTCTTACATTGGGGCTGAGAAGTGGATATTTCTTAACAACCTTAACGAGAATTGGGATCACTTTCGTCTCTAATGGAATTTTATTCTTTTGGCCAGCTAAGTTACGATTAGATATTTACTACTATCAGAGAAAAGGTGCTTGCGAAGGAGTTTAATACAATTTGTAGTTTATAATAGCTCAACAAGTTGGCAAATAAGACTAAATATATCAGATAGACCCCAACATATCAACTACAAAACATGATACCGTGATAAAACCCCGCCAATCAACCAGTCTTTGAGTCGTGCGAGACAGATCGGAGACGTCCACGGTATTCACGGCAATATGTAGCCGATTTCCCACGATTTGGTCATCAGAATGTGGAACCAGAAATTGCCATAGCAAGTGCCCAGCGCGAAAGCAAACCTGCCCTTACCCGACGATTCATCAAGATGTGTCATGCTAGCTACCCATTCGTAGGTATTGAGTTCGGTTGCTTGACCACCGTGTGTCCATATACGGCAGAACGGTGGAATAGAATTGAAGCGGTTTGATGTCTTCGTATCATGCTTCCGTTACCTATTTTGTCCGTCGTTGTAAGTATTGCAGGATGCGATCGGTTCATCTGCAGAAAGTAAGTGCATCTAACGGATTTCTATCGTCCAATTACGGATGCTAGCGGACGCACAGCAAGTTCAACGACTTGAACGATGCTAAAATGAAATTCGAAAGAAAAGACACGGATGAGTAGCATAAACTATAATGCTATGCGCACACACACGCACACGCTCAAGAAGCATCAGTGTACACGGTACGAGTGTACAGTGTCAAGTTGTTAATTACATCCTTCACGTTCACCACGCGCGAACGTCGAATGACGGGACACCGTTCCACAAAAAAGGTATGCTGTCTCTGGTTTCTCCTAAGGACAACGAAAGGACTAACATCCGTGTCGAGTAATCAACTTCATTTACGCTACTACCAAGTGCAACCATAGTAGATGGGCTCGGTAGGATACGCCGCTAAGTTGTTGGACGCAATTGCATAAGCTCGACGTATACGTACATCACACGACACACCCTACACGTTGAATACACCCTCCTGAATGTCCAAAGAACACAGCATGAAGTAGATGATGTCGGTTTACGATGCACCTAGGAAAAAGAAAGTGTCGCTAACCGTACTGGATTTGCTGCTCTTTAAAACCCTACACACAGCAAAACGTAATGCGAAGTGCATACCTTTCAGGGGCAATCTTCATAAGAAGGTGTTAAATAGCCACGATTTCTGGCAAAGCGATGAAGGGAGTGGAAGGGAAATATAGCAAGAAACAATGTATCTTGCAATTTTTGTGAGTAGTTTTTACAAAGAAAATATGCTGCAAGTCAGCAAGATGGATGGGACACCTTTATTTAAGACAACTTCATACCGGTGTACCACGGTTTAGTAAGAAAACGACTTGTGTCAGGAAGATTTAGTATAAGAAAAACTCCTTTCTCTGGGAACTGTTGTCTTGCCATACGTTCACAAAACTTGTTCACAATTCTTGTCCACATACCCGCACGCTTTGAGCGATATGTTGAAAATTTAGAATTGAAAAGAACACTCCCTACTCGTGTGCACCGGCCACAAGCATCTGTACGGGAAGGTTTGTACTATCGGAAAACGTGACAAAATGTGAAAATGAGCTTTTCCTAACCGACCCGGCACAATGGTTCTTCTGATGGTCGGAGGCAATCAAAACTGTAGAGACATGTAAAACTCTGAAACCGGATCATCGTTGTCGTTCTGGTACGCGAGGGAACGCCTGCCTGTGTGAATATGCTACATGTGTGTTGTGTAACTGAATTTTAATTGCTTTTGATGGCAAAAACGCCATGTGGATTCACTATCAGGCCCCCGAATGGTCATTTCGGTTGCAGACGACAGTCGTTTCAGTTTTGTTTGCATCAAGCGTTGGTTGTAGAACGCTGCTGGAGGCGTTGAATAAAATTGGTGACTTTTTATAGCAGTGTTTGAGCAGCAGAAGTTTGGTTATCGTTTGAGGTGGATTTAGTACATTCCAATAGTAATTATACGATCCTGTCTAATCTTCCCATACGGTGGTTTGGTCCTGCTGCATACAGAAGCGCTAGTTGGGTTTTGGTGTGACCAGATGGTAATTTAAAGTTGCGCTTTTTCTTAATAGCCACAGTTTTATAGCAATGCAAAGAGCTGGCTACGCAAGTCGTTAAAAAATAGCTAGAACCGACGTAAACACATTTACTAAAGGAAGGTGACAATTATTGTCCGCTTTTGCTACCTTCGGATGCGCTGCATCAGATACGTTCGTTTTCATCGTTTTATCACCACCGAAATGAACATCTAGACTAATCACAGTCTGAAACGATTATGATCGTTGTATAAATGGCGTGTCTAGCCTGATGTTCATTTCAGATTGTATTCAACTGCCATTGACACGAATGAACTAGGGGTTTGCTAACGAGCGCAAAAGAAGAAAAAACAACTACAATTGAAATAAAACATAATCTACCTGACATTCGGTGGTAATTTCTTTTCGCATCAAAATTCATGATTTCATTTTGCAAATTGCACCGTCAAAGCCGAAATTTAGCTCGCTGGGTTGGGTGCGTGTATCCTTACAGTATTCTTAAGATTACATCCTTTAGAATGACATTTTCCTAAATCAAATTCTCATTACGGTTACTGCCAATCTTCCTCCCTAGTGTGTGCTTTAACACAGAGAGAAGATGAAACGTCTTCCATGCTTGAACATGATCGAATTTAGATGACACATCACACACAACTCTTGAGCTGGATATTGCAGCATCTGTTCGGATGGTTTGACACACTTGATGGGGGGGATCCAGCTACGCCTCCCTCTCAAATCCATAGCAAAATGTCCCCCTTTAAGCTCGCTTTAAGGAAGGCCGCATAAAAGGGCTCCCCGTCCTATCCTATCTTCTCAGATTGCTGTTTTTGCTTTCAGCAGACCGAAATAAATAGATGGATTTATGATGGGATTTCTACAAACACAAGCACGCTTCACTTCATGCGACGAAGTAAACTCGGGCGTCCCTTGAGAAAATAAGGGACATACTAAAACATATTCCATCATCGGGACGAACGCACAAGCCAGCCTCCCTTTGGAAAGCTAGACTTGCTGGGATTGTGCCTCGGGGCACGTCACATAACCATTCAGACTGCCACTAATAAAATCTATCCTTATTCGTTATCGCTCTCGGTAAGAGGGGGGTTTCCGAATATAAGAGCAGTGCGTCTAAATGTCACAACCGTTACTCCTTTCCGTGTAAATCGAGTAGGGTGCGAGGATGAGCAGCCATCGAAACCAAGCGGAGATTGAATCGATCGACCAAAAGCGGCGCCTCTTCATATCCGCAGCATATTGAAAGGGGTTTTTTGGTAAAATACGGAGGAAAAACCTTTCCACTGACAGGACCATACCAACATCAACAGATCCGAAGGCTCCATCCGACCCAACCACCGCTACCATCCGTATTTGACTGACAACAACAGTCACGGACAATTCGGGGAAGCAACCGATGACCTAAATATGATGTACCGAACAGGAGCAGCACACCAAGGATATCGTACACAACCTTCGGAGGCTCCGAAAAAAAGGGTCCACGATTTTTTGTTGACCGAGAAGCAACTTCCGGCAGAGTTGACTTGAGCAAAATAAATTTAAATGCATGAACAAGCACAAACCTAACAGTTCCCGCGGGAGTTGTGAAGCTGTTTTTCATGCTAAGCCGAAAGGAGTGGCTTAGCTAGGAGGCAGTCTCCAAAAAACGTCGCTCAAATTTCGTTTATCGAGCTTGAATACTTAATAGAATTGGGGGGCAGGGTTTAGTTGTGATAGGGACGGAGATCAGGGCGGTAGTTGGTGTACGATTTGCCACCAAGAAGCTGCGGGTGCTTATCAATATTCGCTCAAAAATTGATTTGCATGTTTGTTTTGATTAATTATTTACAACGAATCTGTGCTGTTTGCGTTGTCATTGCTAGGTTCGGTCGCTTTTGTTCGGAACCATTGGCCGACCAGGGCACCAACTCCGCTAGAACCGATTAAATATTGACATAAAGTCTATCACAGCAACGTTCAAACAATTTCACAACTGAAACACGTGTCTAACTGGTGGTGGTGGTGGCAGCACCCAAACCGAAACCCAAAAAACCACCCGGAAATTGAAAGTCCAATCATGGCAGCCGAAAAGGTGTTATACCGGGGCAGTGATTGGCAAAAAATCGGAATTGATTCCAACACTAGAAAAAAAACTGACAACTTTAACACTGCAAACACAAATATGGTTCCCGGAATGGAGTTGCTCCTGGCACCATCGATCGTAAATATTATATAAATCGGTGCGATTTTATCATACATCGAGTAGTTCTTGCAACATCCGTGCACTTAGGAGACACACTGTGGAAAACAAAGGAGAGATCTTAAAAAACGCGGTAGGACGCGAGCGACATATCGGCGACGACAATGGCGACGACGACATTTCAACATCAATTCCACAGTCTCCACCACACACACAGTACCAATCGGGCTCGGTTGATTCTATTTGCATACACTTATCAACAAGCAGTCAGGTCTCTTTTATTTCTGAAGTTATTTAAAAAAAAGAATTGCAGACCGTCCCAGACAATGCTGGATAATTTGTGGTGCAGATATTGACCAGGAATGGTAAACTTAGGAGAGAGAGAGAGAGAGAGAGGTGTCTTAGAAATCGTTGGCGCAGCTATTGAAAGGCAGAGTTCTGAGGGATTACTGGACATCCTTTTTTCCATTTCTTAGCCTTAGTCGAATGCACAGACGTCAATAAGAGGCTACAAGTCATCGAACTGCTGTTCCGTTTCTGGTGCAATAACAATCGATTGAAGTGACTGGTGACGACTGGCTGCGCATCTATTGCAGCGTGACAAGATCCGTTTGCTGTGTTGCACGAGAGCGACACCATTTCAACGTGTTCCTGCTGCTACTGCTACTCGGTGAGAATTCGACTGATCGATTTTCCAATACGAAGTCTCGCATCGGTTTTTGGAAACCCGGTTTGCGAAATCATATATAAAGAACTATTCCACGGATCAATAGAAGCACAACGTTGTGTCCGGACGGACGGTGTGCATTATGCAAATTTAATGCATCCACAGCGCACGGTGCTACGCTACCTTTACGTCTGCAGACACCAACCAAGCAATGGTGGCGAATCGTATTGGTCGGTAAACTTTCGCAACACTGTCGCGTGTCGTGGTTGATTGCGAAAAAAGCTATCCCAAAAACGGTACGGATGCTGAAACTATTGGAATAGTGGAAATTGCCGTTGTCCCAATGGGAGCGCGTTCCGTTTCGTTGTTTCCATGTTACGAAAAGTGTATTGTTGTAGTAGCACACGCCACGTATCGAATCGATGATTGGCAACTGGCCATTCGGTATCATTTGGCGTCACGTTGGTCCGATGCTCATTGCAAAGCGATGGATAAAATTGCTTCCAATTTGCGTTTTAAGTCACGATGCACGTTGAAAGTGTTGAGCGCTCAAAACATGCGAAGAATAAATTCTACACAAATTGAGAGGCTTGGCAGAGAACTATCGCTCAAATTGTTGACCGGAACCCTCGTCCAGAACTTCATTGTTGAAGGGAAAAACGATACATTTTAATTCACTGCATGATAAATACACTTGTTCCGTGCGCCGGAACATTTCGAAGGATCAATTTCAGAAGAAATGCGTGTATGCTTACGTCGTCGTTTTACATTCGTTGATCCAAATATTCTACGGGTACATACCTAAAACGAGATAAAGAAAAGCAAAAGGTTAAACAAGTCCAATCAAATCGATCAGGAAGAGTGTGTGTGTGTGTCTATAAAAGAAAGGAACCCAATTCGATTTGTATCGTTTTACGCTCCTTATTTTTCTGTTTTGTTAGCTTGTAAGCTAGCAGAAAGTCGAATGGACAACGTTTTTCCAAAATCGCCCATTTTATCCCACGCACACTTTCGTCAAGGCGCGGACGATAAAACACATCCCAAAAACGTTTTCGGAATCAATAATCAACACGAAAAGCGAAGAAAGAACAGCATACCAAAAAAAGGGACGATCCAGCGGGAAAAGCTTGTAGCTTTTAACTTCAAACAAGCTCAATTTTATCGCAGTTTTCTTCGTAGTTCCCAAGAAAAAAAGGGGTTCTCCTTTCGCTTGTTAACACACCAGACACCAATGAAGAATGATGTGTTTTTTGTTCGGGGGGGGATTTTAGCAAAAGCAAAGTCTTCCTACTCCGTCCATCTGCGTCCATCTAGTAAAAAGCTCTAATGCAATTCGGGTGGATTTTGTGATCATTTATAACAATATAAAATTGCTTACATTTCCAACTATCGTTTCTTGCCCTTCGTTTTTCTGGTGTATCGTAGAAGCTACGAAACTGAGTTCAATAAAACATTACATGTTTTCGGGACGCTCGGGATCCCTTTCTCAGATCATGGGCTTCGTACAAATTGGGACAAGCAAAAAGGACATCCATAGGGGGGAATTTCTCTGGAGGTTTAAATTCTCATAACGTGCTAAGCTCGGGAGAATTTACACAGAATCACGATTTGTCTGTTGGAATCGTTCGGAGTTGGAGTGTGTTCTAGAAAAGTGGTCAAATCTTCTTCGTTCTCAAATCAAGTGTTATAAAGCGATTATAGTACATCCCACTTGGGGATCGGTGGGTACAGATTGAGCGTGAGAGTTGCGGTACTGGGGTTTTGAGTATAGGACAAAATCATCGCCTCACATATGTTACAATCAGTTCATACATTGTGGGGTATAAATGAGCTGTAGTTGCAATGTCCACTAAATCTACTAAGTCTGATTGTTTTGATGTAACTTCTGCCACTGGTGCAACAAAACCAAAGATCAAAATCAGATTACTTTTCCCATATGTAAGCAGATCAATTCGAAGGGAGAGATGTACCATAAATCATCGTGACAGTTAAACGGTGCTATATTCGGTACCGTCATCTGATTGTAATTACACCAGCTAGACATGTCGAATCACGTGTTAGATCCGCTAAGCACGATCCGTAACAACATGTAGTTGCGGGAAAAAGGGGTGTGCTTAGAGTTGACATGATCTAATGTAATCCTGAAGCATACAGTGGATAGCTGTAGTATGCGGCAACAAACAGCTCGTTTAGAAAGAGGTTAAAAAAATGTATCAGTAGCAAGTATCCATAGTGTTTAGCATAGCGACCTCGGTCGGTCAGTTTGACATGAGTGACGAGAAATAAATTGCAATGGTCGACCATCATCAGCATGCCCGTGTACGAGCCGCGTAGTCTTGACCACAGCACATTATGCTAAAAACGCATATACTACTAATTGGAGTGGGGAAAGTGTAGATAGGCACAGTTGGAAGCCTTGTTAGAGCCAACCATCACTCGCTAGGGGTTAACCGGGAAGGTTTACCTGTCTATTACTTTCCCGCTTGCCGGCCGTTGCAAATTCTGTTCGAACACGAAAGCTGAACTCGTCTATCGGGAACTTCCTAGTTATATGCACAAACTCGTCCGTTCATACTGCTGCGTGTGACAAGCCGTTGAAGCCGTCAACTCGATCCCCCCCTTTTTTTTTGCACGCCAACCACCAACCAATTCCAACCAACCGAGAAGGGGACGATTTAATTTGATTAAGATTTATTTCGCGTATGACGTGCGAGACGAGTTTTTGCATTTCCCGCTGGGTCGCAAAGAGAAACTTCCAACAGTGCACGGTGCGCTCTGATGCATTGTGTGGCCGCGATAAGTCTTTGCCATAAAGCGGATGGTAATTTGCAACCCACATACACGCTGGAAAATTGGCTCAAGCGTTGGCACCCGGTGTCTGTGTGGCAGGGTTGGTCATCCGGACCTCGGTCATCAGGACAGTTGGTGGCAACAACATGATCGATTTACAGTGCCCAGTAACGGGATTATGAGGGTAGACGCCGGATGTTAAAATGGGGGCATTACGTCGGGGCGGTGCGTTTAAAGTAAAATTACTTCACAACATATTTGTGATAATATGTTGCATATTGCCAACAAGAAAATATGCACTAAGCATTCTGCTATTTACTTTGGGTCGTGATGCTTCACGTAGTGTCATGCTATTTGCATACTTTTAGGAGTGAAACGATTTCCACACAAAGTGTCGTTGCCTGTGGTTTTAGTCGACATGATTCCGCATTCCTATTTACAATAATAAACAAAACAAAATAAAAGATAATTTGTTGCAAAACAAATTATAATGGATAATTTATTCCACCAAAAACATTAAGTAATCAGCGAACCGGAAACGTAAAAAAAAGGACTAACCATCTAAAGCTTCTTCCAGCTTTTTTCTTCAGTAACAAAGTTTCTGTATTCGCCATCAAGTATCAAGAACCTGTTTTTCGCATTCTTGTGGTCTATTTTTCACGGTTTTCTGCATTCTAATTTGAAAAAAGCATACACACACACATTCTAAAAACAAAAACTTCTATGCGCGAGTGGGAGAAAATAATTTGAAAGCTTTTTCCCGCCTCGGCTGTACACATTTTCCTCGGTAAGTGAAGTTTACCCAACACAATCAATGTAATAAAGTTATGGAAAGATGAGAAACGCAAGCAAACGGCAAAACACAAACATCACCCATCACCCAATCGACTGAAAGGCAATGTCAATCCGATTAAATTGTGCGTTCATTTAGATTGCTACGTCCCGGCATCGTTATAGGCTTCCTGTGGGGAGGGAGAAAGTTTTCCTCGCCGTTGGGACGGCCTAGGGAAAATATGCTTTCGCTAAGACACTGCCGAAAGAACGTGGGGTCATTTGTTTTCCATCGGTCATTAAGTTCCGAATTATTCGCAGCGAACTGTAACGCGTGGGGTGCTGAATATCTTGGGGACGAACCGAATTTGTGTGAAGGTCTTGGTGACAGGACGCTCTTAGTATGAAGTCGATTGATTAATTTCGGTTTCGCCAACTTACCACGTTGAAATAAATTAAATTGCTAAAATAGAATAAATAGATGGAAAGAGATACTCAATATTTCGGTTCAGAAGGTTTGATATAAAACAATAACTCAAAAAGTCTGTCTCTGGGGATCCATGTTGACTTCCTTTCGATAGTTTTCTGACACAATTTGCGATATTTAAAGAGAACAAAAGGCTAAAACGTTGGAGAGATTCTATAATCTCGAGCAAAAAGGATTTAAAATTTTGTACAGTCCACGCTCACAACTAACCAAGTCCTATCGGGGTCTAGAATTGACAAAAAACTTCAAGATAACGCCTCAAACGAAAACCCCTTTTGAAAGGACTACTAGAGCGTAGAAATGCAAAGCAAATGGCACCAATAAAAATGAGGCCAATTTAAATTTATCAGTATCCATATCACATTACAGATAAGTTACCGGTTTTTGGCTCCGATTGGCAAGCGAATGGCAATGGGTTTTTGAAATGTCAAACCTTCTGTTGGCGTATCCTCTAGCCAGCAAAAGATAATAATTGTTTACGATCGTGCGGTAGTATTTTTAATGTTTTGCGGCACCCATCACAACTCGGGAGTCCGAGGTGCCGCACGTTTTTATCAATAATTTGAACTTAACCAAATTATTATACCATTCATGGGACGCTCAACCCATAAACTCAACGATTCAATGTTGTTTTTCGGTTGTGTTAATTGTGCGCTGTGGAACGGATTTGGTCCCTCCAGGTGTGGTCGTCGTGCCCTGGGTGGTTGCCTTTCTACTTAACCTTCAAAACCAGCTGGTGAATTCATCCGAGGGTCGTGTCGTGGATGCGTTTGAATTGATCCAGTTAACGAATGATATGTTGGGCTCGTTAAAATTGATTCGAAAACAATTCATACCCACCGCCGATGGAAGTTGATGGATAGCAACGAGAAATCTGTATAGAAGGAGTGAGAGAGCGATCTGATCAAGGGCGTAGTAAAAGGAACAATAAAACGTAAGCCGATTACATATTAACCACCGCCGTAATCTGTTATTTGGGAGTTTTGTTTTACTGTTTAACCCTGGTTTTGGGAAGCTGCTGGTAGCCTTTACAAGACGCCAGTTCGAGAGACTAATGAGAATGCACTTTGGAGCGAACCCCCTGGTGGGGGAGCTACCGGAACGTTGCTGTTAAAGCGTTTAATTGCTACCGAAAAGAAGCATTCAAACAGTTGCACTTAATGTGCTGTTAGCCTTGATATTTGCACGTCTCAGGGAAGGAGACGTATTTTCACGGTAACCCACTTCATGCACACGCGAACCAACAATGGATACAAAGAGAGACATCAACTTGGTCTGTGTGGACGCTTAATTAATATTGAAACAGAAGGCAAACAACGCAAGCCATTGTGTGATCGAAGCGTCATCACAATACGTTTGTAATCCCCTTTTAAATGGTACAACAAGAAGCAAGGATTCTGTAAAAATATTTGTCTTACCTTCAGCTGCAGTAATCCTCAATTAATTCCGTTCAGTTTTGTAGTACTGTAACTGGGATGCAATGAGGTACATCCACTATTGTCCACCTTCATGGAAAATAGCATCGCTCATTAAAAGAACTGGCGGCCATTTTGTCTGGACAATAAAACTTTCATACAATGAATGAAAAAAAGAGAATCCAACCGTATTATTTCCACTGGCCAGTGTTACATACTTCATGGCTCCACGGATCTGTACTCTTGCAGGCCTCGCGCAATGGCTCACACTTCATTTTGCCTAGTGCCCGGGACGCGCCAAATTTGCATAATGCTCGTAATAAATTCTCTAGATTTTAGATTGAAATTTATGATTGGAAAGTTGCCGCAGGGTACGAATGACAGCAAGCAAGCAACAGACGTGCCACGCAATATTTGCAGCGTTTGCAACGAGATATCCGTATACCAGCAAAGTGCGAAAGAACGGACCGGGCGTAAGAAATTCATCTAGTTCGGGTAGATTTTTATTTTTATGGCACTTCTATTTTTCGTGGCGATTCGATCGATTCGGCTGTCAGTCAAGAGCCGATGGGAGGACATCGGATGGGTAGCTGGACATCTACTAAAGTTAACATCGAAGCACGGCCCGCTTTTATCATCTATCGACATAAGTAGGACGCAGCCTAGCAGCGTCTATTTGGGGGAGGCAGACGAGAGAGAAGTCGTTCAATTTTTACGACGCCAAAAAATCAATAAAACAGTGTTGCTTGCTGCTACTTTTGCGTGAGGGATTGTCCGTTGGACAGAGATTCACTCTACGGCGGGGCAATAAAACAAGCTACTACCTCCCTAGTTTCTTTTTATTGCCTGTCGTCGATAAGTCCGGACAGTTGGACTTGAATAGTTTACGACCGCTCAGGATGGCGGCACAAACTATGCGCTACCTTTGCTTTCCATATTCAATCGGAAACAATATTATGGCTTTGCAAGTATTGTGAACTGTAACAACCTGTATCTGTACTAACCACGAACGAGCTGCACAATATGATCGATGGTTAAGGAATGTTAAGGTCACAATTGTAAGAGAATAAATTGCACAAGCCGTAGTGTATGTTTGTCCCGCGGCACTAACTATTCGATTTGAACTGGTTAGCAGCAAGTATGAGTCTCCTCCCTTGGGCTGGGAGTTAAAATGTAATGGACTGTCATTCCTTAATGCGTAGGATAGGCGACAAGTGTGTGCGCACGTTTACTTCTTGCGACCGATATCTTAAGGTGATAAATTGGGATTTAAGGCGATTAGCATAAGTGGCCCGACAGATACGAGAGACCCGCCGCGGAATGACATTAAACCAGAAATCTGAACCACAAGCGAGCAATCAAATACACTGCAGGAATTCTTGGAAACAAGCTCCCAGCTGGTGAAGAGAGGTAAGGATGTAGATGCGTTGCCATTCTGCCACAAATTAAGTACCATATGGTCGAAATGAGACATAAGAGTCTCCTCGCAATGGATGCAATATAAGGAGTTGGGAATATTTCGACAGATTGCAAGTTAGTTAAGTGCCGAAGCAGCGCTCGGCGTGGGCCACACATCTGTAATGGATCTCTATTAAAGGGAGATTGCTACTAATTTTCGTGTACACCTGGCTTAACTGCTATATTCGGTGCACGAGAGCACTCCACACATTTGGAGTGGGTCGTTACGGTACCGAGTGTGCCGCGTAGTGTTTGGCGATTTCTCGACAGGTTAACTAAGCCGATTTCGATTTTCACCGCACCGATGTTACGGTGTCCATAATAGTCAGATTGGCTGCCTGCTTGCCACCCTGAAAAGAGAGCTATAACGGGTTCTTGTGAACGGGTTAATCCCACAAGATCCTACACATATCAGCGAAACGTGTGTGTGAAATGTGTTTCGCTGAATGTCGATCATGTCTTGGAGAGCCCACTGTACTGGCAGCACCTAACGACCGGGCGATGAAGTCTTCCTCTGCAGTATTCCCATCGAGCCTCACCGTGACATTATTTGCATTCGACCCACATGCACATGGCACATCTTAAAACCGGACCAAATCTAATGACATCTTGCCTGAAGGTGTTTGCAAAAAGTAGTCCGACGATTGCTAACGCTCTGCGTTATCCTGCGTCTGCGTTTATGTTGGGTGGTTTAGATTGCGAACGATGACCGCAAGATCTCGTTACGTTGTGTAGTGGCCCACTGGGAGCTTCGGGTGGTGACCAGACAGTAGGGATTTTCTGTGTGTGTGGGGGTTTCATTCACTGTCTCGAGCACCAGTGTGCGCAGCATGAATGGAAAGCTGAAGGAAACAAGTAAGGTGGGCAGCAATACCTACTCCTTTTGAGGTTTTTCATCAATTATAGTGATTTGTTTCGTAAGAAGTTCTACCTACAGATTAAAAAAGGGTGTGGACATGAGAACATTATTCATTGTGAAGTAATGGTTAGGGATTGTGTGGTCGATTTTAAGACAAAATAATGCAATTACTGAGTTTATAACAATTTTTAAAATACTGCCGAATAATTTTCATAACTTCCAGGCGTGTTAAAACTGATGAAAACTACAAATTATTCTTCTCAAAAACTAAACATGATTCGTTTGAATAGTTTTAAATTCCGCAAAGCATAAACCATTCCGCTCAAGTAACCTTACTGTCAGCTACGCGATTCCAAAGCAAGACAACTTCGATCTACTTCCTCCATTTCTTGAAACTCTGTGCTAATTGTATCCAATTAAACGATGACTCTCAAGAAGTGAATCATTGAAACGTACCAGAGGGCCCATAAATCCAACACGTCAAGTAACACAACACGTTCGACCACGTTGGCCCGCGTGCAACAGCAAGTTCTTCATATACATCTTCATTGACCTGCGCCATTTTGCTGATCGTTTTGCAATTGCAGCACATTTGCATCGTGCATCGTGGTGTTGTGATTTTAACTGGAGCGAGAAGCGTGTGCATCGTTTCGAACAGGCAAAACGTGGCATCGTTAACCGTCGCCAATCAATTCCAGTAGCGCGCTGCATGAGTCGTGTCATAACGTTTTAATAGGCTTGGAAGTGAAGCTTTAATACGCAAACCAGACCAGACACACAGCACATCGGTTCATTTCTTCGGATCGTCGGAATTCTTCTCCGGTGTTCTCGTTTTCTTTTTGAAGCTTCAACTCGATCGCTGCGCAGATATTAATATTAACGGTAGCCATTTGGTAATTACAGCAGCATAAAATCATACATAAAGCGGTGGTAATTTGCTACCGAGGTTGTCGTTGTTGTCAGCTAGGGCGGGAGCAAAACAACCAAACGGCAAGGTGTTGCACGGAAATTAACGTCCAATCTGGTGCGGATGGGATCCCACGGCATGTGTAATGACCATCGCTTTCGGAACGGAAAAACCGTCTTTAGCGAACCTTAACATTTGCTGCCCTGGAAACACCAAAGTGCCACACCAGAAGTTGGTGCTCGCTCGGTGGTGGTGTGGTGTGAGCTAATTGTATGATTGCAGATTGTCCAAAATTTATGAAAATTTTTACCCACCAGCACAGAACAGAAGCACCATCGTTGGTGTGTAGCGTAGCATACACAGCCAAGTGGTTATCACAAGACTGGGGCGTTATTTTAATTTAAAGAAATGTTCGCCCAAGAACTCCCCACAGGGAAAGTGGTCTTCAGATCTTGGAACCGGATGTGCAAGAAAATCGGTGGCACGGAAAACATTTTTGCCCGCCCGTAAAACACTGGCACCGAGAGACCGGATGGAGATAATTAAAATCCTGCCAACCAGAAAACCGGGCACTGCCGAAATTTGGCACCAAGCTTCGATGGCCGGAAATGGTAGGGAGCTGAAGCGATCGGGGACGATAATAAAGGACAATCGTGTGGCGGGTGTTTGCGGGTTATTACGTTCGTTTCGCGCTGGATTTATGTGCGTTACGAGACTTAAATCATCGGTAAGTTTGTTGTACGGCGTCTTGGTTTACCTTTACGGTTTGAGTGTTTGACTATTTGAAGCACACTGCTTTAATGGCTTAAAACAGAACTTGGGGTTGGGTTTGCTTCCAGGAGTGAGGGTATAAATAATTAATGAAAAGCAATTTGAATTATTTGCGTAGTTACAAACTTTGCCCAGAGCCAATCTGTCTAACGGTGGCTTACGGGAGGGATGAGTTTATAGCTACCGTTTGATTAATTAGTGAGTGATTTCTCTAAAGCGAACATAAATAAAACCAGAAACCGTTAACGATGGATTCATTTATCTTTTCATTTTGCAATATTAACTGAAAATGGTTTAAGAGAAAGTTTAAGAACAATAATACAGCAAAAACTAAACAAACTTATGGATGTCTAGATTAATTGCTACCGATTTTAGAAAAATAGTAATAAGTACATTATACTAAAATTAATCAAAATATTTGTAAGGAATGACCATATCACATTACGAGTATGATTCAAATTGTACAAAATAGATTAAGCATTTCTTATACTAATGACAAACTCTGATGAGTCTTCAAAAGCTAAAATTGCTCCAAAAAACGATTCCGATCAATTCGTCCTTTCAAAGGAACGAAAGAACAATCTAACAGAATTTTCCTGCTGGCTTCAGATACCTAGAATTTCCCGAAAAAAGCTTTTAGCTGTGGCTTTTTATCGGCGAAACACTAACATTGGAAACATACATTCTAACACATTCCACGTTCCTGTACCTTGCTGTCAAGTACAACACCACTTTCCCATCCATCTTCAACACCATGTCATACCGGCCGTTTTGACAATTGTTTACCATCAACAGTAACCGCGACGGTCACGAGCAGTAAAAAGCGGCCAAGTACAGCACACCAACCGTCCAGAAACAGTTGTGAAAAAATGTAAAACAATACCAGTGTGTTTCCGATTATTTTCCCCGTGTGCGCGCTTCTCCGGACAACTTCCTCATCCGGAGGTTCAAGAAGTGTGGCCACAGATTGTGGATTGTTTGTAACACGTTCCAAGTGCTTAGACATACCATACCGGGCTTTTAGGCTGAAGGCCACGAGACCTGCCGAGAAGTGTACAAAAGGCACAACACAATGCGTGAAAAACGTGCCATTCTGCCGCAGCTTTCCAACAAATCACCCGCAGCATGAAGAAGGGTAATGGGTTACGCCACCAGCAGCCGATAAGCTACCTCCCCCCGGCCGGGAGGCATCCGAGCAAATCACCTGCTAATACCACGCAGCAAAACAACAAACAAAGAAATGCTTTCGGTTATCGTTTTGCGAAGAAAATTCTTTAAAGCCGACATGCTCAAGTGCTTTAAGAAGGGAAGCGGTTTGCATGCTCAACGCCACCACCACCAACACCACCACCAAACAGCAAACAATCTGGAATGCGTGCGCTCGAACTTTTTGTGCAAAATGGAGCCAGATTCCTACGCCGAAAGCGGACGAAAGCTCTACAATCAGATTGCCGGTATGTGTGTGCGTAATCTAATTTTCTACCATATCTCGCAAGGTGTATTGTATTTTCCGTCATCCTGAACGCTCCATTACCTGTCATGGAACCTGCCGACCAAAAAAAAAATACGTACGTAACGTGTTTTGCCTACCTTTCAGGCGCAGGTAACAGCCGTCGTACGAAGCAGGCTCCAAATGACAAATGCGCCCGTGAAGGTGCGTATACTGAGATTAAATATTTTCGTTTACTTACGATCGTTTCCGTATCCTGCCGTGCCTTCTGTTCGTAAGTTCCTCGCGAAGGAATGAATCCTTCTGTTCCCGCGAGAGCGCCATCTTACGGAAAACAAATGAGCTACCGAATGATAGCGAGGTGTGAATAGGTGGAGGTAAACCGTAGTAAACAACCAAAAACACCTTCAATGATTGGTAAAAGCGGAAGCGTTTGGTGGTGACCTGCGGAAATGATAAATCTCTGCCCGTGTCTGCTTCCTGTCCGGTGCTAGCCCTATCCTTCGCATGCATAGCAGAAAAGGCGTGAAAATAGCGTTTCCCAAAAACTGGGGAGCTTAACTTCCGGAGTCGAAGGAATACGTTCCACGAAAGAGGGAGAACCACCGACGCCAAGACCGAAAAAGAATGCTAAATTAAGGCCATCAAACAACCCCGGAACCTTACACACCCTCACGAACCAACGTTGATACAATGGTGCGGTGGATAGCTCTAACAAACACACAGTACTACGTTTGCTTACTTGCTTCTGGAGCGGGGGAATGCTATTTTTAGGAGCGGTTCCCGGTGGTTTCCGTGCTCCACATCTCGTGCTGAATTCTTTATTAAATGAGTTCAATCTAAGGAAATGATTACTTTGCCCTCGGTAAGACTTGATAGGAGGGTCTGCAAGCAAAGCTGGATGGTTAAACCGGTCATCGGTCAGGGAAGGAAGATTGGGTTTTGTCGGTTGAATATCAGTACTTTAAGCAAAGGATTGTACATCAAGAAGGTTTATTTAAGGATAATGCCAACAAATGATTGAATCTTTGCTTTGCTTGATAAATTTTATTGAATGCTAAATAAGTCTGAACCTCTTATTTATCCCATTTATCCCAACTTACAATTCCACCTATCAAATGATGCTAAGTCAAGAAATTACACCAATCGTGAGAAAAACACGTTTATAGATATAAAAAGGAAGCATCTTTAGGACACAAATAAAGGTCCAATAGTCTTAAAGGTTTAAGCAGAACAGTGGCAGGATAAAAAAACCCTGAAAAAGTGAAGACCCCTCTTCACTAACGACGGAACGCAATGGAAAGTCACGTTCTTCTCATCTTGCTGCACGAGCCGCCATTGATCCTGTCAAAAGTCTTTACGACTTCCCATTGGTTTCGATTTTACGACAAAATGAAAATGCACGAGAACCTCCAAGGAATGTGTTCCGAACCGGGTGCGGAGAAATTTCGGGAGAGGTGCCACAACGGGATACGGACCAAGATGAGGCCATATAAAATAAATTGCTCTAGAATGGTGATAGCAACCGACGCGTGTGTTAGAACAAAACGCTTCACATCTGCCCTTTTCCGGGATATCTTTCGCAAAGCTTTATGTCCGCACATAAAACCGATCCGATCATCACAATGCGCACACCACCATCGTGCGTGCATGTGTAGCCAGCCTTCCTTCGAAGAAGCATTGCGGTCGGCGAAATATGACAGCTGTCACAGAGTGTAACTCTGTGTGTCTGGAATTGGGGTTGTCCACTTAGCACCACTATCAATTCTGGCATGATTGGACATGGTTTTATTTTCCCAGAATGCAAACCCCGAGACCACACGACCACTTCTACTGCGGGTACAAGCGACTCGAGCTGGCTAATTCCTTGAACCCGCTGGTGACATGTCCAGCAGTTTCATTTTATCCCATCAAAAACAGGGGACCCAGTTGAGATCGAATGGTCAAGCAGGCCATGGTATGATTTTGGGAACAAATTTACGAGACTTTTAAAACCGATAAGAATTCGTCCCTCGTGACAGATGCACCAATCTGTCTCAAGGAATGTAAGGGAGAGTTTGGTTAAGGAGGAGTATAGTGTAGGAAAAACTTTGACCAGAATATGCGTGCCACGGACAATGCAATAAATCTTATTGCCTTACCTCCGACCTACGACACCACTTTAGTTGGAAAAGGAAGGGCATGACTGCAGCTACCGCATCGATAGGAACAAACAAACAAAAAAAAACTTCACACTGACGCCCTAAAAATGGTTCCAAAGGAGGGCTGTTGTGCCTTCCGGACAATTTAGTTCTAAACTACGGGTCAACAGCAATTGAGGCCAGAATATGGTACTGCTGGAAAACTTTGCCGCAGCAGTTGTAACCCGAATCTTGCGCTTGTATGTAGGCTAAGTTTTAACAAGTATTCCATCCCGATGGCCATATCCCACTGTGCCAGCCTTAGGTTGGAAATGTTTTGCAAACCTCTCGACCAGACATCTACGCGCAATGCGCCACTTCAGAGTTCGTTGCAGCAGGAAATATGTGTTCCGAATGGCGCAAAGAATAGACCCTAAAAAGAGCAAAACAATACGCAACAATAGAACAACTCTTGAAGTGTGTGTGTGTGTGTGTTCTTAAAAGAAAAATGGCTACCTAGAAGGAGCGAATGTACGGAATTCAGGTACTGGCATTACTCCCATTGTTCCCGGAGCATGACTTCTTCCATTACTGTCAACGATCCGGTGTGGTGTATCTTTATTTAAACTGTGTGTGTGTGTGTTTTTTTGATATTGTATTCCGTGCCAGCATCCACAAGCAGCTGGAAGAAAAAGTTATAACGAGCCTAGAAAATCGGTCACCTGGTTTGCACATCTTTGAACGATTGCGCGGTAAATAAACAAGCGGCCAAACTTCTTGACCCCGGTCCGGACACAAAAGCAAAGAAACGAAGATAGCAAACGAGCTGGGCTTGGCAGGGCCGAGTTGGGCTTTGTTGTTCGAGTACGCCCTTCAACCTTCTCCGGTTGTCGCTTTTTGTTTTATCTTTTACACCCGTCGTATGCTCTGACCAAGTTCTACGGCAGGGTCGTCGAATTCTTACTTGAAAGTGAAAGTTTCACTGGCGTCCTTCTTCCGTCCACGCGTAGTTGACTGCTTTCTCCTGAAGCAGAACCTCTTTCAATGAGGCCGAGGCCGCGGATGTGCTACGGTCTGTCGTTTACAACCCGTTAATGTACCACCATCAGTAGGAACTTTTTGCAAATGTCTCTTCCCAGCTTTACCAAGCTGCTGTTGTTGTTATTCTCGTTGTTTACTGTCTTCTGATGGCAGCAGCTGCTGCTACAGGCTTGTACCGAACGCAAACAACGCAACAAAATCTTCAGTTTTAACACCTACAATCGGTAGGTGCCATATCGAGGGCATCCCAAACGGAAACTTTATCTTTTTGCGCTTGTCCTTCAACCGTCCTTGCCGAATGGAACCTGGAGAACCCACAAAGGAGGACATTGTTCAGTTCCGGTGGTGTGGTTCCGGGCGGAAGCTATTCCGAGGTCTGATTTATGCTTATTGATTTCCGCTCTACAACTCCTTCGACCGGATCCCGAAGCGAACGTCAGTTCATGATGATTGAGCATTGAGAAAACGATCGTGATAAAAAAAGCGAGCGTAAATGTAGGGCTACACGATCCAATTTCGGTTTTTTTCTGGGGTTTCTATCGGTAGGGAGGAACTGTTTAAAAAAGGCAACTGAAGTTAATTTTGCAGCATCACACTCACCCACCCATAACGTGGGAGGTGATAAATTGTATAAAAGTACGACTGATTTGTGTGACTTCTTTCTGACAGCGAACGGGAAAAGGTAAGCCAGGCCTCGAGGAGGTGAAGACTGTAAAGTACGTCTCGATGGAAAGAAGCGAACAAATTTTGTTGTGAGTAAGATATGGGAGAAGTTTTCTTCAAAAGTAAAAAACTTTCTGCATAAACCACTCACTGATAGCTTAAATTATGCGCTACTGCCTACGCCAACCATGCGGAAGTTTGCCACAGAGACACAAGTCACAGTACCGCCCCGCCCCATTAATCAGCGGTTGTATGTGGCGTAAGGAAGTAAATACCACAGACACAGAGTGTATTATAAACATTACACAGAATTCCATTTTACACTCTCTTTTATGGGTAAAATGGTAAACAACAATTTTGTTTCCAAAGAACAGAAGCATTCGGCTGCCTTAAATGAGCATTTTTATGCCCTTGATGGGAACATAAAAATGTCGTCTAAATATCTAATTTCTATTCAAATGTCATCCTGCCACTCTGAGAACGATGTCAGCCGAAAAAAAAAACAATTTAATTTACAAGATCTCCATTCTGACAGTTTTGTTCCACGTTGACGTGATTATGTCCTTTATTTCCCGTGCCAGTCCTCACCGAGAACGCATTCGAATGTTGGATACTGACCCAGGAACTGGAACATTATTCTATCCGCAGTGGATAGATTGTGGTTGTGACGGGTAGAGATTAACTTCCAACCACGAACGACGGATTAAGATTGTTATCGTTGGCTTAGAGAGTGGTACCGGGTACAGAGTTTTCAGGCCTGCTGTAGAAAGCAAATACTGGGACTAGAAAATACAAATGGGACACACGATAGTGCTGAAGCAACTTTATTCCAATCATGTCCAAAGTTGGAGTTAAGATTTTGAGAGACGCAAGTGACACGGAGAAATCCTTCCAAATCACTTAAGACCTAATTACTGCGACGAATCCCTAATGTGCTTTGCCGCACTATATCTTTCGGGATCACCCGGGAGAAGTCCAGCAACATACAACATCGGTCGGGAGTCCCTTTTATCGATTCACCCCAAAAACTTACCTTGTTGGGCATGATGTTCCAGGATCGCCGTTTGCCCTGCCGTTGACTGCCTGCACTGGTACTGCTACAAAGTGACGTATTTTCGTAGATTTCACTCGGAATCGGGCTGTTCAGGTTGGTGGTCGAATCGATCGTTGGGCACGGTGATGAGGCGGGCGATAGCGTGAAGCATCCGGAATCGTGTGATTGAATAATTTTTAATCTATTGCCCGGACAGATACCCTGCACAAACGGAAGAAAGAGAACAGATATTGTATTAGATTGTAGCCGAAGCGGGAAAAGCTTTATCTAAAGCGAAGCAAAATAATTAAATCGAACCAAAAGGCAAACATCCACCTAAGCGTTCGATTCCATTTAATCCGCCAGAAAACACGAAGTGCAGTGCAAACCAAATAAGCTCGGTTTCCGGTATCGGTATATGCCGCAGGACAATATTTGCACAACAAACGCAGAACCAACCGGGAGATAAAAAAATGTGTTGCGAAACGAATTGAAAATCCATTTCAGTATAATCAGATAAACCTCTAGAACATGCTACCCGGCCGCTCTTGCTTGTATCTGTACATATACACCTTTAGACGATATTTGTTTTGCTAAGCAATCGCAAAATAGACGAGTACGGCGGTTGAAACGAGATGCATTTTTGGCTGTAGGTTTCTGGATGTTTGTATGTGCGCTGTGTGGCAAGCATACCTTTCAGGCGCACTTTCCAATTGAAACACACGCGAGGAACGTTTCAGGATATCATCATCCTTCTTTGCAAAGCTCTTTACCGTAGTGGGCTATGGAAAATCGATCAAAAAGGAAGCTGGAGGAAAAAAACAATCAATCGCCATGTAATCCTCGAACACAGAGCTCAACTGCTGGCAGAGCGATTTAAATCGACATGGTCGCTAAACTCACAGGAAAGTGGATTGATGTTTGGGGCCATCGGAATAGGAAAACAAAACCTACCGAACGAACAGCACAACCGGATCGAAGGTTTGTATTTGAAAACAGAGAACCATTGTCACTGGTCATCGATTTTTGGCGTAGAGCAGTGGGCACCGGACCCGCAGTTTTAGTGCCGAGCTATCCAAAGTTTCCACATGATGTGAAAAAAGTTAGATTGTTTTTACCACTCTACGATGAGGTGGATTTTTTTTCCAGCCGGGAGGGAAAACCTGGCGTGGAGAAAAAGCTGAGGGATAACAAAATCTTGATAGCTTTTCCGATTTTCTTCCAAAGAATTGGCAGACGAGTCTGTCGGGGGGTTTTTTTTTTGGGTAAGGAAGAATTGCGTCAGGATATCATTCCATCCGGTTTGCAGGAAACAAAAAAGCGCAGAATTTCCGGAAAAGCGAGAGTTGGTTAGTGTGATCCATTCTCCATCGGGAAAATGGAATCAACCCGAGAGGCCTGGCCCTGTTCGAACCTGATGGCTGGGGGTTATTGTTTTCCACTTTGAGTGGCATTGTTAGTTTTTGTTCCTTCCTCTCTAACTTCATCCAGCTGGTGAAACCACCCCCAAATAGGTGTAATCAATGTCATTGAAGGCGACACGGAGCCTGATTGTCTCTTTTTTTTGGTTCGAAAGAGTTTTTTTTCTGCTTTTGACTTGCTTTCTTTCGGCATATCCATCAATATCATTGAGGCATTCTTAGTGAGAAAAGGAAGAAGGAAAACTTGAGACATACTGATATACTTTAGGTGTAACTTGAAGAATGGAAGGAATGTACGAAGACACCTTTCAAATTATTGTCTAGAAGTGCGGGATTTTGTTAGATAAAACAAACTACACTGCTTCTTCAATGTCTGAAAGAACTCTAAGGTGAAAAGTAATAGATTTTTCTCTTTTGTTCCACAATTTTACTACCATTTTCCCAATAACTCATCAAAGAACTATTTCAAACTCGCAAGCAATTTAAAACATATGACAACTCACAAAAAATATTTATTTACCAGCTTCCTCACAACGAAGTTACTCAATTTCTGCAAAAACGTATGCGTAAGCACAACACAAGAAAGCAGCGTCGTCGAAAACAAATGACACTGCTTTCAAAATTGATTCCTACGCAAGGATACTTTCTATGCCATCGCTCTGTTGGCGTGCGTTCGAATGGCAAACTTTGCGAATTGAGTTTACATGTTGTTGCT
The DNA here is from genome assembly GCA_002091835.1 of Anopheles maculatus. Taxonomy (NCBI): domain Eukaryota; kingdom Metazoa; phylum Arthropoda; class Insecta; order Diptera; family Culicidae; genus Anopheles; species Anopheles maculatus. The sequence goes on from KZ061835.1 coordinate 300,832, forward strand.
TACACTTTTTACACGGTAGCTTAGTGTTCAAAGTTTTCGCTTCCAGAGAAGGAAGAGGAACAAATTTGCACAAAGTGATTGGAACAGGAAGGTAAGTAAGAATACTACAGATTGCCACAACTTTGTAATATGTTATTGGAAAGGAAATTGAATTCAGTTGTGCTGTGTTTAAATGTATGGGGGAGTATTGAATAATTTTAACTTTACAGCAAGAACTGTGATAGAGCTTGAGCTCCGAGAAACCAGGAGAAAACATTAAACTTTCCAAGTCAATAAAACATTTGGTAGAAAACTGGATAGAAATTCATTTTGAGTGGTATTAATTGGGAAAATGTCTTATATGTACAAGCCAACATTACAACATCGAGAGGTCTTGGCCTGTCATTACTGGCTTTGCTTGATTTTGTTATACCCGTAGCTGGATAGTCAGTGTCATTTTATAGCCATCAAAAGTTGAAGTCATCAATATTTATTCACTTTCACACACTTCTAGCAATTATGATTGACGTGAGTAAGAATTCGAATGAAATATGGATAGAAGCTGCTTTTAGGGTATTATATTTCCAAAATTAAAGCAATTCTCCCCGAGAAAACCATACAAAACGAATTACAACCACAGAAGAAAAGCAATCAACTAAAAGAAAGTTTAATTTTCTCTCCCTTTCGATACATATTTCATCTATTCCGCCCATGGAGTCGAACAATTGACTTACAATTTAGCCAAACCACGGCCTGCCAAGCGTGGCCCGATCTGGGAGTAGAATTATCTAGTGGAAAATAGACAACCCCAAAATTGACGTTTCTGTGGGGTAAGTAAATGCGGAGTGAAAAGGAAAGCACCGGAGAACACACATATATGAATACAAATTTGCGCGCTTTATAGCCTGGGCAAAGTAATCACAAGGGAAAAAAGGAAACACGGAACATGTTCGGATCCTTTTTCCAGCAACGCGAGATTCGCGGTAGAAAATATTGTTTGAGGTATTTCCATCCGGTGTGCATGAAAGAGAGGGAGAGAGCGAAAGTACGTGGGTACATACGCAAGACCACATCGAGCAATCTTTTTAGATCGACAAGATCGTCTTACCCGGCCCGGCATGAACTTCTTGGTTGAAAACAAATTTTGTGAAACCATTGGAATTTGCCACAAACCATAGAAAAATGGTAAAGGTTCGACAGAGGATTCCAGCGCGCTGATAACACCCTGCGCCAAGATCTTTTAACGAGATACGCTCTCGCTGTGTGAGAATTTCTTCCCATTTCTGCTGTCCTAGATTGAATCCTCACGCCACGGGTGTGTGTGTGTGTGTGTGTGTGTGTGTGTGTGTTAGGGTAAGAAGTAGTTCCTCACTAGCGACCACGAGCAGAATAAGATTCACACATCAGCTAATGTTTGTCTCTTTTCCTTCCCTGAAACAAGTTCCAATGATGAATGGCACATATGTGAGAATTCCCAAGGTTCTTTTAGGTCTCGCCGTTTATACGAACATCTCCGACACAAGAGAAGGCCAGCGAGATAAGAATTGGAAATAAATCAAAGAGGAAACGAAGGAGGAATACGACACTGTCCCGGCGCTGGTAGGATGTCAGGTAGAATGCTTACTCGCTCGGCTATCGAGGACTGTACAAACCAAGCGGTGGGCATGCAACCGAAACTCCGAGGAAAACAATCAACACAATTTGTTTGCTGACTGGCTGTGCTGAGCTATACCCGCCAGGACTCTTCCCGTTTCTGAATTGTCGATATTGTTCTAACCTTTCCTCTTTACTTCCACCACCGTGTCCTGTGGGCTGCCAATTTTTGTAGCAATGACAGGACCGGCGAAAAAGATGCGGGTATTGGTTTGGAACAAATATTTGAAGCACAAAACTTCCATAGGGGGACTGAAGAAGAAGTCAAATCGCAAAAGCAATTGACTGCAAGGATGTACCGATGGTTATGTATTAGTGCGTCGACAGTTGAGGACACTGAGACACGAGTGTGGTGTAGTAATGATGCTGCGAGGGATGGTGGGCAAACATCCGAAACAAGCGGCAGTTCATCGAACAGGGTCGAGCAGATACATGAACAGAGCACGTTGAAGACTATATTGATAGTCAATAGAATCACCATACAGATGGGATTCCATTAGAGGAGACGACCCAACAGAACAAAACGGCAGCTGCCTTTAGGAAGAGTGCGTGCTTGTTTCTTCAGAGAGGAAGATTGGAACGAATGGTGATGTACTTGCGTAGCTAATAAGCGTAAACGGTTTAGGACAGCGGTTGGTATCTTTTTGCTATAAAGTGGTGATTAGATTAACATACAAGCGAGTGCGTATAGACCGAGAATGCTCAATCGAATCAATCTGGGCCGTGAATCCTTCTACATACATGAGAAAAGGGCGGCACGGTGGTAGATGTGCGGCGCCGGTTTTCACACGGCAGGACCGGGGTTCGAATCCCGGCGGACCGCCTCTCCGTACGCAGGACTGACTATCCAGCTACGGGTAAAACTAAGTCATAGAGAGCTAGCAATAGCAGGCCGAGACCTCACGAGGTTGTAGTGCCAAGGAAGAAGAAGAAGAACCAACAATAAAACATCACTAATTGCTATCGATTTTTGTAAGTACACAAAAAAATTTATTTAAAAACATAAAAAGGTTTAAATGGACTAAACGAAAAATGGTCTCTGATCCGCCAGGGCGCAAAAATGCACAAAATGTGGCTGTTGGGCAGAAAAGCCCATGAACGATAAAAAGCAATTATCGAAAAAAATCGAACCGGGTGGCCACACGCGTAAGGGCCAACCAAACCAGTCCAAACCAATCCCGCCCCGGAACGCACCCCGAATGCACACACCGAAATTGCAGCGTTTAATGGATTTATGAAGCACCCCGAAATGTAAACCACTTTCGTATTATTGCATTTTAAGCATTTGCTGTCGGGATTTTCCTTTTCCTTTTTGTTTTCTTTTGTTTCCACCGGGAGTCTCCTGTCTCTAACCTTTATTGCATTGCTCTTTGTGCAATTGTAGAAAAAGTGGCACCATCCGCAACAAATGCCCGTTTCGAAATTAAACCCATGTTCCGACACTATTGTTGAAAGCGGGACCAGTAAAAAAAAAAACACTTTTTAAAAGATAAATTGAAAAAAAAAAGATTCCGTCGGGATGATGGGTGTACGAAATTAAATTGGTGGAATTAATTCGTTGCACTAAGAGCATACGCATGTTTCCACGGTTGCATGCGTGTACATAAGTTCTGGGTTGCCGAAAAATGCAAACGGCATTGGCTATAGGTTTGCCGACGGGTTGTGTTGAATGCAGTGAAGGTTTTTGGGGTGTTGTTTGGGGGATAATGCTCGAGCGGTGAAACATATTTTTGAATCGATTCGTCCTCCCCGTTGGCCACATACCCGTATCGCGATGAAGCTTGATTAATTTTATTTGACATTCATTCGACACACTCACTCAATAACTTAAAACCAAACAACAACAAAAAAATGGGAGCGAGACAAATGAGCAGAAAGATGTCGGAAAATGGTAAGATTAATCCCTCAGGGGGTAAATATAGGCTAACGGTTGACTGGCGGACATTATTTACAACAGCATCATGTTGGCTTTGTAACATTTCCAATTGTATTGCTTTTTATTTTTTGACTCAATTCGCTACATGCCAAAAAATTAAATATACATTTTTAAGCGTTAGAAATTATTGCTGTCATAAAAATAATTGCAAAAGCTGCACGCATTGAGCACCTTGTCTGCCAATGGGTTGCGTTCAGACGAGGAGAGGTCCTTCCACACCAACCACTTTCAGAAACATAAAATATTGTAATCTCTTAACTGAATTATTGCGCGTGTAAATACTGCAACACAGTACGTACGTACATATCTTTTGCAGCATTGGACAATGGGAACGGATGCATTTGGTTGCTTGGGGGCAGGCAGAATAAATTATTCATTCGTAGCTGTAGACACAGCCGGAAGAGAAACTTGCCACACCGAGCGGGCTGAGTAATTATTGCACTCGGGTGTAACTTCGTTTTTTGGGATGTTCAATTTTGGTGAGTGCACTTAAACAGCTTTACCAACCGAATGGAACCGAACTTCGCTTTGAGTTTGGCCAAAAGTGTAAAGTGGTAATTTACATCTGTGAGGACATTTTTCGGTTTGAAAATAAATGACCACAAAAACTTGTACAAAAGCAGATGAGCTGCAGTTGTTGCCTGCAGGGAGAAAACTTAATTGTGAATGCTCATAAAGTTACTTTCAATGCAAGTCTCTGACAAGAGACAGAAATTTTCGATGCATATGAAAGTCTTGGATGATTTACACCCATCAAGAGAAAGGACTTAAGTGCAGTTATCGTATTTTTGTTTCATCATTTCCCTATACAATCTCCTTTCACATATGACGGGGCTTTAGATAGCAGCGATAGTGGCCCTATCCGATATTGAGGTTAATACCTTCGAAAATTTGTCTCACCAAACATAAACATCTCCCTCGATCGTCTCACAAACTCTCGAATATGATGGATTCCCCTATCATTCCTTTAGCATCCCAAAACAATACTTTAAATATTTATTGATTTTCCCTTTAATGATTCCTTTCGAATACCATAAAAATAGCGGGGTTTAATAAAGCGAAAAGTCGAAATAAATCTTAATCAATCCATCAAACCGGTGGATGTGAAACGGGGTTAATCCTCCTCCATCAGATGCAGCAGGTGTTGTGTGTCGTGTGAAGCAGTAGTAGCGACGGACGTGTAGTGCGGCTCACCCTTTCTTCATCAAAAGGGCCCATTTAGCTTTCCAAACTACGACAACAAACTAATAAATCGTTAGCCGAAACATTAATTTTCAACCCCGCAAGCCGTTTAGTATTAGATTAGTGACAGCGAAACGACGACGTTGACGGAGACCCGGTCGCAACAACGATCGCTCGGAGACATTTTGATGCAGCACCGCACCACAACAAAAAAAGCACGTCTTCTCAAATTATCTGTTTTGCCTTCTGGAGACATAATTCTTTGAAATGCGTATCTGAAGCTAAATTATTACCAAAAATCCCCCAAAGCCTGTCGGGTACGGGTTGCTGCTGCCCGTCATCAGATAAATCGAGCTAATTTATATGTTATTTCTACCTCCCGGTCTTTATCGTTCGCCTAATGGCGGCAAAATATGGCCGCGAGGGATTTTTGTGTGAGCCTTTTGCCAGACGTCGAGCGCAATACCGTAAAGTACTTAGGTGATCCTTCCTAGCGTTCTTATCAGCCCGACAAAAAAGGAAAGAACTTCTTGCAGCAATACCATCCGCCAACCGTGAGCAGTTGACATTAAGAGCGTAGTATCTTTGCCAATAAATTGGAAAAAAGGAGGAAACTACCAACATACCGATGGGAGGCGGCACTTGTTGCCTTTTTGTCAGTACGCGAGCAGCAATCGTCGCGGCAAACTTTGCGTCAAAATTGCCAATTAGCGTTGGAAGCAAAATTGCCGTAACGTAACTCCTGGTCCCGGGGGCGATCGTTCGTTCCGATATTCTGGAAGAAGCTGCCGGTGCAGTCGGTGCTCAGATTGAAGAAGGGAAAAAAAACTCTTCAACGCCGGAGGTCCTATAAATCGGGATCGATTGACGAGAAGGAGGCTCAACAAGAGCAAAGACGAACGAGACAGGAAATCGAAGAAGTTGAGTGAATCGCTGACAATTCATATAAATTGCGTCAACAACATAATCTCTCCATTGCTATCATATACACACTTGCTTCGCTTCGCCCACTTGTGGCCAATCGAAGTGGAACGAGGCTATCCGATGGGTTCGTTCGAGTGGATGCGATCAATCGATCAGAGTGTGTGGCTCAAATAGTGGCTGGTGGATCGTTTCTTGGCTAAGCAATTCAAGTGTTGAAGTGGTTTCAATTCCAATGAACACATTTATACATACACACGAATAAAAATGTCGTCGAGCGAGTGCCTTGGATTGCTTTGTTGCCCAACAAGTCACAGACATCCGCAGAGAGACGTTGGAGAGATAATTCCTTGAGTAAGAGGTACCAATCGGAACAGTGTACTTTATCGGAATTGTTTTCTATAGTTGTTAAGTGCTAAAGATTGATTGAAACGAGCTTTTAAGAGGAGCAGTTATGGAGAAGATTTGTGGAAGTTTTAAATGTCACCAAGAAAAGCGTCCTGTTCGCGTTGTACTGCATCGATCTACAGTGTTAGCTACAATAACTTAGCATCTAGAGATGTAGCCCGTACAATATTTACATATCGTTAATAGTGGCAAGTGTTATAAATTACGTATCGCGCACGTCGGTGTTCTAAACACATTCACAACACACAGGTCGCTTCTGTGGCAGCAACACAAAAAAGCTCCTTTCAACAGGGAAAGCTGCCCTGTACCGTTGTACCGCATAGACATGCTTGTAAATGTCACTTACGCTGTCATATTAGTGTCCAAAATCCTGTTCCACATAAAGAGCGTTTCGCTACGGTGTGTCGGGGGTGCGCTCCCGTAACGCCGTAACGTACACAAGTCGCTAAACAACTCGTTAAGTCATGCTACAAAATGGCACCGTGCTCCTGCTGACAGGCTTGAATCTGAGGGTTAGCTTTTTGTTGCTGAACGGCGAAGGAGTTATTGTGATGGAATTCAGGAAGAAATCAATGTGACGATATAGCAACAACAACTCTTTCTGGGAAACCTGATTTGGTTGGTGCTTGGAATAGAATGGTTGCAAAAAAAAAAACAACAACACAAAACCGGTTGAACCTGGCAACGAAGAAAGATGTCTCGCATGACACAGGCAAAATGTCGGACTGATATGGATATTTGGAAAGAGGTCCAGGAAACTTGCTTGCGGAAAAAAAGGAAAAAGCATGGCTAGTCGTCAATTGTCACTTCCATTATGATGTCAAACGAATTCCCACTAACCGTACCCGATATTTGCAACTATAGCAACCCAACCTAACTCCTTCAAGTGATGATGCTTTACCTTCGCTAGGTCATTTTAAAATTTCTTTTCAGAATATGCAAATTAAAGAACTAAAAACAAACCTCCGAAGAGGTCCACCTTAACTCACCTCGCCACCTCGTTCGACTTCTTAACGAAAGCGAAGAAGTGCAAAGTGTGGCGGAAAATCAAATCATTTAGGAGCGTATGAATAAAAGCAAACCGGTTCAGCGCAGCTGTCAAATTAATCGGGAAAGAAGGAAGTATCGAACAAAAAAGCCACAACAACATACTACATACAAGTGTGAGCTTTTTAACTCAGATCACGTCAAAGCGTTCAATGAAGAAGGAGTACAAAAAATAAACTCACGCATCCGTAGCGAAAAGTCCACTTCAAAGGAGGATGTTTTTATTTTTGTTTTCTGATGATACGAAATTGGACTCAACTGAAGCTGAAGAAAAATGGCGAGAAATACACACTCACAGACACACACGGCAAAATCGACCAAAGTGAAGAGCTGACGGGACCCGGAAAGCGAGATCATAATCCAAAAGTTGACGTTTAACGCCAACCGGTTCCTTTTGACGGGCCAACAGAAACGGTGGGACGGTTCCTTTCCCAGGCAATATCTGAAGTTTGTTTCTGTGGACGTTGGGGCATTTGTGGCGAAAGCTTTCCACCGACTGGAAAATGGATATGGCGGGACGCACTGTTTGATATGTTAATTATACCGGGAGTCGTGATTTTTGCACGAACTCCACTCCCAGCGTAAAACCCCTTTTGGCAATTGCACCGTGCTACCGTGTGTCGTGTGGACGTTGTTATGTATCGTGTGTGCGCACTGCAGAAAAAAAAAGTTCAGCGACACGTACAGCGTTGAGACGACGTGCAACAGCAACGACGAAATGCCACGGAATGTACAGTGCTGCGTGTAATAATAATAATGATGATGATGTGCTGAAAGGTAATGTGTGGCAGAAAATAAAATTATAAACCCGTCAAGACAGTCCACACACGTACGGGTAATAGAATAGGAAATTATTTAAATTAATCGTGTGTAACATATGGATGTGAGCGGAAAGCTAAAATCTTTTAATTAATTTCCAAAAAAATAGAATATAAAAATTGGTCGTACTAAGAGGAAGCTAGAAACTATTAAATTTCTTCATCAATAAAGAAAATAAAACAGTAGAATAATGTGTATCAGAAGGTAAAAAGTCAATAGAAAGTAAAAACAAAACAACAAGAAAAGAAAAAAAGATCTTTCAATTGTAACTAATGGAACTTATCTAATTGGATAGAGAGAATCAGAGTGAAAATATTGGATTAATCCCAATTGTCATTTAAATAAATCGATAATCCGTATTTCCATTATCATGCTGTTCTATTTTTATTCACCTCTATTCGTATTCTTGGAATTAATTTCTTTCTTCCCAGGAAAAAAAACCCTCTGATTGCAACATTATCACATGCAGCTTGTTCGTCCAGAATCGTCGGGCTTAGTGGCGCCGATCTTGTGCCGGTTTTTAAAGTTGCCCCTGAACAACATCTCGGACCATCAAGTCCATCAATCAACCAGCAGCACCAGAAGCGATGAATCCGAAAGAATCTCGCTCACTGGAGCCACCTGATCGACGGCGTGTTAATCAGATGGCGCACAGCTTCCTTCGCTCGCAACAAACGAAACGAGATTGAAGCCGAGAGTACAAGAGAGCATCATGGGAAATAATCATCGCCGTTTCCTCCTCCAGGGGCAACCAACAGGGGCAACTTTATCAAACGGTTATTATTACCGACTGTTCGTCAAGATCTCGTCGGTGTGCCGACGGCAACGAGCGCAACGGCTAGCGTAACTGATTAAAAGTTGAGGTTAATCGGCGTCTTTGCCGTTTGTGGCTTCCCTAGGAATTCAGAAGCTTGCCTACACGATTTAGGAACGGCGTCCTTTCTTGCTACTGACAGTTTAATATCGCACGGAATCGCGCCAACCACCGATTTTAATCAAATTTTATAATGGCTGTCCCCGCCATCCCTGGCAACCAGCGGGTCTGCAAATGGGGATTAATTGAATTTCCCGTTTGATAGGCACAAATGAGGCGAGATTGTAGCTAAGAAAGGATCTGGTGTCTGGCCGCACAACGGCTACTGGCTACCAAGATGGGTTTGCTGTTTTAAGGCTTCTTTTGGGTGGAGCATTTTTCGCTCGAAGGACACCTTGAAAGGATGGGACGAAAGTGAAACGAAGGGATGGGCATTCACCACAGACCAGACGCCCGGGTTTCGGGGGCATTTAGACTTGATTGGATTCGTTTTACACTTTCACACTTTCACGCTGTCAGTTGGCGAGACATGTCTGTGACCACAAGACAGGTATTAAAGGCAAAAGAGGACGTGTGACGTGTTGTGGGAAGCACTAAGCAGAATAGTTCGTTATCAGCTTGCAACACATGCTGGTTTCTAAGAACGAAAAAAAAGGTCATATCCACCCATTCAACTGATACAGAAACAATATCCAGCACAACAAATATCCTGCTGTGCATTAGGAATACCTCTCTTCTCTTTCCAGTAAAATGCCTTAGCGGCTTGTACGGTTTACCTTTGCTGATGATGATGGTACGTTCATCCTTTCCGCCACAACCACAACAAAATTTCTGAACCGAAAAAAATAATTAATGACAGCGGCATCAAACAGCTTAGGGTAAATGTGGAATTTGGTGAAAAGGAAATCTTCCAGAATATTTTAAGGCGCCAGCAGCAGGGATTCGGATCTACTTCATGTGAAGAGAGCTTAAGAAAACCAGCCACAGCTACTTAATAAGAGTAAGGCATAATGAACATTACGCTGTGATCGTACATGGGCTTTAACGACCGGAAAATGTGCCTTGTAGAGGAGGGGTTCGTTCTTAATAGCCTGCCTAAAATTCTGAAGACTCCAAACACCTTGTAAGAACGCTTAATGTAACACATTTAACTGCTGGTGGTTACGTTTATTGTAACCCACAATTGCTCAAGCGTTTCTTTTCGTTACTTTCACGCTTGAAAGCCCACTAAGCTCAAAGGACTAACACAGGATTTACGATACTAACATCTATGAATCCAGGAGATTTCTTGTTCTACTTTACGAGCCAGATTGAAGAGAAAAGTGATCCATAGTTTATTATCAATATAGGGATCTGTATTCCACAGCTCCGTAAAACTAGACATGAATCAGTACCCACACGAATGCAGCACCTTCGGTTCGTTTGCGTGTCACACTCATTCAAGTCAACGATCTGCTGCGCACGTGGGTTGCTATTTATTGGTGATAAATTCAGTTGCTAAAGCAGCTCCACGAGGTGTACTGGAGGTTCATTCATAGAATTTTGATACTCTCCACGGACATTGCACCTGGCCGGAAGAGGTGTCTGTGCTCTTTCGACATATCGTGGGTGAAACAAAACCGCAAAAAAACCCACCAAGTAACCGCTCAGACTGTTGCATCAGTAAACAAGAAGGCGACAGTCAGTGGAAGCACTGCAACTGATCAATGAACGCCTACGTAGGCTTCGTTTCCTAGCGCGCAAACAGGCGTAGGTTGTTGCAAATGTTGCAACCTCTTAGCATATTGGATCCTGTGCTCGTTTTCTTTTTACCACGAAAGATTAGTTGGATGAAACAATTTATAGCATTACTGTTTTCCACCTTTCGTTGACATGCGTTGCGTCGGTTTGTGTGGTAATGAATAATCGCCAACGGATTGTAGTAGTAAGCGGGAAATAATGATGCCACAAATAATCCACTTTGGCTTCGGTAATGAACGATTTGCTGTGGTATTTAAAACCACAACAGCTGAAAACCACACCGAAACCAGGCGTTCCATATATGTGGTAAAGATGAAATAATATATTGGTATTAATAACAGTAATGAACAAAAAAAATCAACCCAAGATCAACTCCATCTGTCCCGATCACACCCACCTTCACTCGTTAATAAACAGTAAATAAAAGTAAATTATTTACACCTGAATGAAGCACTCAGCTTACCAATTGCTGAACGGTCCAGGTTGGTTTGCAGACAGAAGTTCGAAGCACAGACCACAAACGAACAACTACTGCTGATTTTAATTGATTGTAAGCCGTCCTTTTTCGAAGGCTGAACCGGAAGCTGATGAGGTTTATAGTAATCTGAAACTGAATCATAAATCAACCACATTACTTTTCAATCACATCCCACCGTGCCATTCTTCGCTTTTTGTTGACGTTTGTGAGGTTCATCAATTTATTCCCCCTTTTTGTCACGAGCGACATTTACTACGGGGTAAAACATACATTTCCATCTGCTTATGAGTTTGATATTTATCAACACAAAAAAAAAGCATAATTTGATTCCTCAAAATAAAATTAGAGGTTACCGTTAACGCCACCACGTTTTTTTTTTACGACAACCTATTTTTTGTTCCACCTTCGCGCTCTTGTTGTGCAGCTGTCGGTGACGGCTGCGCGAGACTGGCTGGCGTCAAGAGGTTGTATGATTGACTGCGCCCTGCTGGCTGCAGGGCCTGAGCGCCCAGCATCAGCTTCCAATTTTACGCTGCCGTCTATGCAGTTTCCTACGTTGATAGGATGCATACGGATATCTATGCATCAGTAGCCGGTGACAGCTGGTTCAAGTTCCGTGCATGCCACCGACAGCGTGACTCGGTTGTAATGTTGGTGTGTGTATCAGCTATCCCGGTAGCGGTAGCATGCATGACATCCAGAGCCCGCCCGGACACGTGCCGACAGCGCCCGCTCAAAATGGAATGCGAGAAGATCTCGGGCATACACACAAACAGGCCAGCTGCATAAAGGCTACGTTTGTTCATCTGCATGGCCAATATGGTTGGATGACGAGAGTGAGAGAGAGAGAGATCCAAGGAATGGATTAGATACTGCTGATACTTTATGGCAAGCGATACGTCTGCCGGTGAAGTTTTGGTTATGGTAGATTGATCTTGCACGGAAGATGTTCGTTATTTCCTATCACTTCGTGTATCGGATGTCACTCAGTAGGAACATTATCACTACTGAAAGGCAGAAAGAAAAGGAAGAAATGGCGCTCGATAACGAAAAGAAAGTTTGCTGCACACGTTTTATGTAAAATAAATAAAATATTACACAACATCGGACGGAAGTTCATGTTTAAGCACACGCCACACGAACTCGACACGTAACGCAACATTGCCCAGAGGCAATGAAATTGTTTTCTATGTAATTTTAACTTAACTGCTAATGATAGTAATAACGATTTAAATGCCAGATACCAAACGATCAAGATGTCCAGTCACAGTCTGTTAGCTCAACACTAGGACGGTGTAGTCTTGGGAGTTACTTTTCTTTTGCATCGGCGTTGGTATGTTATTACAGGAAACCGGTGCAATGCGATCCACTTAACACCCTTTCTTCTTGTGTTTCTCTAAACCACAGGCTATGCTATTTTACACCTTATCCTGTCATTCCTATAGCCAGATCTCTAAAGTCTAGACCGGTAGCTTTCAACACAAAAATGCCAACAGTTAGATACATAAAGCACAGCAGCAGTTTCGTTATTCGCTCTGATCCATACAAAGAGATTTTGCACGAAAGATGTTATGTGCAGCTAAGGGAAGTAGCTTGACGTGCAGGTTATCACGTTTTTCACTTCCATGCTGTCAGGAAGTTCTCTCATCCGCCAGCGTTCGTGCGTTACGAATCGTGCAGAAACATTTCAATTACCAGTGATAGATTCTACCATTTTCTACTGACAATTTGTCAGGCAGCCAGTTAGACAGCCATCCAGACAGACAGACGGGGCACATTCGTAGCTTTGGTAGGATTAAATTTACATCGCTCTAATTCGCACAAAACCTCGCAACAGGATATCTAATGGAACGGAATGTACTCTACCGCTAATCCTTGTCAAGTAAAAGAATAATGTATTGTAACTGTTGAGGCGCCGGGTTGCCTCAAGGTGATTTCTTTCAGGGTTTGGAATGAGGAAACACTTTTCCTTCACTTTACTTCACTGGTACTTTATTTCACCTTATCTTGACCGTTTGCCGGGTCGGATTGAACTCGATTGCTTGGAGGACTTGTACGATATTTATACGCTGGGAAATTGTCGCGCGACTAAAACTAGAATTTTCTGGAGGAAAGTAGAATGATCGGGAGTTGTTGCATCGCGCATCGTTATCATTGGTATCGCGATCCTAACGATGATCCTTTCGTGAGAGAAGAGAGAGTGTGGAACTCATTTTTATATGGAACTTCGCCAGGAGGGTCTCATGTCGTTGTGAGAGCTCTCTCATTTCGATTTCTCTCTCGGCATCGCTGAACTTGGCGGTTCACGTTTCGCTCAGTTCGTGGTCGGTAGCGAACATACTCCCCCGGGCTGACAAGAATCCTCTGAAGCACTGCAATCCTGTTTGCAGTTGTCTTCTATTGGCAGGATAGAAATTCGGGATACTGCTCGCCGGTAAGTGGTTCCACCGATCCTCACATCTACGGCTCGTACTAGGTTGTCTGTTCCTGGGTAGGTGCTGACGATTCTGCCCATCTTCCAGGTCTGCGAAGGTAAATCTCTGTCCTCGACTAATACAATCATGCCAGGGCGGATGTTAGGGTGTATTCGCTGGTTCTTGCTGCGTGGTTGCAGGCTCTGAAGATAGTCCTTTCTCCACTGCTTCCAGAATTTCTCTCGCAGCTGTTGCAAGTATTGCCACCGGGATAGTCGATTCATGGGGACATCCTCGTAACCTGGCTCCGGTGTTGCAATCAAAGGACGACCTACCAGGAAGTGACCTGGTGTAATGACTTCGGGGTCCGTTGGATCAGTGGAAATAGCAAACAGTGGCCTAGAATTTAGGATTGCTTCCACTTGGGTTAGAACTGTAGCATATTCTTCGAAGGTTAGTTTGGCGTCCTTCAGCGTTCGTTTGAGATGGTACTTGGTGCTCTTAACGGCGGCCTCCCAGAGACCTCCAAAGTTTGGAGCTTCGGGCGGAATGAAATGCCACAAGATTTCTCTTGCCTGACAATATCCCTCGATTTGTTCAACTACAGCTCGGTTTCGGAACAGTTGATACAGCTCATGTAGTTCCGAATTAGCTCCCTTAAAGTTGCAGCCGTTGTCCGAAAAAATCTCCTTACTCAGGCCTCGTCGACTGGTGAACCGATGAAACGCTGCAAGGAAAGCCTCGCTTGACATGTCGGAGACCAACTCCAGGTGAATCGCCTTCGTTGCCATGCAAACGAACACGGCAATATAGGCCTTCACAAGACGAGGCTTGTACCGGCCCTCCTTGACCAGTACCGGACCAGCGTAGTCTACCCCAGCCTTCTCGAACGGGTGCGCTTGAGTCACGCGACAGGACGGCAAACTTCCCATTAGTTGGCTGGAACTTCGTGGCTTGGATCGGAAGCAACGGACACAGGATCTTGTAATCTTTCGCACTGTTGATCTTCCATCAAGCAACCAAAACCTTAGCCGAAGGGCTGCCAGTAATCCAGATGGACCGATGTGTAGGAGTTCTTGATGATATGCTTGGACGATGAGATCAACAATTGGATGCTTTGGAAGTATAATCTGGTGTTTGCTGGACAGTGGGAGGTCGGAATGCTGAAGTCTTCCTCCAACACGTAGGATGCCATTGACGAGGATTGGGTGCAGGGCGTAGATCCGTTTACAGGGCTCGTTGGCTTCGATTCGGTGAATTTCGTCGGCAAGAGTTTCATGCTGGATTACCTTTATGATGAGCTCCAGTGCGTTCTGAAGCTCTGGAAGAGTAGGAGTGCGTCTGGTGATTCGCATCGACACGTCCCTTTCTCGGCAGTTGAAGATGAAGCGTAGAACTAGAGCAATCACTCTTTGGAGTTTCCGAAATGAGCTGTACTTCAGAAACACAGGTAACTCGTCATGGTTGAGGACAGCTGCTGTAACTATGGGTGTTGCTCTCAATTCTGGAACGACTTCATCAGGCAATTCTTCGGGGTTCTCCACCTTGTAGTCATTACTCTGGAGGAACTTGGGGCCTAACCACCAAAGTTCGTTTGTACTCAAGGCCTCTGGCAGCAGACCTCGAGACACAATGTCGGCTGGATTCTCCTTTGTCGGGATGTATCTCCATTGTGCTCCCAACGGTTCGGTGAGTTGACGTATTTTGTCGATGCGATTCCGTACAAAAACTTGCAGGGTTGCAAGTGGTTTCTTCAACCAGGCGAGAACTATCTGGCTATCCAACCAGAGGACTACGCTGCTGATGTTTAAGTCAAACGATCCTTTGACCTTGAAAATAAGCTTCGCCAGAAGAAAAGCTCCAAGAAGCTCCATACGGGGAATGGTTAACTGCTTCACAGGTGCGACCTTGGACTTGCTACAGACTAGTCGAAGGCTCGCAGTTCCGTCGGGGAAGATACATCGGAGATACAACGCTGCTCCATACGCTGATTTGGATGCGTCCGAAAAACCATGCAGCTCGACAGCGATGTAGTTTGGCATTACGACGCATCGAGGTATCCTGATGTTGATCACTCCTTGCAGGGACGTCCGGAACTGCAGCCACTCCTGCAGCAGGTCTCCTTCCAGGTATTTATCCCATGGGAGTCCGGCTAGCCAAATCTTCTGCATAATCAGCTTGGCGATGATAATGACCGGCGATAGCAAACCGATAGGATCAAACAGCCTACTGATCTCGGACAGGACGGATCGTTTAGTCGGTAACTTAGGATTCTCGGTGAGATGGTTAGCTATGAATGCAAATTCATCTCGATGTGGACTCCAAGTCAATCCCAACGTTTTTAATACTCCTTCACAGCCGTCGCTCAGATTCACTAGCTGTTCTCTATCAGTTTCAGGAATCCGTTGTAGCAGCTCAGGCGAGTTTGAACTCCATTTGTGGACAGGGAAACCAGCGGAATTCAGGATGCCAAGAAGTTGGGTCTGGCATTCTGTAGCTTCTTCTATGGTGTTTGCTCCTGACAGGATGTCGTCGACGTAACAATCTTCCCGGATAATCTTGGCCGCCATTGGGAATGATGTAGCTTCGTCAATGCTTAACTGCAGCAAACACCTGGTTGCAAGGAATGGGGCGCATGCCGTTCCATATGTCACGGTTGTTAATTCCAGAACACGAAGAGGTAACGCTGAGTCAGCGCGCCAGAAGATGCGTTGGAAGCATGAGTGAGCGGGAATGACCTTGATTTGCCGATACATCTTCGAGATATCCGCCGTAAATACGATGAAGTGTTTCCGGAAACGGACGAGGATGACGAAGATGTCGTTCTGGACGGTTGCTCCTACCATGAGGGTCTGGTTAAGAGCTGAATCGGATGTTGAAGCCTTTGCAGATCCATCGAAAACCACGCGAAGCTTGGTGCTGGAGCTAGACGGCCGCAGGACAGCATGGTGAGGCATGTAGTAACGAGCCTTGTTCGGTTCGTCAAATTCCTCCCTGATTTCCTTACAGTGACCGAGGGCTTCGTAGTCGTCGATGAACTTTGCATACTGAAGCTTCAGGGAAGGATCCTTCTTCATTCGTCTCTCAAGTGAGAAGAAGCGACGCAGGGCTAGTTCTCGGTTGTCTCCCATTTGGGGTGGGAACTCACGAAAGGGCAGGGAGACAACGTATCTTCCGTTTTCGTCTCGGCGATGAGTCGCAAGGAAAGTATTTTCACATGCTTCGTGCTCCGTGGGTTCGTCGATGTCCTCGAGCTCTTCAACTTCCCAAAACCTCTTCATCATTTCGGGAAGGGTGGCGGTGGTGGCAATACAGCATTGTTGACCGTCTTTTTGTTCCTCTACGTCCCCTGCGACGACCCATCCAAAGTAAGTCTCTTGCAGTTCGGGCAGGTCTTCTCGTAATTGCATCCTTCCCGATTTGAGAAGACGCAGGAAGTGGGATACGCCTAACAACATGTCGATTTGGCCTGGCGTGTGGAAATCAGGATCCGCCAACAGCAGGCCGGGTGGTATTGGCCATGTCGACACATCCAGCTGGGTCGTTGGGATGACTCCTGTCACCTTAGGAATCACCAAGCATTCGACGGTCGTTGAGAAGTCGGAACATCTTGCTTCGACTTCCACGGTTATCTTTTCGCGAGCGCAGGTCTTGACGGTACCTACTCCGGTGATGGGCACAAACGTAGGAACCCTTGGAAGGCATAGGCGGTCGGCTATAGCTTTCGAAATAAAGCTCACTTGGGAACCGGAGTCCAGGAGTACACGGCAGGGTATCTTCGTATTGCATGAGTTCCTCAGGTTCACACGTGCAGTCATTAACATCGCGGTCTTATGTTCGAACAGGCGGTTGTTTGGAACAGCGGTGTTTGATGACGGGCGGACAATTGCTTCTGTATATGGTTCTGGCCGGACTGCAGGGGGAGGTTTAGTCATTTGCACTGGTGTGGTGGACTTCTCCGGTGCTTGATTCATGCAGTCATGCAAGAGCGTATGGTGTTTCCTTGAGCATTTCGAACAAGCCTTGCTCGATAGGCATTCGATGGATCGATGACCGACTCGGAGGCAGTTGAAACACAGGTTCAGCTCCTTCACTTTTGCGTTTCGTTTTGCTGATTCCATTTTAATCAGCACCGGGCATTCGAAGTGCCGATGGTTGGCGCTGCACACAAGACACGAATGGGATGGTGTTGCAGGAGATGCGGCGTGTGATCTCTGGCTTGGAGGCCTACTGCATGACGGCTTGTGTCCTTCCTTCACGGTGGCTCCTTGGGGTCGGTTCTGGAACCTTTCCAGAACTTGGCATTCGCTCTGCAAGAACTTCAGGGTGTTGTCTAGATCCGGCAGTTTGCCGTGCTCCTGTGTTCTTTCCCACAACTGGAAGGTTTGATCATCCAGCCGTGCTGTGATGATCTTTGTCAGCAGGAGGTTTGCCATGACATCGACGTGAATGCCTTGATATTCCAATCCGCCGATGTGCCGGTTGACTGTTTTCAACAGCTCCAGCAGCTCCTTATGACTCCTCTTTGTGATGGGCTTCATCTCCAACAGACCGGCCAGATGGGTATCGACGATGACGCGGGGGTTTTCAAACTGTTCTTTCAGTTGTTTCCAGGTGTTGTGGAAGTTGTTATCTTGAATAATTTTTGCAGTTATCCATCCTGATGCGTCACCCACGAGTGCTTTGTCCAGATGATGCAACTTCATTGCATCGGATTCGTTGCTCCTAACGACGATGTCCTCGAACATCGTCCGGAACTTCGGCCAGTTTTCCACCTTCCCATCGAAGCTGGGAATAGGAGCTCGCAGTGGCTGTTGTTGGACGATGATCGGGGCATTAACCGTGCTAGTTACTGGAGCAGCGGTTGGTGCCAGCGTCGCAGAGAGCAGCTCAATTTTCTCTAGGGCCGCGGTGTGGAGATCATCGAATGTCATAAGCATGTCGTCCTGCTCATCAAGCTTCGATTCCGGGCATGCTTCTAGAATTTCCCGATGTACTGCGGTGTATTCTTGATAGTGCACATCGAGCTTTTTTTCTAAGACCTTTAGCAGGGTTGAAGAAATCTTTCCGGGGTTATCTTCAGCTTCTTTCAGACTGCGGTTAATGATCGTCACTCTCCGTTTGATTTGGCCACGCTGATGGATCAGGAACTTGAAGTGGGCTTCTTCATCCTTTTTCTCCGGCGTGTGGCAGCAACTCATTTTGTCTTGTTAGAGGCACGATGCACTAATTATGACACGGTTATTTTGCACTAACACTTCGCGTTGTTATAGCCACGCGAACGCTTTATACTAGGAAGGAAAACACTCACTGGATTCTAGTAACGCCGGTTGGCCGACACTAGATCCCACACTGGTGGCCTTGCAGGCTGCTCGGATGTCACCAGTGGTACCGATCAGCGCACTAATCGGCAGGAACTACTTCCCTGGCTACTTCGTGCTTTGGAAGTGACGGTTCGTTTTTCCTGGTTGCCTGGTTAACCAGAAAAGGATTGGGTACCGATCGGTTCGGTAGGATTTTTTCCACTAGTCGCCTCGTTGACTAGGGAAGGCTTCTGGGGACTCTGGTGCTCGGATTACACCAGCGGTGCCGATCAGCGCACTAATCGGCAGGAACTACTTCCCTGGCTACCTCGTGCCTTGGAAGTGAAGGTGTGCTTCTACTGGTTGCCTGGTTAACCAGAGAAGGCTTGGATACCGATCGGTTCGGTAGGATTTTTTCCACTAGTCGCCTTGTTGACTAGGGAAGG
>KZ061836.1:0-16447 GCA_002091835.1 Anopheles maculatus
TTCGGGCATAGAATATACACCTAACCTTTTCTGGTACGTCTTGCTTTCTATGCCAGGCCCGGCCAGGCAAGGCACACCGAACCTACGTTCCGTCCGGCACAACTGGGTTTCAATGCAAAAGCTTAAAAGCAATCAAAAGCATCAGGGAAAAATAGCACAACTCTAAGCCGTAGCACGCCTAGGCTTCCACAGCTACGAGGGCGTTAAGCTTGACCCGTCGTTACCACGCCAGAGGGTGATTAACTTTGAAATGAATCATGCTAAAAAAAACAAGAAGTAGGAACAAGAACTACATCCAACTCACAAAATATGCACACCCCCGGTGTCATCTATCTTTTCCAGCATCAAGATAATGAAAACCATAAACAAAACAACACACCGGAGTTTGTTTTTGGGGCGGAGGGCTCTGGAGGCGAATGCTAAACGCACTTTCTAACGCACAGCAGAGGATGATGAGATGCATAACAAGAATCCCCGGCTAGCTTTTATCCGGCCCGCGTACACACAGCATTATGCGCGTTGAATGAATAAAACATTGCACTGATACGCCTTCTCGAGTGCAATCAAAGCTGGATGTGGCGATAAACGTAAGGACAGGCTAAACGAGTTGAAAATAGTTCCCGTTTAGCAACAACCATGTCTATTTCTGTTTGACATGCGTTGATCATGTTGTTTAATGCATAAAATTGCAATGCAAACGAGCAAAAAAACTGGAAACAATTCAAAGTAGAACAGACAGCTATACAACAAACCAAAGGTCTTCCATGATTTGTTGGTAGAAACCTCGGAAAATGGTTTCTTCAAGATCACACTTTGTCTAATGCAAATAATTAATTATCTGAGGATCGCTCTTTCGCCAGACAAGGACTTCTAACTAACCACTATAGGCCCGGCCAGGCAAGGCACACCGAACCTACGTTCCGTCCGGCACAACTGGGTTTCAATGCAAAAGCTTAAAAGCAATCAAAAGCATCAGGGAAAAATAGCACAACTCTAAGCCGTAGCACGCCTAGGCTTCCACAGCTACGAGGGCGTTAAGCTTGACCCGTCGTTACCACGCCAGAGGGTGATTAACTTTGAAATGAATCATGCTAAAAAAAACAAGAAGTAGGAACAAGAACTACATCCAACTCACAAAATATGCACACCCCCGGTGTCATCTATCTTTTCCAGCATCAAGATAATGAAAACCATAAACAAAACAACACACCGGAGTTTGTTTTTGGGGCGGAGGGCTCTGGAGGCGAATGCTAAACGCACTTTCTAACGCACAGCAGAGGATGATGAGATGCATAACAAGAATCCCCGGCTAGCTTTTATCCGGCCCGCGTACACACAGCATTATGCGCGTTGAATGAATAAAACATTGCACTGATACGCCATCTCGAGTGCAATCAAAGCTGGATGTAGCGATAAACGTAAGGACGAGCTAAACGAGTTGAAAATAGTTCCCGTTTAGCAACAACCATGTCTATTTCTGTTTAACATGCGTTGATCATGTTATTTAATGCATAAAATTGCAATGCAAACGAGCAAAAAAACTGGAAACAATTCAAAGTGGAACAGACAGCTATACAACAAACCAAAGGTCTTCCATGATTTGTTGGTAGAAACCTCGGAAAATGGTTCCTTCAAGATCACACTTTGTCTAATGCAAATAATTAATTATCTGAGGATCGCTCTTTCGCCAGACAAGGACTTCTAACTGACCACTATTATGCACCTCCAGAAAGACTATAAGACCAGAAAACCTAACTCATAAGAGATATATTTCAGAGCGTACCTAACAAATGTATAGCATAACTTACACAGAAAAACTAATCCGAACCCTATTTTGTGGAGCCTATACGTCAAGTATTAATATGGTACAGAAAGCTTGTCCAGCACGGATACCGAAACAGCAGAGCACCTGCAACCACAATCAACCTTCGGAACTTACTGTGAAGAGATTACGCTTCCTTTCAGCAGAAACCACCATACCCCGCTAAAGGTCGGCTTCCGTGAGAAAACCGTTGGCAAGCTTAAACTGCGGTTACCCGTTGCAAACCCTATAACCCCGCCGGGGCTAAACCACAGTCACGGAAAGGTGTAATCACGAACGGTAGTCAAGTTCTGCACCGAAAACAAAACAAAAAAAAAGCTTAAGAAAACCCCTTTACTCATGTGGTCCATAATGCTGCCTCAAAACGTTTCGAACGCTTGCACTGGAGAGTGTACTGCATTGACTTGAGGCGACGGTAATGCACCAGGCGCAGTTTGTCCCAGTGCAATATAGGTGCAACACGACAGATGGTCCACCGAAAATCCGCAGCAGGTCGGTTGCATTGCAAACACACCACTGGTGAACTCGGTCGGTTCGGTCTCCTTTGGCTCGATTATTGGAAAACCAATCAAAGCCCAAAGGGACGACACCACGGCATATAATACACACTCACACATAGAAGGAGGTCAGCATTCGTGACTCGCATTTTCCCTTCCAAACGTGCTGAAGACCGAAATTGTCACGAAATGTCGCGCTACTTGGATCGATTATTTACAGCGGAGAAGTTGTGATTTATTACACACAGAAACAGCACACGGACAAGAGTACTGGTGACGATGGTGGTGGGTCGTCACAAAAGAAGGACTGAGAATGAGCGGCTTCAACTGAATGAAAAGTCCTTTGGGGAATGTATCCTTGTCGAGAATGATACCTTTTGCCTTCGTTTGATATCATATACAAAGGAAGATATTCTGTTCAGTGTCCTTTAAATGGACTAACATATTTGGATTAAATTTATAGCAATAAAAAACCCAATTACTGTTGTAAAAACAATTATCATAACCCTCCTCTTTGATGCCTTAAAAAACGCTTAACTTCAAAGTGATTGCAATCAAAGTTAACCCGAAGCCGGATTCCGTACAGGATTGTGTTTATCTCGGCGAAATCACAACATTATCTGAAGGAAAACACCGGTGGGTCTGCCGCTCTCAATTGACTAAGCCATTTCCTCGCATAAACAACATCCTCCAGAGCAAGCATATCCTCTTTGGAGCTGATTTTTAACACCAAACAAACAGTCGCTGCTATGCCAATAAAAAAACATGGCAAACCATTACTTGGGGGTCGTCCCCCGAAACAACGGAACACGGTCCCACCACCCGAGGACACTGTGTCGTAGTGCGAAAAGAGAGCAATCGAGCTGGAAGTGTAATTGAAGCCGAAAATACGTCTGGGTCAGGTTTTGGGAAGGCGTCTCCGCCATCTATTTCACCGCGTGGCGCAACAAAACACCGGGCGCGGATCACCAACACCACCGCTGCGAGATGCGAGTGTACAGATCAAATTTCATCCTCGCCAGTAAATTTCGCCATCATCCTTGACCTAAAAAAGTTCCCGATGCCGGCCGACCGACCGACCGTCCGTCCGCCGGGCAGCCACGATAAACGATTTATGATACATTACGGAATTATGTTTTATGATGCTCCTGGGGGCACTAGCCGCTCCTGTGCAAAGGCGACTCACGACCAGCGCAAAAACACCTCAATCTGACCAAAAGTCGCTGGAGAGACACAAGCGTTCTGCGTAGCTAGAAAGAATACTAAAATGGGGCGGCGTGTAACATGCTGGGCCGTTTCATTCGTAAGATGCCAAGATGCGAATTTAATGATAAAATGATCGCACGGTAGGACACACCCGTGTTTATACCAGAACCGGAAAACCTAGATCGAATAGCAACAATTTACACAACCAAATCAGTACTAAAGGTTGTTACGTACTTCTGCAATGATAATGGTCTTAAAGTAATACATTGCAATTGTGAACTAATCCGAAATAAAAACTTTTGCTATCTAAATAGACTTTATTCAGGATGATTCAAAATTGTGTAAATTCAATTCATACACAAACAAATTCCTTAACATTATTCTCTTGCGTCGCAAAGCCTTAATGCCTTCGACTAATCATCATAACTCACAACGGAGCGTCTGATCCATGATGCAGTAATCGGTAATTAGCGTAAATCCCGCCGCTCTAACGATTATGCAGCACTCGAAAGAGAAACATACGATAAGTAATTTTTCCCTGCTGAGATCATCCCACTTGGCACGAGACGCAGAAATGAAAAAAAAACCCCGTCTGAAGCGTTTTCAAGCAATCAGACTAATTGTTACTGCAGCACGGAGGAACTCTACCCTTTTAGTCTGCTTCACATGCAAAAGTTTCGGTTAATAAATTTATTATAAGCATCTCAAAAAGGTTTCTGAAGCGATTCGAATCCAATCGAAGCCAATAGCAGCCGGAAGTTGTGACCTCGGTGAGATGATGTTCATCTGTACCGGCAGAAGCTTCAGCAAAAGGAAATGGGCATTTCTTTTCGTAAATGAAATCAACAAACTGCTGGCTCTTCTAGGCATATGGCGCGGCAAAACGGAACCGACAGACAGCCCACTTGGTCGCCTTGCTTCCACACACACACACACATACCACACCATCCGCAGGGAACGTGGTATGGTTTTTCTCAACGACACAGGCAAGTTCATCCATCCATCGCTCACTCCACCATTCTCTCGCAAGGCAGATCCGCGCGCCGGAGATCGCTAATGCGCATGTCCCAAAGGAAAATGTTGCCACACATTCCAACGGTGAGCTGCTGCCACTGTTGGAACATTCCCTTTCCCTTTCGTAAGGTCCCGTATGTGCGAGAAGCATAAGGAAATGTGTACAACACGGCCACCTCGGTACGGTAGCGAAGCGGTGGGCGAAAGGATAAGATGGATCCGGTTGTGCTAGACCGACCAATAGTAATAATAAGGCATCCCTATTCGCTCACGTTAAACGATGCCGACTGTTCAGTTTGCGTGTGTCTGTGTGTGTCTGTGTGGTTGCGTTTTCCGAAGCACTTACCCGTACGGGCCGGACGGACGCCATCATACACCACAGAGAGTGAGGCAGTAATTTACAACAGCTGTCGATAGCGATTTTCTCAAGGTCTGTGCGCCTGAACCGGGTGCACGTGCACTTACATACACACGCATAGGAGGTGGACTCCCTTGCTTTTTTTTCCTTTCAATGATGACGCCATCACGATTGCCGAAGGAAATCGAAACCACCACCACCACCAGGCAACATCAATGTGTGTGCTAATAAAAAAGAAAACAATGCAAAACAACATCGCCATTTTTCTTGGTTGGAATAAAGCAGTAATAAAGCAGTATTATGAATCGGCCATTAAATGTCGCTCCGGTTATTGTGATTTCGCCAACCCCAAAATGCAGCGACATACGTGAACGCGCTTCAACATTCCGCAACTGATGTACGACGGTGTCCACGAAAAAAAAAAACATGCTCCACAAAAAGAGCTCCAATATAAAGACAACATTCCTCCTCAAAGCAGTTTGGTGCGCCATCAATGAAAAAGACCGACCGACCGACGATGATGCCCGTCATGAAATCGCATTCCAATAGAGAAAATTCTAACGACACATGTCCTCGTTCCACGGTACAACGAACTCGCACGTGGAGACCCGACTCCTGCCACTGATGCTCACAATTTCTGTGGATACGCCATTACGACAGACAAGCGCACACACACAGATAACGCACATTGAAGCGTTTATCGACCGATCGACCAACCACTAATATCCGTTCCCATCAGTACCGGTGGAAAATCCCTCCGAATAATGGGACCACTGACAAGGGGGAAATCGGGTAAAGTTGGTATTTGTCGGCAGTTGGTTTGTGTGGCCACCTTCTTGCCACCGATTTACTTCGTCGGAATGTTGCAATAAAAGCAACAATAATAACGATAATGCACAACAACAAAAAACACACCTCTCATATCGTTTTCTTTTGGCATACACATTTCCGTCCACCTTTTCATTCAAAGCGCCCGAAAAATCTTTCTCAGAAAAGCGATGTAAAATAAACTTTGCTCTCTACTTCGTTTCGTTCGTTTCGTTGCTGCTTGTTCAAGCGGCCAAAATCACAGAACCCAACTCATAATGATGTGCTTCGAGACATTCCATACGGTTGCAATTCGTGCTTACGAGGAACTTTTTCCAGTCAAGAGCGAGAGGGAGAGAACAAAAAAAAAACTTGCAACCTAAGGGATGGGATGTAAAAATAAACACACACAGAGAAAGAGGCAGCAAAAATAAAACTACACCATCAACCAAGATGTAGATTATTTGATTAATGGGTTGGGCGTGACTTTTACTCCGAATCGCATACACAGGACAGTATCGAATGTGAAACAGTAAAAACCTACACAATGCTGCATTAGAAGACAATATACACCGCAAGTGTGCCAGCGCCCGTGCACGGAAAAAGCTGAACTTCGTTCATTCTAAACAGCACCAGGCGCCTCCATTGAAAGCTCTGGTGGCGATTTCACAAAAAAAAGGTTCATAACGCGCTGCGTTCCAAGTTGCTAATATTGTTTCTTCGTAACCAAACGTTATCTAACGCTTTGCGTCTAGTCTAACAAAACGAACCGGCTCGAGTTTGTTAATGAAACCCAAAGACAAACCACTATAAACCGACATCTCATGTCCAGACACAGAACAAACTCCATTACAAAGTTGATCGGTCTTTGCCGCCGCCGGTTTTAAATTTCATGCACATTTGCAACGTTCGCCGAGGCAGAAGGTGCTAATTTAGCACTTTCCTTTGAATGACTGATCAAACACAATCATCGAGCTGGGACCGTTCCCATCAGCCTTTGCCCGCCCGATCCGCTTCTTTCGCCGACCTGGATGGGCCGACTCAAAACAGACAGGCAAGGAAGTAGAGCAATGCTGGCCTGTGTTCTCTCTTCCGCCATCAAACCCCAGTCCCACAAGATAGTGGTGATGGTGCTAAGAGTTTTGTCAATATTGACCGGAACGTCATCCACTTAAGCCGGGCAAGCGAACGTAGGGCGACGGCTAGTATATCCATCGCGAAAACAACGTACCACACCAACATGGTACAGTGTTACTACAATCAAATGGATTGGAATACACACACACACAATGACCGTGGTTACCGCAACATGACAAAGGTAAATTTGGCATTCAATTGCGCACCCATTTGTTCGGTGTCCAGCACGGTACGCCAGCAAACAAAACCATTTGGCGTAGTTGAAACCCGCAGCGGGGATACAAAAATGACCAGATTATCGGTCACGGAAGCAAACTCAGCTACCCTGCCACGAACGGGGTACCGACACGATGTATTAAGTTTATGGAAAAGGTCACAAAGGACTCACCGAAACCAGTAAAGACCCTCGGAGCAAACCCTCGTACCGCATTATGGTACCCAAATAATTAAACAAAGGTGGTGCTGATGTTTTGGGGGAAATCTCATGAAATATGCAACAAATCCGAAGGTTTACTCAGCGGTGAAGCGTTCGATGGCGCAAAGAATAATTTCTACTGGACCGATCATCCACCAACGGAATGTTCTACAAGCAACAACAACTAGTCAATGTGTCGGGACCCACCCGTCCAACATTCATTGTCGTTCATTAGCACATCGATTGTGCGTTACCCAGCGACACACACGATCAGGGGGCTAGCTTTCGTATGACATGCAGCTAATCTTATTAGCATTCGCAATAATGCAGGTGTTCTCTCGAGCCAATTGAGATTAAGTATACAATCACATTAATCCTTTTTTTCCGTTTCCGAGTTCACCTTTGACGGAAATTTCATCAACAAATTTTAACTTCTACTTGAGGGCTATTAAAAAAAAGCTTGGATTGACATGAGTTTGTTATGTTAGCGATATATTAGTAGCGGTTTCAATCTTCACTAAAGAAAATCGAGAATTAAATCCCATGGAGTGGAAGGTTGTCTTCCAGGTACTACTAAATAAGCACAGGCAAAACCAACAGCGCTAGGCTTCATGAGATTTTGATTACCCAGAAATATGAACAGGAAGAACCTCTAATGACAGTTCTTTCTCTTCAACAACAATCCTTACCTATATTGGCTTACTAGCAATATATTTGAAACCCTCAAGAAAGCTTACCAATATTCTTGCCAAAACAAGCAGCGCCATGTTGTCTTGGAGGACGTCCTCTCCGACATTTCTCTACTTTATTATGGGGTTTGTTTTTATTTTTGCTTCCAAACGATAGCTAAACCTGCAACCTGGGCTATAGAGTAACACACTAACTGCTGCCAAAATCGATACCACAAACACCCGCTTTTCGGCACCTACAGCAAAGCAGAGCAGGATATGTTATCTCCACCAGAAAAATAAAACTCAGCTCCAATCACGGGGCAATGTTCCAAAGCGATTCTCGATTAGTTCCTAGCAGCTATCTGCCGCCTGCTTAGCTTTTTCGATGTGTCCTTGCCCATGGTCATCGTACATCAACGAACCGGAACTGCTTTTGGGCATGCGATATAGAGGAGACCGAAAAGAATTGATGTCCTCCTGCCCCATTCGTAGGGGGCGAGACTGGCCAACAAACCGATCGTGCCAATAGCGGTTGACCTAGACCTTAAAGACACGGTGTGGGAACACCCCAGTCCTAGCAACGCTCATCCATCACTTATCATCATTCTAGCAGTATAGCGAGATGCCCGCAGGCGAACCACGTCAGACCATTCGTCTCGCGGTTGAATCGAACGATTGCAACGCACCAACCAACGTGGTGCAACAAATCATCGCACTCGTGATGTGATGACAACATCCCTCAACTACACACACACCTCGACTACCTTGGTCGGACGTTCGGCATGTGAGATCATAGGTTCATCGTTTTAGGCCCACAAAGCACAAACATAGCGCTCCGTATACAAACATTACGTAATGGAGCTGCTACTGCTAAGAGCAGAGGGACACACTCATTCACATCATGCCGGTGTAAGCAGAACGAACAAAAAATCAATCAATAATAGTAGAAAATAAAACGTTCTTTCACACTGCCTCCGGAAGAGGACGATATGCTTTACTGCTCTTTCCATTCAAAGCGTCGACACCCAATCGCGGTGACGCTGTTACATAATTGATTCGCAAAGGATGAAGGCCACCATCACCGGGACCGAAACGGCCGCCTGCGGAAAGTTTTAACTAATTTTTCGTCATCTACCAAGTCCCATTCTTCAACGAACCGAGCTCAACCAAGATACTAAACACGCAATCCGCCTCTATTCTGCGCCGCTTTAGATAGCACGATACGCGCCAAAGATAGGCAAAAGAAAGCAGGGAAACAACAGTATTGGGAACCTTGAAAAGAACGACCGGAATTTGTCGTTTTGTTCTGCAGTTTTGGTGGAGCCAGAATGAAGCTCCGAAAGCTGTCAACTGTCTCACGAGGATGGATTCAAGGATGAAAGGATCTCTCTTTTCTACGTTCTCTTTTATAGCACTTGATGGTGCCTCCCTTCTCCGCGGACAAGTGGTTCTTGATGGCTCGTTCCTATTGTACGGTCGCTCTTTTAGAGTTCATACTAGAGAACACTAGAGAAGTTCGAAACACTATTAGAGGAAAATCCTCTTTAGTTGCATTCTGTGTCGTGTTGTTGTGTCTTCTTTTGACGTCCTGTCATAATCCCTCGCTCTCTCTGTCTCTCTCTGCACTAGGGAACATCCTTGACAAATTGTAGTACTATATCACCAGTACTAGCCATAACCTGCATAACTACATAAACAGAGAATTTAATGATACGAAGGATTAAATGCCTCTACAAAGATACCGTCGCTTTTCTACCCTTTTCTTCTGCGTAGTACATATACTACTATCACTTTCTAACGTGGGCTCATATACATACTCTGGAAGGTTGCTGTTTCCCTTGCGGGCAGGGTTGCTGTTGCCGTGCTGGCTGTTGTGCCGTCGAGCCTTGCATTCCGTGTGTTGTTGTCCGAATCGTGCCAAATATGTCCGTCTATTGGACAGGGTTGTGTGATGATGCAGCAGCAGCAGCAACGTGTCACTGCCACAACCGAGAGATGCTTTTTTTCACGTCTTTCTAGCTTCGATTGGGGTTTTTGTTATGTTTGCTTTTAACAGCGCTGTCAACCGAAACATACCATAGGGAATTATTGCTTTAGTATTCTTTCCCAAAAAAAAACGGCACTCGTTTTCACTCGCACTAAAGCGAAAGATATGGCACACGATTGCTTTTTCGATTGCAACAAAACAAGGAAAGCAAATTATACAACAAAACGTTGGTATCAGATTACACACTTGGCAAGTAGCATACCAACGGCGGAGATTTCTTTTGTTATTGTCGCACTTGGAGAAACATGAAATCACACACACACACACACACACACACAAGAATGCAATGCTCAGGTGCAATGTTGTCTCGTACGGGGTTATTTTTTCGCTTTCTTTTCTCGTACGCCACAACCGATTCCGATGAAAATTCTTTCACACCACAAAAGCTTCTTCACGCGCTCTCAAACAATCACCAACGAGCACCCCAAAGTGACACCACTGCTTTGTAGATTTTTTTCACTGCTGCTCCAAGCATTCTCACTGGCTGCTAGATGAACTTTATCTTTCTTCAAGGGATCAGATTCTGACGTTTGAATAAGTGTCGTTTTCTTCTGGTTCACCGGTCGAAGTGTGCGCTTTGCAAGCAATCACCGTTGTTGTAACGATTCGACCACAACACCACAAGACTCCACCATTTTTGTTCACCGAAAAAATAAGAAACCAAAAACGACGAACGGCTTCATACGCGTTCGATGGTAAACCACGAACTGGCGTTACGGTGCACGAATTCCACGCGTCGGAAGCTGACCAGGGTGAGAGAGCAAACCCGTTTCCGAGAAGAGCTGGTCTCTTCGATCGTTGGCCCGCTGTGTGAGCGCGCGTGAGCACGTTACATCTCTCGACACAGGGCACAATATTTCTCATCCCCATTTAGAACCTACTGGTGTGCGCGAGAGGACGCAAAACAACCGTGGGATGGATACGTTGGGGGTGCATGTTTACGTTTCTGAGCGGGGTAGGTAGGCCACCCGTGCGTGCGGCTGTATCCACCACAAAAGAGAATCGTTTATTGCTCAGAGCTGGTGTGCTTCTTCGTGCGATTTGTGTGGAGGGCCGTACAGTACAGTACACCATGTTAAAACATTCACCCCGACCAAGTGCAACGCAACGTTCTTGATTCTCTGCAAACCATTCGGAGAGAAGGAGCGAATATTGTTATTTAAATTGGGCATACAAAACGGCTTAAACGAAACTATGCTCTGGCTCTCTCCCTCTCTGTGTTGGTCGCAGACAACTGACAGGTGGAATCCAACTTATCGTTTCGTATGCCACACGTTGCTCCAAACGATAAGTGCAATGAAACAGTTGCAAACAGGATTTACGTTGCAGTTGGAAATTTCATTTCATTTGGTTATAAAGAGCACTTCGTATACTTAATAAGAGTGTAAATTTAACTAATATTGCGTATTTGTAGCATCACAGTCTGCTACATCAGGCCACATTTAAACTCCTCTATTAGCATGTTGTTAATTGTCAAAACAAACTTCAGGAGAATAGATAATCCCTTATTCTGTTCCTCGTCCAGCGACATAATGTTCGTACATATCTTTATAGGAAGTCAATAAACACATCTTACTGTTCCTTCGTCATCATCATCTCCATCGGTTGAGCACATGTTGAGTGATGTGTGCAGAGCATGAAAGTACTTTTAGTTGACTTACCTAAAACGAGAAAACAAAATATAAATATTAGTAAATATATCAACATTGAACGCGCTCTAACAGCATTCCGTCATCCGTCAGCACTCTGAAGTGGGTTCTACTAAAACTGTTTGCTCATATCAAGTTTACTCAGCAACAGTAAATTTGCTTCCTAATTTGACCTGCCCCGCGCTTTACGAAGAGGACTATTTTTAAAGCTCACAATTTATGCAAATAAAAGATCCCCACAAACTCGATACTGTGTGTTGAGCGCCTGTTCCACACATATACTATTATCATCGTAACACCCACACGCATAATTGCTCGGTTTTCTTACAAAATCTCAGCCAACTCTGGAATGATAGTGCATGATCTCATCGGGTTTAATTGCCCCAACATCTTAATGGAGAACTCCGAAGGGAGGAAAGATTAATTCTACAGCCGGGCCTAAAATTAAAGATTAGAGCACAGTTGTGTGTAACCAGACGCTGATTACAAAGCAGCTGGAATTAGGAGCGGAAATGCTGAACTACCTACACACACACACACGATTCGCACTTATCATACTAGTTCAACCGACCCCAACGGATCAGTGTTAAGAACAAGCTTGAGTCATATGTTCGGAATATCTACTTTTCAGGGAAGTCATATTGTAGTCTCCACGGCGGAAGTAACGGCAGAAAACAATACTAAAATAAATAATCCAGTGCCATCGCCACATCGCCTACTCAAATGCAATTTTTCCAACCAAGTTCGGACACATTTTCACCCCGAACGTGCATCGTCGTTTCGCTTTTGACCAGATCGCGTGCGTACACGACGATGCGGTGACGAAACAATGTGCAAAACCACGCGACCACACAAAAGCAAACTCAACAATAAAGCCCTACAATCAACAGACCAGCAACACACTCCATCGCCGGCCACAATTGACGTCAACGGTCGCGAGAGGGTATGCTCCGATGCCTTTTGCGTCCCATCATCAGCATCGCCGGGAGAAGTGAAGAAGGTGACAACAATAAATTAGCTGAGTTCGCCCAACACTCAACGATAACGCGGTTAGAATTGGCCGAAGAAATAAAGCGATCAGCTCTAGTGTTGCGCTTGCGGGTCACCACCGCACTTCGGGAAGGAAGGCTCTTCTCTTCATGCAAAATTGTGACTTTTCGATTTTGCTGCGAGCCGCAAGCATGGTGCTTGGTTTGTATGGGACTCGCGTTAGCATCATATCACCACTGAGTCTGAGTGGGTGGGCGAAGCACCATGAAATTAATCAAAATAAGTCCCCTCCTCATTCCTTCATTGCTCTTCCGCTTTTCTTCCTTCAGGGAGCTGTAGCATCTTTAAATTCAACCGAATTAGTGCTGATACATTGAAGCACAAAATTGTCTCCTAATTGAGGGGGGAATTATTCAACTACGCTTTTATAATTAAGTTGGAACAGATATATCAAGTCTAATTCACATCGTCTCACGTTTTACTTCACATTTGCCGATTTAAATTTAAATATTTTCATCGTAGATCTTGCCTTTTGCTAGACAAACCCACACACACACACATAGTGACTGCAACCGGTGGCAGAAAATTGCAATTGGAACCGACACGGACGCCAAACCAAACTGCGCACACCCATGCAAATTCAATCAATGAGGACAATTGCATTCGGTCAACGTCGCAAGCAAGCGTTATGAGAAGGTTTTGCCTGGACGGAAGGATGTGTTTTGCCTGCAGTCAGACCTAGAGGACATTGCATTACAAGGACGTGTGGAAAAGAGCGACGACGACGACGACGAGAGTGGTGATACGACGACAGCGAGAAGGCAAACAGTTTGATCAACTTCAATTCATTTCAATCAATATTGAGTGGAAGTCGCGAATCTTTGCTATAAATAAAACACGACAAAGACAAACCTCACAGGGTGGCACAGATAAACAAAATGGCGCAAGGAATATGATAAATGTTTCGGGGTTTCTTATACATCACATGCAGTGCTTAATGTAACTATAAGAACACTATCAATTACTTTAAGGCTTGTACAATTAAACACAGTACACAGATTGAAGTCAAATAGTAATTTTGACACACTTTCAGTGCTAATTTTAACACTTTTCAATGTCTAAAAAATCGTGCTGTAACGTCCACGTATACAAAGGCATTTGATCATTTAGCACCAATCAACTGGCGCAAATAGCAAGTGCGGTATCGGTGAGCATTATGAAAAGCATGCAAAATTTAGCAACTATACCCTCAAATTGGTTTTACACTTTACGGAGATACCATCTGGCACAGAAGCCTCTCTGTTGTGTGTGTGTGTTGAGACGACGCAACTAACCGAAATCAAACGTATTGAAGTTTTGCAAGCTTGTGCTTTGATACGGTTAATCTTTCTTTTTTTGTAATGTACTTTATTTACCAAAAATAAATCAACAAATCTCTCGCCTCCTCTCTGAGCTAAGAGTTTCAATGGTTCCAATTATGTTTTTCATCGTTTGCATCAGCCTTCTCGGAACTTGCTGCTCAGTAAACTCGTTAAATACGAATGAACTCAATTAATTAGTAACATTTACTTTGAACTCGAAACGAAACCCACTCGCAAGCAAATAGAGGTGAATAGTCGGCGGCTCCCCGGTGAAACTTTAATGTGATTTACATGCTATATAAGTGAATTAAAATACAAATTCATCCCACGATGGTTTCGACTGACATCGTCATACACCAAATCGTTTGACAAAAAAACAGATTAATTAAAGTTGTTACGAAATCAATAATTGGTCAATTTTGTGTAACAACGATAGCAGAGCCACATATTCAATCAACCATCGTGAGCTACAAAGCGATTTTTGCCGTTTGTGCCTCGGATTGCAGAACAACACCACCGAAAGCCAGTAAAACAAGGTAGAAAACAAACGAGATAAATCCAACAATTCGCCATTTATCGCACCAGACCCGTTTGATCAGTGTAACGTTTGCCTCATTCTCTCTGTCTCTCTCCAAAGGGTCGAAGAGTTATAGCATGGAGTGATACAGCCCATATCCAATCCATCGACCCATCGTGACAGGCACTCTCGTCGTCGTCTTTCTGTTTCCTATCGTGCCACTACTGATAACGATATCGAAGCTGATAATTGAAATTGCATGCGAAAGGTGAGCAAAACAAATAGCAGCAATCCATTTCCATTTCGCAACATAACTCTCTGCCTGCCGATAGGAACCGCCCGATCGCGAACGCGGTGTTAATCAAAAGCACATGTACCGGACACGCCACCGGGCATTTATTTGTCAGACTTTCTCAATCTCGCCGGGATCGGGAACGGGCAAATGAAAAGAAAAACAAACCATCCGACACTCAAATAGGTCATCTCGGGATGGTTGCTGTGCGCTGTTAAAAATCCATTTGCTTGCTGCTTCCGGTTCGACGTCAAGGATTGATATGCCAATCGATTTGGCCGGATGCTGGCACCGCTTACTGAAGAGAGAAACAAACGGGCGAAAGGGAGGATCATATGTGTCCTTTGGACATTTTTAATCTGCTTGTGAGATTCGTTTTGTTTTTGTTTCGATTTCAGGTTTGCTTTGCATCATGTGCAGATAATTACTTCGCCAAATTATTTGCAGTAATACATTTCCGAGTACCCTTCAACAAAAAATAGGTCAACTCAGAGTAGTAATAATTGCAGCTGAAATTTAGGATAATTTACCTATTAAAAGTAGACAGTCTAATCTGTTTTATGCTCAATACATGTTTAACAACCGTTTATTTTGTCTTCAGGATCTGGGTCTGATGCAGCTTAGATTCATATTTTGTATCCGGATTTATGGACCTTAAGTTATGAGAACACGGAGATGTGAGTTTCTAATATCTAGAGAACTGGATCCAAGAATCTTCAGCTGCTAAAACACAGAAGCAATCTTATGCTACAATTAACAAACGACTTACCACTGTACATTATTTGAAAAATTGCTTTTTTCCGACAGTTTAAATAATGAACAACAAAAAAACAGATAGAAAAACACAGAAAAACGAAACGTTACAGACTATCCAAAACCAAAAGTGCCGCGTGTGCTTTTTGCCAGTAAATTTCAAAACGTGTAAAATGCTCCATTGAAGCTCTGTGCTAAAAAAGAAACGATTACCCCCAGCGGGCGTAAAGATTTCATCTCATGAGCAAAAGAAAACGGGGGAAAACAAAACATTCGTGAAAAACTGCGAGAAAAAATGGGTCACATTTGGTTGTAAGACAGTTTCGTACGAAGCAAAAATAAAACATGCTTCCCGAAGACCACAGCTTTGCCGAAGCAAATATTTCTAGCAAACGAAGGGTACAGAGGGTACTGCAGAGTTGGTGAATTTACGCAATATCCCTGTGGCCATCTGTACAAGCAACAGTGCGCCCTCTTTTGTTTGTTTGTCCGTTTGATGGGTAAACTCTGGAAGGGTCAATACAGGCAGAAAGATAGCATCAGTTCCGAATGCTATTTACGGATCAAAACTCGCCAGAAGGTTCCTAGCATTGCGTGACGTCTTACGGTGCTGTGTGGCCTGCCTGAAGATATCCGTTCATCAGGTTTGAGTTCAGATGTTTATTTTACTTTCATAAGACAGTGTAACCACGGGATATGGGCGAACTTTTTCAAAACAAGAGCGAAAAAGCGCAGTAAAATTCTTTAATCGCTATCTACGTAACAACAATATTTACAAAATAGGATGTAGGAATGAATGAAATGTAAAACAAAATAACGAATCGTCAATGCAATCGTCAACGAGTTCGATGGCTATAAACAGTAAATGGAGTAACACCCGGAAAGCGGATGGTGAACACTGACCTACACGA
>KZ061836.1:16469-50670 GCA_002091835.1 Anopheles maculatus
GGAGTGCGGCGATTGATACGGTCGTCAGCATGGAGCAGGAAACCGGATTCCCAAGACGGGCCAAAAATGGCTTGCGCATCAAACAAATTAAAGGGACTCTCGTATTACCAAACTCCGTAATCCGAATCTGATATTTTAATGAGTAATTAAAGCGATTTTCCAACGCACTTCTCGTCATACTGTGAAGCCTCGACACCTTCGGTAAAGTTGCTGACATCAAAAACCCGGACAAGGTCACAACCTGTGATGAGGTAGAGGGGGAGAGCGATAATCCACTATCATTACGAACCTCCGGGGTTTGCCCTGAGAGTTCGAGCCCGCAGCTAAATATCACGGTCAAGTTCATGTATGCGTGTTTTTCTCCCCACCGCTCCCCATATATGGCCCTCATCGCCGCCTCTAGTGATCGCCTCTCGCTGGCAGACCGTCGAATTTAATGATTCAGCTGATCAGCTGTACATACCGACGTACATTGGAGTACAAGTCTTGGTGGAAGGTGCCAAGTAGAAAGTAACTCAAGACTTAAGTTTATGAACCATGTTTTTCTTAAGGTTTGCTGCTTCACGTTTGCTTCATTCTCCTTGTACTATTATCGAGGATCTGCATTGTGGATGATTTTTTTGTGTTTTTTTTCGTGGAAAGCCACCACCATTACTGAACCACAATATGGCGTCATAAGTGTTCCAATTGGTTTGTGTGTGTTTGTAAAAACCGGTTCCGAAAAAAAACCATTACCAGCACCGCTTGAATTGACTGTCAAGTGTTCGAAACGCATCGAATCGAATCGAGCCAAAGATCACCCAGTGATGATCGCGCGCTGCATCAATTAACCGTCGGTGTACGCTGTCCAGATCATCGCCTACGCTTTATTAATGGTGCTGATGATTGTACTTTAATTGCTACCGTCTGCTAGCGATTTTTTATTCTGAAAACATGTATGTAAATTATCCGTATGGCGCCGGTTTTCAACAAGACAGATCCGGCATCAAATCTCATCCGGACTGTTTCCTTGATATGCCACTCAAGTTGTACAAGATGGTCATGTGACTTGAGCTTTAAGTTATATGTAATGGTAAATCTCCACAAATCATCAATTTGTGTAGGCAATTTTAGCACGTTTTTGCAGTTTTAAGTCATGTGTGGTAAAAACGCTTCAAAACTGACATTTCTAAAACATCAAAAGGCATGGCGATTTGTCCACTGTATGCTTCCAGTATCTCTAGGTATCTCATCCTCCGCAGTGTTGCCAAAGCAAAAGCAAAAGGAAAGCATATCGTTCAGGCATTATTAGGGTCCGCTTTGGTGGACATTTCGCATAACACACATTCTTCATCATCCAACACCAAAAAAACTAGTCCTACAACTAGCCCCACAAGCACACACCGTGGACCGTGTGTGTGGTTTCTCTTTCTTTTCAAGGTGAACCTAACCGGCGCGCTGGTCTGTGTATTTTCTTTTCCCCGTTTGTTTGTCTTCTCCGTTTCGCGTCATCGCAACAGATTGGTCGTTTTTTTCGCGTTCATGCAAATTACATTAGTACGCTTACGTTCGCAACCAAGACAACGTCCACCGTCTTAGGCAGCGTGCTGTCTCACGTACCTCACACGTAGACACTGATTATTACTACAGCTGAAGGAACAGACCGCCCTCGGTGCCACGGGTGCAGCTTATTAAACCACATGCTTGCTGGTCTTTTTTTCTGGTATTAATTTGATTGTTCAATTGGTACACAGGGCCGGAACATAAAAGTTTCGCCCACACCCGCGAGTACCTTATAATGAGTTTAAGGCGTGTAAATAGATCGATCTGTTGCTTGAGTTGCTTGAGACAAACGGGTTCCTCTTGCTTCATCTTCAACCCTTGAACGGAAAAGGACAGCCACCGAGGCGGACACCACATTAGTACCATTGCTCAATTAGAATAATCGTCTTACCGTTATCACGCCGTCCTTGATGATGGCCGTCTTACGGCTCCGCAGCACCATGATGGGTTTCCGTAACGATTTTTTCGTCATGTTTGCTTTTCGGGCACCGTACGCTGGCCAGCTCCGTAACCGGGCTTCTTCTTCTGCCGCTGCTGCCTCCTCCTCCTCTTCCTCCTCCTCGTCCACGAGCAACCGTATCCTGTCCCGCCCAATCGTGGCAACTGAAATGTCAAGCACACGTACTCAAATGTCGATACACTTCGTGCTCGTCACGGTAGGCCTTGGAGCGTGATATGGATCGCGAAAGCAGGGATGGCTACGATTATGGCACCTGTGTCGCGAGCACCTGTGCAATCAAACACACATACACCAACGCGCACACAAGCGAGCTACCGCGTTTCCTGCCGCGTGTTTCGTGTGAATTAATATCGACGCGGCGAGTTCTCGTCGCGAACCGAACCGCAAACCCCCGGGAGGATGAAGAATCGGAACACGTTCTAGGGCAACGCTGTTTTCCCAGCAGTTATTTGTGACCGGGTGCGCTCCCTGCCGGATGTCGATGCGTTACGTACGCGTTGTCTATTGGCTGAGGGCACCTCGTAGCGGTTTTTCGACATCACAGTTCCGCTGATCCGGAACGCAGAATGGTTCACACAACCACACACAAATACACTAGCCGAGAGGTTTCACTATTTGTACCGCCGTGGCATTTTCACGAGCGTTTTCCGTTTTTCCGCACCGAAGACGATGTTGAAGTTTTCACCACCTTAACAACCACCGGACAAACGCGCGGATAAAAACCCAGGCAGTAGCGAAATCCGTCATAAATCACTCATCACCGTCGTCGTCGTCGGAGCGTTCCGAATCGAAATCGCGATACGGTGTGTTTCGCGGCTGCACCGTGAACTTGTTGAAAATACGTCACCAACACGGGAGAAGAACACGCAACAGTGGCCACAATCAGTGGCAACTACCTACAACCTAGCACTTACTGGGGGACGGGGGTCTGCCGTTCTTTTCCGTCGTTGATATGAAATTCCTCCAAATGTGTGGAGTGTTTGTGTTTGATGCCTGATGTATTGTTTCACACTCGCAGTGTCACACTGCTTCCTACAACCGTGCGTGCGTACCTCGGTGGTGTCGTGCGTGTGAGTGTGTGTAGAGCCTGTAGGAAAAGCCCAACCACCGACACACAGCCGAATCCCGTTTGCCTTCAACGCGTGCAAATACCTTCTTTTTTGCCAGCTGCACACATATTTTTCTGCCTGCTTGGGAGATATTTTATTTGCTCGTGCAGATGATGCACGTACTTCAGATGGGAGCGTTGGGTTTTTTGTGCACCTTCCGTCCCGTTCTGGCCAATGGCGGAACGAAGGTTCGAGTGCAAAGGAATTATGATTCACGCCACTTGACGGATCGTTCGTACGGCGGGCTTGTCAGTGGACATGTTTGTGGCATTTTACTGAACTAAATCGGTGGTGTAATATTGAGCAACACAACTTAAAAATATTTATCTAACTGATTTTACGAGTTGAATAAATCAAATAACAGAAGCAGCAGTAATACTGCATGAACGTGAGAGAATTGTACAAAAAAAATCATAAAACCATTGTGTCGTAGTTTTTTACGGCTTGACATTTGTTGTCGGAAAGCGGATGAAACTTTTCACGGATTAATTTTGAATTGTACATGTTTCATTCATTTTCTATTGTTCATTCAATCTCCGCGATATTTTTTCTACAAATTATTCATATTTTACGCCGTGCCTATATCATGGACCTATATCAAATGAACATCTATCTCAATGTTGGTCACATCTACTATTTAACGATTGTTTAATTAAATAATACTACTTATTCAAATAAAAAATGGCGCATCACCAACGTTTATTTCGTTTCAGCAGTAGTTTTAGCGCCGTTTTGATCTCCTCCTCGGTCATATTCTCAAAATCCTCTGCCCGGAAGGGAAAGAAACGATTATCGTTCCCGTTAAACCCGGCAACCCCACCAGAATCGATAGTCCCGGACGTTCCCGAACCTGGCGGCTGCTGATCGCCAACACCGTCATCATCATCATCGTCATCCTCGTCGTCTCGTAACCGGCGACGATTGAGATACTTCCACAGGAACGTCCCGAGCACGAGCGTGTTTGCTACGGCAACCGATTTTAATCCCATTAGAATTTTCAACGGTATAATGAAGGCTTGCAGCAACAGAACAGGAAGCGTCAGCACGGCTATGCCGGCGATCAGATACTTGAGCAGGTGAATGATCGACGAACCGATTCCCGTCCAGCTGTGATCGGAAATGCTAATGGATTGCACCGCGGAAGATGGTTCGGGTTTGCACTGTTTTTGCACCGGTCCTGATTGTGGTGGGTGGACAATTTCACCATAGCCAGGATATAAACTGCATATAATGGGTGGGGACACAAGTTAGCACACAGAACAGCTTGAAACTTAGCCTCTTTCATACGTACTCATCGTTTTGCGGATCATCATAAGTGTAGTATCGCACGTTTCGTTTGTTACGCGAGTCTTCCGCAACAGTAACAGCGCTGTTCGAAGGATCAATGATGCTGTTTCCTTTAATGGCATCGTACACGGATGATAACACTGCACGTTTGTCTATTACCACCGGTGGAGAGTGCGCTAGAACACACTCCAGGCAAACGAAAACCACTACAATTTGAAGATTCACTCGTACCATGATCGTCGTACGGACCATTTTGCTCTCACCGACACAAGATCTCAATCAAGAATAAACCCCGGCGAAGTGCGTCGACTGTGTTTATATAATTTCTCATCTTCTAGCCGTAAAGCACCGACCGGAACTAACCGGAAAGCGTACCTTCATTCTAAGAGGATTAACGATTTACCGTGGGAAATAGGAGGAAGCAAGCAACAACGAAACCGCTTCATTCTTAATTTCTCTTTCAACCGCTTGTTGTCATCGGTTAAATGGTTAGTTTGGAGCAATGTTTCGTTTTTAAAAGCGTACACCGCATAAGGTGGGTATGTTATTCCAATACCACTCGGGATGGTATTATTGTGTGTACTTTTATTGAATGTATATAAATCAACCTACTTTATCCGCATCTTCGGGCCCTTCTGACGCTTACTGCTACCCGTTCGACGACGCTTCGGTACGTCATCATCGTACGGCACCCAGTTATCATCTTCCTCCGGTTCCAATTCTTCCACCTCGACTTCCGACTCTTCCTCATTGTTCGGCTCACCGTCAGGATTCGGTTTGCGCTTCTTGCGCACGACACCATCCTTGGTCACCTCGTACTCACCACCGGTCTGCTTCTCGAGTAAGGCTTGCTGCTTCTTGACGAACTTTTCGCGCGGTCCAACCACCACCGGTACCGGTACCAGATTGGGATCGATCGTGCTGACATAGATCGGCAACGAACGTGTCTTTTCCGTGGCCGATGTTACGTTTACCGAGTGAATATTCAACCATCCGCCCGGGTACACGGTTTTCAGCTTCTCCAACAGCTCCATCCCATTCTCGATCGCATGGTCCAGCGGCATCCAGTGAGCGGCAAACTTAATTTCAATCGCCCGACCAGTATTGCCCTGGCGGTAGGTCTGCAGGCACAGTGCCTCTTCGAGCACTTCTTTGATCTTGGATTCATCTTCCAATCTCACCGGCGCGGGATTCTTGCAACGCTTTGCAAATTGAGCCCCCAGGAAGGCGAACACATGGCCACTGATGCGGGCATCGACCAGGAACCGTTCGTAGCGTTGAGCAAGCTTGCGCTTCATCTCGAACGAACTGTAATCGCGTTTCAGCTGCTGGAACGGGATGATGTCCAGATTGTGGCCGAGGTTCAGCTCTTTCAACTTGTCCTCCCAGTGATGCAAACTGGGCGTAAAGTCGACATGACGACCGCGAACCATGTCTTTCACAATCAGGCACACTTCATCCTCAGGACGAAGCATTGGATGGGGAAGCGACCTAAACGGGAACGGGAACAGAAATGTGTGTGTGTATTAGTGTTCGGTCAAACCCTTAACCAGGCCCAAATGCTTACAGTCGACAGTTTCTTAGCGGACAGCGCGGCACTTTTACGCTTACGATCTGCAGGCTATACTTCAAATCATCTCCAAACAGCTTCTTTCCCTTATCGTCTACCTTGTTGCGGATAGTTTCGAACACCTTCTGGAAACTTTCCTTCGAAATCAGCTGTTCCGGCACGAGTTTTAACGTTTCCTCATCAGCTTTCTCGAGTGCTTCACTCTCAGCATTTCGTTCCGCCCATTTCAACGCCTTCACTTGCGCTGCCAGACGCTTTTTTGCTTTCAGTGCGTCAGTGTCTTCCGATTTCGGCTTTTTGTCGTCAGCCTTTTCCGCATCCGATTGGGCTACAGATGTTTTAGCACCTTGGGCATGTTGCTTTTGCTTTTTCGGCCCCGGGGCTACTCCATTCTCTTTTTTCTTCAAAAGTACAGCAGCCGTCTTTGCTACTGGCTTACCTTTAGCCTGCTGTTTGTTCTTTGCTGGCCCACCAGTTCCATTCGCTTGCTTTGCCACTGGTTCAACTTTGGCGTTCTTTTGCTTCTTCTCAGGTCCGGTTCCATTCTCTTGCTTCACCGGTGAAGTTGAATTACCCTTCTTTTGTTTCTTCCCCGGTCCGGTTCCATTCTCTTGCTTCACCGGTGATGGTGAATTCTCTTGTTCGGTTGTCTTCTCCGCGGAAGATTTCTTTTGGATTTGCTTTTTCGGTTTAACTAAAACAGAAAATGCTGGCTTTTCGGATAGCTGTTCCGCACCGGCCGCCTTCGTAGCATTAGCAACCGCTAACTTTGCCGTGGATGGCTTCAGTGCTACTGTAGATTTTTTCGCCTTTTGTACGCCTGATTTCGATTTCTTTAGCACCGTTTGACTCTTCTCGACGGGTTTTAACGTTTTAGCAGTTTTTACCTTCATTTTTGTGGACAAAAATTAACTTTTAGTTGGACAAACAAAACGCACGTGCTGTGTGAACCGTACGATGCGCGTGTTGTTTGTTGTTTGACGTTTCGTCGTTTGACAGTTCTGCTGTCCACGAGGCGTTTTGACATGGCCCAAATAACAGATTTGTGGATTTTTTTAGAATGCCTACAATTGCAGGAAACCTCGCAACGAAAAATCACTTGAATATTGAACATTAAACATATCTACCGAATTTCAGATATATTTCAAAGATTGAAAATAGTTTATTTGTTTATAAATTTCTCACGACTTTCAAATAAAAATTGACAGCACGCGTCCCAACACATCCAGCTAACGAACCCTGCAATGAGATATAGCTCACGCATGGTAGTGTGCGTGTCGCATAAAATTTCAAGAAAACATCACGGGCTGCAATGGACACAAAACAACGGCCATCTATTTTCTCACTGCAGCTCTCGGCGCGCGCGGACGTGTCTTAATTTTATCTGCGTTGTGTGTTTGTCGTTCCCGTTCTCGTGACAGTGATAGTTAAAAAAAGAGTTTCACAAAACCAATAAATATTGAATACTGTGTTATGTGTGCATAATGCGTGCTGTGTGTGCGTAGGTTAGTGCTGTAAAAAAAAATACGCCAGAGTAAAATTCCTTCCGCAGCATCCATCTCCGTATGACGACAGCTCGCGCCGCTTTGTTTACCGAACGAACCTGGGCTCGTGCTAAACAACAATAAACGTTTTTGTGAGTCGCGCTAAAACTCCCCACCAAAAAACGTCGTGCCCGCCGGTACCGTTTTCGTGTATGTTCGCATTGCTTAAATGTGCTAATTTTTCATTAGAATACATTTCTACGCATCGCTAGAAATCGGTTTTCCCTGTGTTTGTTGCGTGCCTTTTTATAGTGGGAATCGTGACGATTTGCTCATCATCCAGCACGAATCCGCGAGTCAGTGTATAACTTTCATTTCCTGTTGCTAGAGTGCAAACGCAACGCCTGCTATTTGTGTGGTGTCCGTTAACGATTGGCGACGTGTGAGGACGTGCCCAGCTGCAAGTTATTAAATGTTTCGCTGTTGCAATTGCAGAATTTTGCAACCCCTTTGGCCGTCATCGCGTCTTTCGCTAGGGGGTAGCTTCTACTGTGCCTAACAGGTTTTGTGTTCGTGTGTACAAGTGCAATTGACGAGGAAAGATGGTGAAACAAATAGAGTTCACGATGTGTGTTTACTGAAAGATGTTTAGGAGGAAACAAGAATAGCGCGCACAACATTTTCTTCCATTTAGTTCGCTACATCCTTTCGCGATTTTCCATTGTTCCGTTTAAATGATTTAAATTACCACCCTAAACCCTATCAAGCGAGCGAGAGATCCCTGCTCAATATATTGTTCACACCGTCACGCGTGTGTCAATGTGTGCGCGAGTGTATACAGCTTTACCGTATCCAACGCAACCAACGCGCGATCCAACAGTGCGAGTGTAGTGGTGTGCGCGTCGGGTTAATAAAACTGTGCTGTGTGTCCCATCCCTCCCATCGCCACCCTTCTTTTTCTTGTAGTGAAGTTTCTGTGTTTTCACCCTCACTTTTATGCTGTATTTCAGTTTCAGCTGGTTCAATTTCATTCCGTCCAAATAAATAAAACGCTGTGAATAGAAATTCAGTAGCGGTGGTGCGCACGTGTGTTGGTGCGGAAAGTTTGTTGCGCATATGTTTATACGGTGGAGCTGGTTGGCCGCTGTGCTCCACTGGCACACTGTGCGTAGGGCGTAAATATACTTGACGGTCGCACTGGTTGAGAAGCAGCACGCTTCCAAGTTGTTTTTGTACGGTGTGCTTCAATTCAGTTTCATCTACCGTAACGAAAGAGTACAGAAACTCCTTAAAACATCGTCAAACACGTTCCAAAAGGTCACAACGACAGTGGGAGTATCGACCGGACCA
Organism: Anopheles maculatus; assembly: GCA_002091835.1. Classification (NCBI taxonomy): domain Eukaryota; kingdom Metazoa; phylum Arthropoda; class Insecta; order Diptera; family Culicidae; genus Anopheles; species Anopheles maculatus. The sequence continues at coordinate 25,272 of KZ061836.1, forward strand.
CACGAGGTAAGTAAACTCTCTCACCGAATCGGTACTGGATGAATGATGTAAAAGGAAGCTTCTACGTCTGCCAAGGCAAGGAATTTCGTCTTCGAAAGTCCAAAGTGTGCTCATAGTGTTACGTGAAAGCGAGAGAGAGAGAGCAGCAATATGTTTTCCATCTCACCCCCAATGAGAATCTTCCCTTGTGCAGGGGATGATAATGCTCGACCGGAAAGTGCATCGTCCCGTGTGTTGGTTGTAACGAATGCGCATGATGCAATCGAACCGAGAGCACTAGTCCCAATGTCAGTGTCATCGGCTTTCATTTCACACCTCCTTACTCCACCTTACGCCAAAAAGGGGTTGAGTTTGACCGCTAGCCAGCATCCACAGGCAATGTGGAACAATGTGCTCTCTCTGGCAACCTTTGTTTATATTTGTCACGTTTAACGAACCCGAATCAGCAAAAAATGTGCTCCGGGGTTACGTTCTGGTTGGTGTTAACCTTCGTAGACATAAATGGGACACAATTGAGCATTGGAGGAGTAAGAAAGAGGATATGAGATACTGTTCATCCCGCTTCAAATGGTAATTAGATAGAATTAGAGAGTCTCTCGGGTTGCGAGATCTGACAACGCAGGATGTCGTTGTCAAGGCTATTGCGATCATGGTTTTTGTGTATGCAAAGTAATACGAGACACGGGCTACTATGATTAACATTACAAAAGAGTTTGCTTGGGATGAAATAAATCTGACTGATCGCTCATTTCTCATCGGAGTTGTTGTGTATAAAAAAAAAAACTCTAGGACACTTTATTGTTTACAGAACTCTCCGTACAATGCTCTCCTCCTCTCCACTACAACTCATGTCATCTCAGTTCTCCAAGTTGTCCCCGACAAAGACCCTTTTCCATCAATCACTTGCTTAAAGTTTTGAAAAGTAGTCTCCCAAGGAAGACGTGATAAGAACACAGACCGTCTCTTATCGCGCACCCACTGCTCCCAACTTCCTAAACGTCCGCGTTCGCTGACAAACACAGTCTCCAGACTTTCGCTTGTCAACAACAATTACAAACAATCCTTGTAAAGTGCAATAGGGCACATGTTTTGACACGCACTGTTGCTTACGTCCTCGAGCCATACGACGACTACGTGCATCATTAGAAGCAGACATAAGTCAACCGGTACATCTCATAGGATGCGAGAAGTGTAGTTGCATCCCGGGTATGCAAATTGAGCACAAAACCCAGACGTGTGATTCCTGTTTAAATTATGGTCACGATACGAAAGAAAGGCCCACTTTATTTTTGTGCATAAAGGGGTTTTGTGTTCTACGCACACGTGAAGCATGCAAAGGCAAGATGAACGGAAGGAATTTTAAAGTGGGACGGTGTCTGAATGCTGCTGTTGACTTTTTTTTCCTTTTTTGCTTGAAGTGTGTGGGCCAACGAACTTTTTCCCCATGAAGTAGTTGAAAAATCGAGAAAACTTGAAACACATTTCCATTCGTTTCCGATGCATAATGTTTCAAAGATTTTGAGTAATGTTTCCTTCTAACTTTGATAAGAGTTTTATCAACTAAGTTCACGACACACTGTTATCGAACTTTTAAACGAATTCCAAAGCACTCAATTGAAGGCGAAAAGATATCAAGAAAAGCTTGTTGTAAAGGGACCTTATGGAAAGCAAACAAAGTTCATTACAAAAAGGAAAGATACGACAGGTTACTTTTTAAATCTCAACCGGTTTTAACTTGTCGCATTGTTTGGGTAGACTCTGTGAGCTACAAGAATCCTAACGAACCTAAAGAATACAGCATGGGAAGAAAGGGATCCCTAAGGGCTTTTGTGTTTGAGCATAAAAGAAGGGACCAATGGACGTACATTAACCCCGGAGAGCTTAGGATAGGTTAGGGATTTTTTCTCATGACTCTTCTACATGATATGCCTGAATCCGTAAAGAATGACTTGCTTCCTTTGATTTCAAAACGTTCCACCGACTGCATCGAATCTATAAAATTATAATAAAATCAGAGGCTTGGAATTTTAAGCCCTTTTCTCTTCATTGGTACATTAAACGGCTCCCCTTCTGTAGATAATCTTGTGTGTCACGTCTTTGGTTTGAAGACCTTATCCTGGCGATGACTGGACCACATTTTTGCATGTGGGTTGTTGTGAAGTGTCGTGATTTATAGCGTAAGAAAACGGGTTGCGTGAAGTAAGGAAGATATATTTCTCTGCATCTTCACTTCAACGCAGGCAACGAATGTGTCGTAATGTGCATTTATCGTTCTTTCTTTTCTAAAATGCGATGTCTGTACGATGCTACGCTTTCGTAACCCCAAAAATGTATCACTGTATGCTTCCGCACTAGTCCAAAAACAAACTTTGGTACACCGATAAGATAAGGCTGTGCGCGACCTGCAGGACTGCTGTCCGATGCTTATCCAGCACGCTTATCACAAACCACTGCTGCTGACCATTCTCTACCAGTGTTCTCTGCAATGGAAACAGTTTAGAAACATCTCTGTATCTTGACCCTGTTGTAGCTCTGTGGCCGGGAGTTGGCGTAGTTGCTTTGGACCGCGCAGGTTCACATCCCTTGGCGCCCACTAGGACCGTTTCCGCTACCGAAACAAAAGGATGGAGTTCCTGCTCGGCGGAGCCTCGTCGATGTGTGCCGTGCTGTTTACGAACCCGTTCGACGTGCTCAAAACACGCCAACAGCTGGAGGGCGAGCTGATAGCGAAGCAGAATCTCAAGGAGCGATCGTACAAGGGCATCCGCCAGTCCGTCATCACGGTGGTCCGGACGGATGGTTTGCGCGGTCTACAGAAGGGACTGCCGGCCGCCCTACTCTATCAATTTTCCATGAATGGTGTTCGTCTGGGGACGTACCAGACGGCGGAGAATCTCGGCTGGACGAAGAGTGCCAAACATCCGTCACTGACGCCTCTGTTGTCGCTGTTCTGGGGCGGATGTGCTGGGCTGGCAAGTGCCACCGCATCCTGTCCATTCTACGTGGTGAAGACACAGCTGCAGGCCGTCACCTCCGGTTCGTACACGGCCCGATTTCAGCATCATCATAGCGGAACGCTGTCAGCTTTTGTGAACATCTACAAGCAAAGTGGAGTACGTGGACTGTTCCGAGGGTATACAGCGACCCTAGCCCGGCTAGTCGTTGGATCATCCGCCCAGATGTCTTCGTTTAGTGCGTGCAAAGAGTTCTTTCTACGCTACGAAGTGTTCAAGGAGTCTATTGTGCTGACCGCATTGGCAAGCAGTACTGTGGCGGGCTTTCTGACCAGTGTCCTAATGTCACCGTGCGATGTCGTGACGACACGTATGACCAACCAAGGTGTGTGTGTCTCGGGCATTAATATGTTCCGATAGGGAAAAAAATCTAACTTCCTTTCGTCCTACTGTCAATCTAATCTTTGTCTACAGCCGTATCAGCCAACGGGAAGGGCTTGCTGTACACCAACATCTTCGATTGCTTCTTGAAGATCTACCGATCGGAAGGCATCCACGGTTACTACAAGGGATTCGTGCCAATGTACCTGCGTGTGGCTCCGCACACGATGCTCAACCTCACCTTCTGGGAGTTCTTCAAGGGTCTGCACGAACGATACGGGAAGCTTTAAGCTGGATGCTCGATATCATTCCCGAACATTACCTCAGCGGCGTGCGCTACAACATTGAACCGATTGATGAAAGACACAACGAATGTGTACTCGGTCGTCTTATCTTATCGCCTAACCGCAGACGACGTTCTTAAAGGCTTGGCTTTTATACAGCAAAACACACACACTCACACGCGCTCGCACATAGACGCAAACAACTCCACTCCAGTAGTTAGCATTTCAAATGCATGCCACACCTGCTTCGCTTAGCAAATATTGCCCGCTATATAATAGCGATATTAGCGTACAAAACACATGGAAACCTACTTTGATAAGGTACACCGAGGATGCTAGTGATGCTCGATACGGTCGTTAAACGATTAGAATTGAGCGCAGAAGTAAGCTTCCCATGTACGACGCAACGCAACAGATACTAAAGAATGATTAAGAACGCTGCAAAGCGGAAACTGTAATCTTTTTGTCACACTTGAGTTGTCTTCCGAGTACTTCAAATTGATGACAACATTTCTAGCGTAAAACTTAGGAACATCATCATCACGATTGGATGGTAAAACATTAAAATATGTACAATCAGCACCATTGTTTGTGGCAAGGACAATTGAAAAGAACGAATTTATTACCTACTGTAGACACGACTCGATATATCTTCTCTAGAGCTACATGGAACATGAATCTTGCAAGCTTACTTGGTACAGGTTTTTGATTCTGAAATAGTTTCAACCTGTTTTAACAAACAAAACTACCTTAAAGGATAAATTGTAAAAATCGTTGACATTGTCATGAATAGTTTTCGAGGACGCTTGTCGTAGATCAAGATCGCTAAGTGCTACTAGCGGTTGATAACCACACAAACATAAGAAAGAGCAAATGGTGGACTACTCTTTCGTATCTCCTATCGATAAGGCATAGGCTTAAAATTGAATCCATTGATAGGGGTTGACCTTAAAATTCTTGGTACGAGTTGTAATGCTCTATTTGTGTCCCTTCTAATGGATAGACCTGTTTAGTGACTGTCAACATAAACCAATTTTCTGCTTCTGCTGAATGCTTCTGTGGAAATAAATCAGGCCAATCCGCAAAGGAAGACAAATTGTGGAACAGTGTCAATAAATTCTGCGAACAACTTACAACGTCTAAACTGTTACAAGCGTTCGATGATTGTTTAGTAGCATAAAAACGATTCCCTGGAAAAGCTTAACGTTGGAGTTGCATTGCTTACATTGCACAGGAATGGGATCTACACATTCCTGGGAATTTCGTAACTTATTTGTACAAACAAAAGCAACTCGCATTAGGTACATCTTAAAAATCACACTTTAGTATAGTGACCGTAGCCGAAGATTGAAGATCGAGTTAGTGAACCATAGTGAAGTGTTTTTTAGATGTTGTGAATATTAAGATAGATGAAGATCTTCTCATCTAAACGTCTTTTTTTTCGTTTTCAAAATACCAAACGTTTACTTTCTCCACACCGAACGCGACAACATGCCATCGAAGCGTATGTGTGTATAAACTTTCTCTTCTTGTTTGCATCCACCATGTCCTAGTTTGCTAAATCATCGATCAGTGTCGACCACAAACAACACCAATTCGCAACGTCGTCGTCATCATCGTCGTGTCGCGAGTTATGATTGTTGTGAACAGAATCAATTGATGCCATTGAATTATTGAAAAGTTTCCTCCACGACTCTCGTCCGTGTGACGATATCGATCTCGGTGCTGCTGAAAGTTGAACAGTATCGAGGCAGAACAATTTACATCCGCAAGTGATCCGCGCCATCGAGGTACCATTTAAAGACGCAGGGATTTTAGGGATAAATAAATATTTTATAGGCGAAATTTTGCCTGTATGCTCGTTCCAGTGACTCGATCTCTTGAGTGAGAGAGGGTAACGGCGCCTCGGGGACTTTCCAGTTCCTCCCCCTGTGGTGTGCGGGTATCCGATTCTGGTTCGGTTGTATTCTGTGGGTTTTCAGGGCTTAGACAGTCGCAGGTCATAAGGGCTTTGGTGTGGTGATGATGGTGACGGTTTGGAGTGCAATTACCTTCGTCTGTGTTACCCGCATATCGGGGTCTGTCTGTCTCTACTTTTCCCGGTACTGGAATTGGTGTGGTTTCACGAGGCTCGTTGAGGTCAGACAAGGGTAGAAGAAGTGCAATGGATTCTATTTCTACTGAGCTATGGTATGGTATTTAAATATGTTCCTGACAGAGATTCTTGATTGGAATAATTGTTATTACTTCTGACTTTAGAAAGAGAAATTTAGTAACCGTTAGAAATTGAACAACATGTCTAGGAATCTGATGAAATGTTAACAATTGTTGATTAAAGCATACCGTCATCGCTTTTTCCCTTTTTATTGTGCCTTCGTGACGTTAATGCTGCAACTAACTATTATACTGCACTTGCATTAGAGGTGCATGTGGGAAATTGATACCCGGCGTACAACAGGTTTGCGTGTCGAACGCCACCGCCAGCTTATTGTTTCAACCCGATCCGCTTACCCGGGGTATGTGTTGGAAAGCGATGCGATTTATGGGCGCATTAGGAAACCCTACCGAATGAAATTATCTAACGCCGCAGCCATCTTTCGCTCCCACCCATCGAAGGGAAATAGTAGTTGCAAGGCCAGTCAGCCGACCATCCCCACCATCCCAGCACGGAATGGAAAGCAGTCAAATGGCGGTCATTCGCTTTCTTCCGTATCACGCAAAAATGTGGGTCAATATGTGTTGGAGACCCTTTTTTCTTGGTGCTCGGTCTTTCGGTCTCTCTTTAGAGTATTAATTACATCATCTATGTTACACATGTTGCGGTTTGAATGTTTATCACTGATCGAGCACCAAGAAAATAGCCTTCGGGCGAGCAGATTAACTAAAGCGAAGCAAGTAAAGCCACCTAATAGTGGAACCAGCAAGCAGCTTTTAGACAAGCGAAAGTGGTGCTGGATGACGCGATATACCAAAGGCTCTGTTGTCGCAAAAAAGAGGGCCTTAATGGATAGTTGTTTTTTTTTCTCAAATGTGTGGTTTTTATAGCGATGTTCCGCAAGATGCCTAATTACAGGTGTGTTTAATCCTCCATGTTCAAGATCAAATGAAAGCGAAAATGGATGTAACTCAAGGGTGTTGTGAGTGTCGTAATTACCTTAAAAGAAATTATTTAATGGCCCTTAAAATCTTTCAGTTCATTTGCTGTTGTATAAGGTGATTTTTTCATACCTTTCTGCGGTTTGTTATCTGATCCTAGAGCACTGTTAATGATCAGTTGCTCCTCTAAGAGAAGTAGTAAGGCTCTTCTATCAAAAACACCTTTAGTCTGTTAGTTTTAATGATTGTTTGCTGCTCAAACATGTGAAGTCATACATAAAATCCTTAATATCTGTCATTTTTTAAACACACATTATATTACTCCACTGTTGATCTGCATATAATTAAGGTTTCCTAACAATGGCACAGTGAAATGACATCGACATCCCCAAACAGTACTAGATGACACCCAAGCAATGCATGAATCCCCATTATCGCACCATATAATCTCTACTGTTTGTAAACACAAAGGCACTATCACTCAGTGAGAGAGAGAGAGAGAAAAAGAAAACTCAGTTGATAAACATTTAATGTCATTGCATTTCCGTTACGTGCGCTGACGTCGCCCATGCATTGGTCGAGCGCGTATTATAATCGACGCCTGCATGTGTGTGTCAATGTGCGCATATGGGTATTGTCACATAAATTATGCATCGGAGTGTGGCGGTGGCCGTAGATTTGTAATGGAAGGAAATTATAGCAACGTGACCTAAAGGGATGGAACGCGAGATCTGTGATAGAAAGTGCCACCGTGTGTGTCGATGAAATGGTCGGCGTAAAGGTGATGTTACGTGTCGTGTTGACCACATTCGATGATTACCTTTGCAATCATCGAGGCTAACCGATATCGATCGGTAATTACCTTGAACTTTTCGTGTCAGGTGAACGAAAAAGCGCTTAATCCATTTCCATTTGATTGATGTGCCCTTGGGCATGCATATGGGGTGGGCACTACAGTTTCCTGATACAGCACATATGAGTCACAGTAGTGCCAGAAGAGGAATCTCTCTTGGTTAGACTGGGCAGGACCTTTGATAGATCATAATGCGCGCGTTTTTTTGTGAGTCGATGTTCAATTGTTTTTTTTTTTGCGATCGTATCACCAGCGTACACTATGACTCAACTGACGATCGTACCAGACATGTACGTCCACCAAGTCTGCTTCCTCGCTTGTTTGTTTTGCATAATAAAGAGCAAAGGCGGCATACCATTCGTCTGTTTACAAATGACTTCTAGCGTGTGTGATAACGGCTCTGGTAGTAGCACCAGAATTTTCAAAACTATAGAAAACCCCAACTGATATGAAATGAATCAGTTGTCGGCTGACGTGCAGACAATTGTAACTTGTTAAACAAGCCAAATTAATTCTTTCTTTTTTTCTATTTGCGAAAAGAATAACGTCACAGGAAACAGCATCTTCAAAATGCGTGCTGATTGTTGTGGGCCACCCTGTTGAAAACCGTACGGCCTAATAATACATTTATTAGGGAACAACAAACTCTCTGTGTGACAGGTTCTCGTCACGGTCTGGTTCCAAATGTGCTTTGGCGATCAGTGTGTATAGAGAGGAAAGTAAGCATGCACACAGCGGCGCAGTATGCTGGTATTTACTGATGCTTGGTAGCGATACTGGATGTGGCATAAATCACAGAATGGAAGAACATTAATGCCAGCTTCCGTAGTGTTTGCGCCATATGGTGGAGAGTCGACTTTGAAGCATAAATAAATATTTATAGCTTTTCTAATAGTGCAAGACCAGCATTGTTGGCGCCTCTAGTCCGGAACTAATCATACGAAACGAATTAAGCCATTAGAAGCTGATAAACACTCTTTATAGGGGTTACCGGTTTCAGTTGGGATGTGTTAATAGACGGGACAATTAATCAAACAATTCTTCACAGAGCGTTTTTTCACAGCAATGAGGAATCAAAAATCAGCTGGCGTTGAAATTTCCTTGGAAACTGAAGATATTTCTGTTCAAGAATGTGCAGCATTGAAGTATGCCATGCCTTCTCACTTGTCATCCATGCAACTTTAATTCGAAACTCTACTGAGTCCCCGTTTTAGTGATATAAAATGTACAATTCTGCAGATGGTATGCATTTTCCCAACTCTTTTGGTTAGATTTAGTGTGAACGCATTGCGTGAGTTTTGCCCTCTCGGGTTTACTTGTCTGACTGTGGTGTAGCCATATAAATAGCTGGGGAGTGCAATGAAAATAGATTGAATAATATATCCCTAATGCTCGCGTAACTTTTTCTCTTTCTCTCTCTCTCTCTGTGCTTTGGAGTGCCGAGTTCATCCTCCGCCTGAAGCGACCATTCTTCGGCTGTTTTGAATCACATTCGCTTACTTCATTTACAGTGTGCGAACCGTATCAACGTTTTAGTCTCAAGACTATCGGACCAAGGCTTCCGGATCGATGCCCTGTGTGTCGCGTTGTTATCATTCCGTGTACCGCGCTGCGGACATGTAAATGCAAGCTTAGGGAGCCAGCATACGGGTGCAGCGATGTTTTTAAATGTTGGACCTATTCTCAGGTATCTTACTTCACTATCCTTCCTTCTCAATATTATGATAACGATGATCTTTGGCTTATTTTTTTCTAGTTTCGAAAATCAAGCCTTCTGTTCGCACGCGCCCTGCTGAATATTGCTAGAAAACTTTTCCCGAGGATAGTTTCCTGCCAGTATTACCGACGTGTGTATCAATTGATTTCATATTCAGAGGACTCATTGCAGCTCAACTCCATCCACCAAGATTTGCAATTGCATGCATTCCAGCATTTAAGCAACTTGAGTCCTAACGTAGAACAACTCGCCACGAAAAGTTGGCGTCCTGCTCAGGGATGTGTTCCGAAAAGATGGATTATAGACGATGACTTTAGTGTGAAGAAATTCTTCCGAACAATTGCTCGCTTAACTCGTTTGACAGTACGATCCATCTTCCTGCTCGCTTTTTCGATTGTAACGGGCTCGCTGTGGCTCATTGTTGGCTACATCTGCATTGTAGAGTTCGGTGTTAAATGGGCACTATCCACGCTGTGTCGAGTTGTTAGCTAGCTCCCCCCCCCATTAGTTGCGTCTGAAAGTACAGCAAATCTTGGGAAGAAATAAATATTACACCCACCGATCATCCCACGTGTGTGCCGCTCGGCCAGGAACATTAAACAGATGTTCAAACGTAACATTGGGGGGCACGTTCGAGACACGGTGCGGAATCGGTACGGGATGATTCAAGAAAATTTCCTCGTAACCGAGAAAACCTTCACGAAGCAGCATTGGTGTGCGTGTGTTTGGTATTCTGGCCCCAGCAGCTAGTCAATGGATGAGCGTTGTGTGGATTGGTTTACTAGAGAGACTGGGAGCCAACGTTAGGCCGACCGGCATGGTGATGAATGAGCGATCCGTCTCTAACGCTTTTGGCGCCAATTATCTCACCCGCTGTTCGTGGTCGTGGTCAAGACAGATGCGCTAAAAGTCAGCTTCTGAGAATACGGTCACGTAAGGAGCAGACAGGCATATTCAGCTGCCTGTCATGTCGAAAATCCAACCCGACGCAGATGTAATCGGCCTAGCGTAGTACGGGTCGATTTCGGGCGTGCTCGTCGTAGGGTGCTAAGTGCCAAGACCTGTTTGTGGCCTGTGGTTAGACCGAGTAGTTCACTTGCTTAACACCACTACAGGTATGAGTCATGCGTGCCCCGGATACTACGAGATACGTGGAGATGTAACTTAGTACAATTTGATGCGTCACACACATCAACCAAATTGGCCAATTTGTTGAAGCATAATAAAAAACATATTTTCGGTGTAGAGCACATGGTTGCACCGTGTTCGCGAAAGTGACGACACTCGACACGGCAGGCTCGTTCGTTAGTTTGTTCCGCTAAATTATTATTTGGCACATGATTCCAACAACAATCCAACAACACCCATTGCCATTGAATTTGGAAGGTTAAGTAAAGGTGTTTGTGTGTGCGTCTTTGCGCATGGATAAGCCATTTTGGATGTGCAACTTTGTGGAACACAATCGGCGAGCAGTACGAGGGACTTCAACTACAGTGTTGTGACGTTGAAGTGTTAATTTGAGAACATCTTGCAATGTCGCACCCCATTCCATTCTTGGCGAGCATGAGTGAGTTGCGCAGAAAGCGAGCTCAACTCCAACACTATTTGCCTGCTGTAGGAATGTTTCGAATGGTTCTCTGTACTGTCCCTCCTTAAAGCTAAGAAAACGTAACAAACAAGTCAGCCACAAAAACAAACGCACAAACAGAAGCAACACCCAAACGCGTCCAACGTTATGTGACACCGATCCGATCGTTCAGCGTCAATTTACAGTTGCTGCGGTACCCCTGTTTGGTCCGTTTGTTTTAGAAGAAGTAACATGTTGCAACAACGTCCGAACTCCACACCAACCGAGCAGATCGGTGCTAAATAATTAATAAATCAGTTTGCCATAGTGTTTCCTCCTTCGGGTTTTTCTCGTAACGCAAGCTTTCAAAAATGCTTTGATTATCGATCGTTTGATTTTTGTAAATAATCCTTTTAAATTGCATTTCACACAAATCCAACCACTGTATCGAGGCCCACGTCACCGAAAGGCGGAACTCGAATCGAATTACGACGCATGCAGCGGGCAGTCCGAAATTGAGCTGACATAGCTAAAAATTTAAGGACCCCGACCACACGCTTATTGCAGTCCACGTTTGACGAAACAACAACGCATTTCGTGCCGGTAGTTGGTTCGCAATTAATGATCGCCCAAAAAAGAAACAATAAACACACCGACAATGAGGTCACCTCAAGTGCGGGAAAGTGTGGACGATGAAGGCACTTGGTCTGTACCAAAAAAACTAAACAAAAAATCATATTTGTTGGAGCTACAAAAAGAAACCAATTTCGGTAGCGTCGGTGCTTGAACGAACGTTTCGTAAGGCATTGGATGGTTGAGCAGGATCGAAAGCTGCTGTGCAGTTCATTGTACAAGAATAGATCTCTTCAAGTACGATAAATGGGGTTCCACTTATTTGCTGTCTTTATCTTTATGGCCTCAAGTGTCGTCCATTGGCATCCAGAACTAGCCTAATGCGTGCATGCGTGGTTTATCAGTACACCCTCCAGACCGTTGCCCTTTGACTTCTTCGGATGGTGGGTCTACTGGTGGACGCCTTTTCTGTGCAGGCGATGACTCGCCGCTGCAATAGCCCCCTGCGTGCACCGGAACCAGCATATTATAATGGTGCCGATTGCAACACATCAGAACAAAGCCATAAACATGTGCCGCCAACTGTGTGTGTGATCGTGATTTCTGAAGTTCTCTCGACCCCCTACCAATTCTTGAGTCATTGACGGAAGGTCCAACTTGAGCGGAGCGGTGTTCCAGCATTATCATTTATATTTTTTCTTTGCGATATAAGCACCACAACATCACCACACCCTATAAGGCGACGGACACACGCACGATTGCGGATGTATTTTAGGTCGATAATCTTCGTTATCGTGCCGTATCTCTCCTGCTGGCCGAAGATACACCTCACGGATACATCAATATAGAATGCACTCGATGAAGGGACCCGCTGTGTGGTGCATTACGATAAAGACACCAGGCAAAAACAAACAAGGAACACTTGTCGTCACAGTGGATGGTGAATCGGTAGAAGTACGCACGCTGTGTGCAATAGGGAAGCAATTGGCACTGGCCCTTGGTTCTCTACTCCTGTGATTCATTCACCACGCTCAAAAGACACTGCTGTAATATTGCACCGATAAACGGTCTCCGAGCAGAACGTGTATATGTCGGCCGTAACCACAACATACTGTCGACTCGGGTATCCGCATTTCAAATGCGCAGCTCGTCGGGATCGTGGCTGGACTGGAATGTGTTTTGTTACATGCTGGAGCTGTGTAATCGATCGATTGGAACGCGATCGATGGTTGGATTAATTGTGCTGCGTGGGGCGTTATTTTCCATCGTTACAGCACGCGAGCCTCCTCGACGGAATAGCGCATTTTAGCAGCCGATTAAATTAGTTCTTCCTGTAAATTTTCCTGGAACTGATATGTTGAGGCAGTGAGCGTGATGTTTTGCTTACTTTGCGTGCAGCCATGATACATGTTATCGGAGCCGGGGATTATAAGCAGCCCAATAAGCTATCGCAAATCGTACAGCGACAAAGAAACTGTCTTATAAATTGCCTACAGTACGATAGGCAATGATTTATTATCGTATTATGCCGTTTGTCGATGGGAAGTAGTACGAGGTGGTAAGGAAGCGTTCTGTAGCTTGAAGTCTACCCCTTATGTGCGACAACAAAGCGTTAAGGTCGGAAGACGACACATTGGTAAATACACAAAGAAGCTGCAGAGTTGAAGCTGTCTCCCGTCGAATTTTGAAGTTAGCCTTTCGATGTGAAGGTGCTTGAGATTCATTGAGTTAAGGTGCATGATCAAGGCTTTGGTAATGGAGGACCAAATTTTTTATTCTCTCTAGTTTCATCCTCCGAAATAGCATTTCAATGGGATGTTAAGCGATCTTTTGCAAATACTTGTTTCAATGATTCACTAAAACACAGTTTGCAATTCTAACCCGAACAACAGCAGATAGCTCACCATGTCGTTCTCCTCCACAGCACCACAGTTATGCTAATTAGAAGCTTCCTCTAAACATCAATTTGTCGTCGTTAGCCATTCCGTACAAGTTACCCGGTGTGGGACGGGATCTTTCCATGGAGTAAATACTTCTTCATAACCGCAAACTAACGAATCTTCGTATCGCTTTCGTTTCTTCAACAGTGAGACTACAACGCCAACACTACTCCATTGCTGCAATTGAAATAACGGAATAAAGCGCGAAGAAGTGCCAATTCTGGATGAGTCTGGAATGACGGTTGCGTCATTGATCGTAGCTGTTGTGCGTGTGTGAAAGATTAGGTGATGAAGATCTTATTACACAATCGAACGTATCGACGAGGATGAGAACTGGACAGAAGCAGCAGATAGGCAACACAGGGAACTGTGAGCGGAACAGTGTGGTGTAATGGTCAGAACAAAGAATACAGCTTATGACGTTTTCCGACACAAGTGGATGATTGGCTATCGCGACGCGGCTGAACTGTGGAAGAGAAGTGTATAGGTCCGATCGTACAGATATAACTGTGCTGCTAGCACTGAACTTGTGTGCTTCGCTAGTGTGTTGGTGCAAGGGCTAGTGAAGGGACCAGGCTTGAGTATACACGAACCTGCGTACCTGTGCCTTGAATACCAAAACGCAGTCGTACTATGGTGGATTATTTATGAATGAAGTTCTCCCTCTCTAATCTGTAGAAAGAAGAAAAAAAAAACGAAGAAAAGTGAATCACTTCTAGTGGCAAAAGGAAACAACCACAATAGTTTACAAGTGTAAAGTGATTGCAAGTGAATTGTGTGTGTCTATAGTGTTTAGCATCTAGTTCTGATTCACACAATGGCACGAGCACGAAAGAAACCGTGGATGCAGATGGTGCTGAGCACTACGATCCCATCCTTCCCGGTGGTAATACTGCTGATGGCCGTCTACTGCAACAGCCGTGCTTTGGCGTATACCGAACACGTCAAGGATGACCACCTGGAGGGTCCGAACGTTTGCAAGGAAGTGGAAAAGTAAGTACGGTTTCGAGAACCCCACCGGTACCGATTGCTGCCGGCAACTACACCGTAATTGTTGCGCGTGATTTACCTTCGAGGTAAATTAATTACAAGTTGCGTAGGGGGGGGTGGTTAGGTGCAAGTGTCGGACAAAAAATTACCCATGCATGCTTGCCCAATCTCTGAGAGCAATCAGTGAATGAGCGAAGGTGAAACTCGGGTTGCCCTAAGTAGCTAAGTACCCGCTTTCGTTTGCTCTAGTGGAAGGCTTTAAACAGAGATAATGAAGTTGCAAGTAATGGGGAAACTGAAGCGATGAAAGTAAAAATAATCAGAATAACAGATGCATTTAAAGATGCAGATAGACCACAGCGTATTATCATATAAAGAATTATCATATAAAGAAATTAAGAGAAACAACTTCTTCCTTCAATTTCCCTCAGCATTCCCATCACGATAACGACACCGAAAGAGGAAGCGTACCAGGAGCGGTACCAAAAGTGGTGTCTCGGCATACCGCCCCGCTGTTCCGCGTACCGCATCAAGATCCGAACCGTGAACGAAACGCGCACCATCAACAAGCAACGCATCGTGAAGAAATGTTGCGTCGGCTATCGGTTGGACGAGGATGAAACGCACTGCATACCGGAATGTAAGGCGGGCTGCGGGAACGGCACGTGCGTGAATCCGGACGTGTGCCGCTGTAACAAAGGATTTGCTGGCAAAACCTGTAACATTAGTAAGTGTTGCCCGCGTGTATAGTGTGGCGGAGGATTATGTGATTGAAACGGATTCTCCCTCTGCTTTCAGGTTGCCCACCGAATGTTTGGGGATCGGACTGTAAGCAACCGTGCAAGTGTGTGAATGGTGCTGCGTGTAATGCGGCCGATGGTAGCTGTGAGTGTAACCGAGGCTTCAAGGGTCGCTACTGCGAGGAATCGTGTCCCAGCGATCGATTCGGACAGAACTGTGCCGAAATCTGTCAATGCGAAAACGGTGGCAAGTGTGACAATGTGTCCGGGGAATGTTATTGTGCGCCTGGATTCACGGGACCACTGTAAGTGATGGGAAGGAGCTGTACTGGTGGCACGGGTGGATAAAAACGTTCTTCGGCTCTCCTTATAGATGTGCGGAAACATGTCCAGCCGGTACGCACGGGAAACAGTGCCAGTCGAAATGTCGCTGCCAGAACGGAGGAACGTGCGATCCAGTGACGGGTGAGTGTATTTGTCCGGCTGGTTACACCGGATCGGTGTGTGCGAATCGATGCCAGCCCGGATGGTATGGGTTGGAGTGTGCAAACCGTTGCGAATGCTTCAACGGTGCTGACTGTGATCGGGTGACGGGCCAGTGCCTGTGTGCACCCGGGTTTATGGGTACGAAGTGTCTCGATTCCTGTCCGAACAATCAGTTCGGCATCAATTGTACGGAGACGTGTCGCTGCTTGAATGAGGCGCTCTGTGATTCGGCTGACGGAAGCTGTACGTGTCCGGATGGCTGGACCGGTGCGGACTGTGGACAGCGGGTGTGTCCGGTTGATCGATACGGCGCTAACTGTACCGGCATCTGTGACTGCAAGTGGAGCAACACGAAAATGTACGCAGGCATTCGCTTTCGTTGGTTTAAGTTTGTTGAGTTTGCGCTTATGTTTGATTCTGTTTCGTTTCCATGTTTCTGTTACGAACGATCGCCTTTGCCTGTGTTGTCGATCGATCAGGTGCCATCCATGGACTGGTAAGTGTCTGTGCGAACCAGGATGGAGCAACAGTGCCTGTGATAGACCTTGCCGCTTCCTGCGCTACGGACAGGACTGCCAGCTCACGTGCAACTGCAAAAACTCGTCCCCTTGTTCACATATTGATGGTTTGTTTTCCTTTTGCTTTGTGCATTTGTTTGTTGTGTGTTATTTGTTCCCCCCCTACCTCTTTTTCTTAATTTATTTGAATTTATTCCATTTATTTCGATTTTCCATCGTCAACCAAAGGAACGTGCCTGTGTATTGCTGGATTTAAGGGCGAAAGCTGCGAAGAACCCTGCTCGAACAATATGTACGGCCAGAACTGTAGCGAACGATGCCAGTGCATGAACGGTGCCACCTGTGAAGGTGATTCGGGCAAATGCCTTTGTGCACCGGGCTGGCAGGGCATCAAGTGCGATAGGCCATGCGATGCACAGCATTATGGGCGCGATTGTACGGAAAAGTGTTTCTGCCAGAACGGTGGCGTTTGCAATCCGATCAACGGGCAGTGTACGTGTCCGGCTGGATGGACGGGAGAGCTGTGCGAGAAGAAGTGCACACCCGGCCGGTTTGGACAAAACTGTGAACAGTTGTGCGATTGCCATTTGGAGAACATTTTGGCCTGTAACGCAACTACCGGACGGTGTATTTGCAAGCGCGAGTGGGGTGGTGAGTTATTTTAGATGTAGACGGATGGCCATTGGATGTTGAGCTCAACAGAATAAATCAAATTGTTTCTGTTTAGTGAATAATAGACAAGAATTAAGTTATCCTTTGTACGTTTCTTTGTAGGTGTCCGGTGTGAAAGCCGCTGTCCACTAGGGTACTATGGCGATACTTGTAGTGAAATTTGTACCTGCCACAACAACTCATCCTGCGATCCAATCACCGGGTCGTGCATCTGTTCCCGTGGTTGGACCGGTCACACCTGTAGCGAACCTTGTCCGAAAGGGTTCTTTGGCCACGGTTGCATGGAACGGTGTCCAGGTTCGTCGGAAAACAATCGCACCTGCAACCCAATCACCGGCCAGTACACCTGCCCACCGGGCTTTATAGGGCCGACCTGTGAGCATCCCTGTTCGTCCGGTTATTACGGGCAAGATTGTGCGAAAAAGTGTGACTGCAGGAATGGTGCCGAATGTAACCACATTACCGGCGAGTGTCAGTGTACACCGGGCTGGACAGGCCCACGGTGTGAGACGGTGTGTGAAGATATGTACTACGGTACGAATTGTAGTCAGCGCTGCAACTGTTACAATAACGCTAAATGTCGCAAGAACGATGGCACGTGTGTATGTGAGGCGGGCTGGATGGGACACCGGTGCGATGAGGTGTGCCCGGAAGGATTCTACGGCAATCATTGTATGGATGCGTGCGAATGTCCGGCAGGGAACTTTTTGTGCCACGCAGCGAGGGGATGTGTGTGTATGGTGGGCTGGAGTGGCAAAAACTGCGACGAGCGGATGGCGCAGGCGCGTATCGATGAAGGTAAGAGAGAATGGAATTAGTTACAAGTAAACATTTAGATTTAAAAGAGTGTTTATTGAGGGGAGGGTTTTTGATTTGATATATTTAACGATTGGCATCTTCCAGTCCATTTGGTTTTGTTTTAAAGCCCAAAGTGTTAAAGGAGATGTGGGTTATTTCAATTAATACTATTAAATGTACTCTTCCGGCGAACTACGTTTAGTTTTCGATGCAAATCTCACATCTACTGATGATTCAACATCAAGCAACATGCAACAAGCGGTCGATCCAACGTTCGAACTGTACAACATTCGTATAGAGCTAGTTAATAACTCAAATAAGCAACATCACGATCAAGAACATCATCACATTGTTACGAACGACAAAAATCGCCCTAAAGCATCAGCAGTGTACAATGTTAGCATAGAATTCACGCTTTACGGCAACAGCTTGCTGTCAAGCTACAACCGGACACACTCTCTTCGTCCTGGTCAACAGATTGCTTTACTTTATCGAGAGGATGGCTTTCTTGATCTTACGCTTGTCCAGATAAACTCTTATGTCACGTTGATGGAGCAAACGGAGGAAAATTCGATAAGCAGTAGTTCAAACTTCATGGAAACATTCGTCAACAGCACAAGCTATCGGGTAGCAGTGGATGAAGACTTCACGGTAAATGTGTCCTATGTGGATCTGCAACGGAGGGCCAACAAGAAGGGAGGATATGATTACAATGGAAACAGGCAGATTTTAATGCAGACTGGCCAGAAAATGATAATACGGTTGATTAGAGAGGAACTGAACGAAATAACAACGAACTTTGAAGATGATTTGTCTACTACAACTGTTGCTATCCATCAAGAAATGGATAAATCTAAAGAGAAAGACGATGTTGAACTTTCTTCTGATGAGAATCTGGTCCCAATATTCTCCACTTTTGAGAGTTCAACGGATGTAGTTACCGCAGATCAGTTGGTAGCAACAGCAGGAGTAGCCAAGAGTGATGAAACGGAATTCCTTTATACAACAACACCCTGGCAGAGGGTAGAAACAATAACTAAGGAACAAGACCCTACGACAAAGCATAATAAAGCTATAACTCCGCAAGAGGATATAGCTGAGAGCTCTCCAGAAAAAGGGATGCTTCCTCCCGGACAAGAAAATAGCTCACAAACTGATCTTCACAGCACTCCTGCGAGTGATTCTTCGGCAGAAAGCGTAGATTTTGCCCTTGAAGCAATTAAATCCCAAGAAAAATATTTAAGCATTTTGCAAGAAATGTTCCGCGCTATGTATGAACCTGAGGAGGACGAAAAGAATAACCAACAGAAGGTTACCAACTCATCGTCTGTGGTTGCGGAACGAATTAATGCTCTGGAAGGGTTTTTGGGTAATGTTTGCGTGTGTTCCGTGGTTTTTTTTTTTGAGCGATTGTTGTCCTGATTTGTGCTGTATTATATTAGGCTTTTAAAAGAAACCGTGCCGTTTAGCACTTGTGTCACCGGAAAGTGTGTACGCACTGTGTTAAGCACCAACCATACGTCCTCTTTGTGCTACTAAAAAACACTTCCACTAACTAATTCTATCTCCTTTTCATCCCGCGCATAGGCTCTTCTGGGTCCGTGTTGGCTATAGTATTAACGATCCTGTTCGTGTGCATATTCGCCGCAATGCTGCTCTACTACCGGCGTCGTGTCGCTAATCTAAAGGCCGAGGTGAACCACGTTGTAAACTACATGACCCAGGAACAACCGAGCCATTTCGACAATCCCGTGTACGCACGAACTAGTGGTGCAAACGGCGGTGTTGCAAACGGTACACTTTCCTCGAACGGAACGATCGTACCACCGCTGGATGCACGCACCGGATTATTGCGGAACGTGCTACCGAACAATCTGCGCGATGTGATGTCCGGTCGGCGCCGACAGAAGCAGGACAAGTACAGCTATCCGGACAATGAGTACGGTGTGGATAAATGTAAGTGTGTGATGCGAAAAACTAACAAAAAAGGAAACGTTGTTATTCATAATTATTGCACTTTTTAGCGTACTCAATCTCACACTATGGACCGGAAAGCTTGAAAAACTTCGAAGCGGACATGACTAATCCAAACTGCTTCAAGGATCACGTGTACGATGAGATTCGGTTGAAGGATTCGATAGGTAAGTTTTCAGAGAGGCACATTCAAATATTTCATCGAAAACGATGTTCGTTATTCGGCTATTGATCGATTATCCGTGTTGCGCCTAAAAGTATGCAATCGCAGTAACACGCAACATGATTTTCCGTATTTTGAAAACCTCAAGTTACAAGCGCATTTTAACTGTGCAAAAGCATAAAAATATTAACTTAAATATTAAAACGCATGCAGCTGCTTTATCGCGGGACTCAAATTATGCGTACATTTGTAAGTTTTTCTGTGTTAAATACGTATGAAACAATTATTTGCACTAAATTGGCAATTCTTTGTGAGCTTTATTTTTAATTTTCGTTTCCCATTTTTCCGTTTTCTTCGCTAGACACCGAATACGATCATCTGGATTATTCACGCCCAGGAAGCTCACACAAGGCTCACTACTTCCGCATGACCGACGGAACCACAAATGGAAGCATTCCTGGAACACCACTACCGAACGGTACACTCGCGGGCGCGGGAATGATGGCCGGACCATCGGGTGGTGTTGGTGGTTCACCAAAGGCGATCAATATACTGCGCGATACGACGGGGGGTAGCAGTAGTAGCGGTGGTGGTGTTGCAGGCCCCATCAACAATCTGTCCGCACCATCCAGGATCCACAACCTTCTGCCGGCCGTACCGTCCGTTGTAACTGAGCAGCAGAAGAAGTGTAGCAACACCGACCCACCGAACCTCGGTAACGATCTTTCCTCGTCCTCGAACTCATCCCCTACGCCACCATCATCACCCTCACCGTCCCCGCACTGTCAGCGGCTCGTACCGGCGGGTGGAGACGATCTCTACGTACCCATGACGGCGGGTGGCGAACCCGGTTCGGCCACCGCGTCAACGTCGTCCGGGTCCGAGTACGGGGGACTAAACATACCCAACCATCAGCTCAACATTAAGGAGTAAAACGGGGGAAAGGGGAAAGCGTACCATTTTGTTGTTGCATTTCCGTGTGATATATCTCCCGATGATCCCCATATCAGTTCTTGTTCCTTGTCGTTCGTTTGCGCTTCAATTCCTTCATCAAAACCCCCTCCCACGGACCATCACCATATTCATTTGTAGTTGTGTAAGACGGCACGCAGGAGGACGGTGTTGGTATTTTTTGTTTTCATTCCGGCGTTCATTATCCGTTTACTTTTAGGTGTTTAATTTTTAGGGCGAGCGAACAATATGCTGCCTATCCGTCTGTCAACAGTGTGTGTGCGTCTTTCTGTGAGTGTGTATCTATATTTATAAAATGATTCTATTATTGTGATGTGGGAAAACGGAGAAGGCTAGAAGGAATCGATACATGGAAGACAAGTGCGTACACACAAACAAACAAAAAACCACGTGCCAAATGGTAGTAATGGTAGAAAGCAAATTGCATTGAATCTCAACCAGCTGTAGGGACAGGAAAGTCGAAACACATTTGGCATTTGGTGTCGCTAACACATACCGACGAGACATAAAGAGAGAGTCAGGTGTGTTAAGGAAATGCGTGTGCGACCCGGAACTGATTTTAATCCTGTTTGTTTTGTTTACATTCATTTCACTTCACAACGAAACTATTTTGTAGCAATTTGAAAACGTCGTGTTTCGCGTAAGCTAAGGTGTAAAGAAATTTATGTTAAAATATTATTTTTATACACATTATACACAGCAACTGCCACTAAGCAGAGAGCTTGTTTCGTTTCGCGCCAATGCAAACACTATCAGCAAATTACGTTTGTTTGTTAGGATATAAGAGATCTACTAGACTAAGGGAAGCGTAAATTACGCCACTGAATACGAATTGAGGTATCTCTCTAGGATCTATTGATGGATAGAGGCGTACAGATTCTGTTTCAAATGAAGATAAGGGATTTCAAGCTCTTATACTATACAGTAACTTCTTAAAGTTACAACAAGATGAAGGACTAGGAAACTAGGAAAAAAGTCAAAGACAAATGATAAAAAAGTGCATTTTAAAAAGGAAAGAAGAAAGCGAAAAGTGCAAAAAAAACAAAACAAACTTACACCTATACCTATCACTTTATAAAAGCAATAACGCAAAAGCAATTTGATATGATACAAAACAAAAACACACACATTTCGATAAGGTTGTTTTCTACAAGAAAAATACGTATTACAAGGATACCCCATACATATATGGTTGGCAATAATATTCATATATTTACGAACTCAACTTGCAAATACGATTTTGAGACAGAGAGATTGGCAAAAAAGCATTCTCTATGCTGTTCTTTAGACTTCTAATCATGTTAAATGTGTTAAGAGCTACGAGCTAAGATTATCTTTAGTCCAATGTAAATGGGGTGTGTTGCGTGTTGTAAGCAAAAAAAGAAGAAGCAGGAATCACTCGATTGAATAGAACTGAATTTGGATTGAATAATTATGAAATAAACGAAAGCTAGATGAATTACACTATTTACTTGTGAAGAAATAAGTACACAAAAAAAAAACAATTCTGTTTTTGTTTCTTTCCATCCGAACGTAACACGCAAACAATCGAGGAGTGTAAAACATTTCCGTTTTTCATTTGTTTTTTTTATGGCAAACTCTTTTTTATTTCGATTGTACCGAACCAGTAGTAGTAGCTGTAGTAGTTGTTGTAGCAGTTGCAGTAGTAATAATCGTAGTAATATTAATAGTAATAGGTGGTAGTGTGTGTTTGCGCTGAACACATACACAGTGGACCACCAGAGGAAGAAAGATCTGCTGGTCCGGGGCTTTTCGTAATAGTAACATTCACCATTCACAATTTTTAACACACGTGTGTATGTGTGTGTGGCGCGCTTGTTTCCCCGCTTGTTCTGCCTGTTTGTATTCCCTATCTATAGTACCGGCCGTACCACTTACTGTGGTGGTACTCCGCTAAACACTACTAAAATCTGTCGGTTGTGTTGCAATTTTTGAGACGGATTAGTTTTGAAAGTTGCGGTGGAACTACACTATTTACAATACAAAAATTTTTCAAAACAAGGAAAATATATACTCCCACCATTTTCTCCACACACTCCACACACATGTACGATGTTTTAGTCTTTCTGTTTCTTAATTTTCTTTAACGGGTTCAACAACAGTAACGAAGTTAGTTTTGTGTGTTTTCTTTTGCGTTTTGCAAAAAGCTTTCTGTTTTTTTTTTTGTTGCTTTCCGTTGCGTTTTAATTTGAATTTCAATAACAAGGCGCCATTTTATTCCTGTTTCGTGTTTCCTATTTTTAACCACAAATAGCTTGTTTCTTGTTCTGTTTGACGCTTTACACCAATCAAAACTTTTTCTATTCCATATCGTATCGAAACCGACTAAAAGAGAGGAAAAAGGAGCATGTGGTTTATGGTTCGTTTTAAATATGGTTTTTGTTTTGTTTCTTTCCATCCCTTAAATTTTGTTTTCGTGTCTACTCTCTTTGTTGCACTGTTTCATCACGCTTTTGTTTCTTTTTTTACTAAATAATTTTTGTATAATATTACACCAAGCCGAAACTATGTGTCAGAACCCCTATGCTTACACACACACTCTCTCTCTCTCTTTCTTTTCACTAGAATCCCAAAATATCCTTAGCTAGCTTACTAAATACGTTTATTCTAGGTTTTTTTTTGTTTGTTTGTAAAGTTCCATCTGTTTGTATTTTTGTTTTATTACTTGCTCTCTCTTTTGTTACCTCCGAAAATAGGGTTATTTGTATTATTGTATTATACTTTCCTTTTGTAATTGATTCGTATCTTACTGTCTGACGGTGTGTGTGTTTGTTGGCGAGTGTTTTTCTTGTTTTGGCGCTTTTTGTCTCCGTGTATTGAAGATGAATTCTTTTTCTATACCGTCAGCTATATGGTGATTGGTTAGCAAACACACAGTACTGACCACTCTGATGGATTCTCACTTCAAAAATTATTCCCCATTCACATATATGAATCCCTATAAACTACCAATTTAAATTATTTTATACCGTTTTTTACGTTTATCATATCTCCCAAACTATTGGTGATTCACAATTATCCACTGGACCACCTCCCTACCGGAACCAAACTTATGTCATGGTTCTCCTTACCACCGTTGCAAATGCCCTATTTGTAACCCCCTATTATACACAACACATCCACATCTATTCCCTAACCACACCATCCATCTATTAACGCTAGTATCTTTTCTTCTCCTGCATCACGCACACCACCCTACTTCCTAAAGGGATTTTTGGGGTAGGGACTTGGAATGTGTTTTTAATATTTATTTCACAATACACTGTTACTTATCGAAACCCGAGGTTATAATGAGACGGTAACTCAAGACTCTGTGTGTGTGTGGCCCCTCTTACAGGAACCCCAAATTGTCTAGTAACCACACTAACTACCGAGGTCACAGGACTTTCTCTAGCAGGCCAACAGGACACCGCCAGTGTCCAAGTTTGCACCGCAGCGTTCGTCAATCCGACACCGTCGGCTATCCACCGCCACTTCGGATCATTTCTCCTTCAGCAGCTGGTTAAGAAAATCGATCTCGACCTGCTGCTGCTGGATCGCTTTGTTCTGGTTCTTCACGATCTTCCGACAGGCGAACAGTTCCTTGAGCGTTTGCTCGTACTTTTCCTTGTAGTCGACGTTGATCTCCTCCACGCCGCTACCGTTCGCGTTCACGTTGTGGATGCTGTTGTTGTTGATGTTCGGGGTGGTGGTGACGTTGTTGGCGGCCGGCGTTACGGTGAGCTGCGACTTGAGCGACGGTGGTATGACCGCTTCCACCTTGGCGACCTTCAGCTTCTGGTGGTACGCATAGTCTTCGTCGGCCGAGTTTTGATAGCTCGAATCACCTTCGGACGATTCTGGACGTGGGGAGAAAAAGAAACAGCAAGAAAAGATATTAATCCGGAGGTACTGCTGGGTATGATATACTCTAAAAGAATTAGAAGCATCTAAATTAGAGATATGCGTGAAGAAATTTTATATCGATGTAATAAAAGTTGACGGACTTCTTTAGATCTTTAGATCTTAGAAACTACTTCCATAGTTCCGCACCAAGGCTGGGTCTTTAAATATGTTTGGTCAGCCTCTTCTAAGGTTCTCAGTGATCCAGTGGTAGAGACTTCTGGAGCTATATTCTAAAAGTCATCAAATATCTTGGAACACGCTGACGACTTACAGTACAGCTTAGATTTGAGGCTTTTCTATGAAGCTACAGAAAATCTCAGAATACGCAGAATGCTACCAACAAAAATCATTGTTGATAAAACAATGAATATTTTTTTACTGATGCGGCGACCACCGATCTTGGAACACGCTGACGACTTACAGTACAGCTTAGATTTGAGGCTTTTCTATGAAGCTACAGAAAATCTCAGAATACGCAGAATGCTACCAACAAAAATCATTGTTTATAAAACAATGAATATAATAAACCTTTCGTAGTAACCACCTAGTTCCGAGATTTTTTAAGAATCTCTGAGACACTGCCACAAATTCACAGAACGAACCCATGAACCTCTGGCGATAATCGGGGTTTACGCCTAATTCGCAGTAAGTCCCTTTAATTTCCACTTCTAATTAATCAGCCCTTTCGAAGAATCACCCACCTTAACATATTACAGTATCTCTTTAAGCTTGTGATTTTTATCTCGAATATCCTTGCTATGCGTGAGAGAGGTTGATAAGGCTTTCCCCAACGATGCTAGGTATCTGCTAAACAT
>KZ061836.1:54133-64613 GCA_002091835.1 Anopheles maculatus
GGTTCTCAGTGATCCAGTGGTAGAGACTTCTGGAGCTATATTCTAAAAGTCATCAAATATCTTGGAACACGCTGACGACTTACAGTACAGCTTAGATTTGAGGCTTTTCTATGAAGCTACAGAAAATCTCAGAATACGCAGAATGCTACCAACAAAAATCATTGTTTATAAAACAATGAATATAATAAACCTTTCGTAGTAACCACCTAGTTCCGAGATTTTTTAAGAATCTCTGAGACACTGCCACAAATTCACAGAACGAACCCATGAACCTCTGGCGATAATCGGGGTTTACGCCTAATTCGCAGTAAGTCCCTTTAATTTCCACTTCTAATTAATCAGCCCTTTCGAAGAATCACCCACCTTAACATATTACAGTATCTCTTTAAGCTTGGGATTTTTATCTCGAATGTCCTTGCTATGCGTGAGGGAGGTTGATAAGGCTTTCCCCAACGATGCTAGGTATCTGCTAAACATGAAAATCTACACCGATAACGAACCCATTTCGCGATCATCAGGAGTTTGAATCATCAAAACCATTTTTAAAATCAGTTTACACTCTGTTCCACACCAGGATGACGGTTATCACTGCCGGCACGACGAATAGGTGGTGATCCCCGGCCACCAGTACATTCCAAGAAAGTTATGGACAAAGTCCACAACGGTCCAAAAGTCAATAAACCGATAATTTTCATCATTCGTCGAACGTGATTCGGACTACGCGGTGAAGTTCCAGTAGCTCGGATTTGACTGTCTTTTTTATTATCTTTTTGTCAACATGTCAAGGTCTCCCGCGAGTTCCAGGAATACTATTTCCGATAAGACACACAACACACCGCAACACGCACCAATCCCCTTTTTCATTTTCTTTGTTCCAGCTTCTAAGCAAAAAAGCCCTCAGCACAAGTCTTGGGTCAATGGGCTTTCGGTGGTTTAGCGCTCGGTGGACAATGTTGCGGTAACGGATAACGAACGTGTGGAGCGCCTGTGGTGATGGTGATAACATCTAGGGAACAGGGAAATGTGGTGTGGACACTTTGGTTATTCAGTTCCCACGCTTCATCACACCATCGGATGGCGCTTGACAACGATCGTGACTAAAAAGACCACCGTACGGGACGTAGTAGCTTTAAGAGGCAACAGACCACCTTCTCCTTACATAATACTACGGCTAAAGGTAAGCAATTTACCCCATTTTCCTTCCCTTTCTATAGCTCAGCATAAAAACACTGCGGTAGAACTGGTTTTCGCTGTTTTGTTGTGGTTATTGTTTACCCATTCAAACGACAAATGGCCGACAAATGGTGAAGAGAGGATAGGAATAGAAAAAACATGTTTTTCATTGCTGATGCATTTCGCGTGCTCTGTCCCCACTTGTGCGAGCGAGTGTGCGTTGGTTTGTATGCATTTGGATGGCTAAAATTAACCTACCCAACCACTCGCGACTCGACTCTACACTGCTGCCCGACCAGATCCGATGGGTGGAAATATTGAAAAGGAAACATTGCTCCGCTCCGTTATGCTGCTGGTTTTCTCTTCCTCCACTGCGTCCTTCTCCTCCCGTCCACACACCACCCCCCCACACACACACACACCACACGACGTCAAGGTCAAATGCGCGAAGAAATAAAACCGGTTCTCTTTGCGTGTTAATGCTGCCACCAGCCGTTTGCTGGCGAGTGACCGTGGACTTGATCGTGATTAGTTACCAAGGCATTATTAGGCATCGGCAACAGCTCTTTGGAAGCACGATGCACACAACACAGCAGCACTGACGACGACGTCACGTGTGCCGCATACACATACCGAAGAGGACGCGTCTCTCTTCTAGTATAGCTATTGCGTCTAGGTCTTGCATCAGGGCACGAAGTACGAGGTAAAGAATGGAACCTTGTAAGAAAGAAACTATAAACAAACACGCGTAAAAAGCGTAGCAAGAACAGGAAAGAAACTAGAACGAAAACAACGAGGAGGAACGTAAAAGGAAAGAAACAAATAGTACGAAGAGAGTAGAAAACAAAAGCAAGCAACAAAACACGTAATCGACCGGGAGACTTCATTAACAAACGCAAAACACGACGAAGCAAATGATGAAACTGATGATGAGGATGATGATAGTGAGGGCACCAAATGTAGGTAAAAGACGAGTAGCAAAACGTGTGCGGCATTTGCAATAAAAGTGGGAAACCCATGAATCAAAACAAAACAACGCGTGTTTATCTTCGTCTATCTGTGTTTTTGTTTCCTTTTACTACATTCTTTCAAGAAATGGCGGTGTGTGTGAGAGTGTAAATGATTAATAAAAACAAAAAGGCACGCGCATGCATACTTTCATTTTCGTTTTATGTTGTGATGAAAGTAAATCAAATAAAGTGGTGAGAGAGAAGGAGAGAGAGAGAGCCACGAAAGCAGAGGACAAGATTATAGAGGAGTAAAGTAAAAAGGTGAAAACAAAAACAAAACAATAAACCGGCTACATTTCGCCCACCCTGCAAAGAGTGTATTGAACTGCCGGCCGAACGAGCTGAACGGACGTTTTAGAGCATTATGTATGTCATCAAGTAGCATACCAGACCAGTGCAGCGGGGCCTTTAGAATGGTGGAAGAGCAGAAAACGGTAGTACGCACGTCAAAACAAGCGGCAAACACGTCATACTAATTCCATTGTGTCAAATGAAGGGGATCCTCTCTCTCTCTCTTTATGTCTCTCTCGGTCTGGTTCTTCCTTTGCTCCACATATTTCGATGCCATTTGTTTACGCGGGGCGAATCGGCAAAGGTGGTTTTCGCAAATCGGCGTGCTGTGTTTCGTTGTCGTCGTCTTAGACGCCACTTCACTTTCATTCATTCAACAAAGGCACGCACACACACACACACAAGACCGGAGGGTGGCATCTATTAAATGGACCTACGTCTGTGTACGTATGCGTGTGATGAACTCTCCTTGTTTGCCATCTGATAAGACCGAGCGCGCCCGAGCACATGCGGCGTTTTGTTTTGAACTACTTTTATTTTCTTTATGCTATACACAATGTCTGTAACGAGAGAGAGAGAGCATCGGAGAGCTAGAGAAAGAAGAAGAGAACTACCCCCTTTAACAGGTGGTAGGTAAAGAAAATGCGTGTGTGTGTGTCTGTTGGGGAGAGAACATTAGCACAAGAGAGCGCGAAAAAGTGCGTGTGCAAATGTTGTGTCTGTTTTCTGCGCAAACGCCACCGGCCAGTCGGTCGCTTGTTGCGTGTGACCGTGTTGTTCTTTACTGGTTTCACGTGCGTGTGTATTTTCTATTTTTGCACAGCACACATTCTTCGCATTTCTCCGTCTCTCTCTCTCTCTTTCTCTCTTGGTATCCCACAAAGTAAGTATATTAAATCGAGTTATACATAATGGACTCTAAAGAAGCCCCGATAGTGTTCTCTTATTTTCTTCACGATTGCGCGTTTTTACCATATGGAGAAGAGAGATGCTATGACGTTCGTTACGGGGTTTTGTTTTTCTACCAAACATTCTTCTGTTTTGTTGTGCTTAGTGAACTGCAGGTCCACTAGGTCAATAGAGAAACGTCGTAAAAACCACGGCGATGACCTCTGCAGCACACTTGATACACACGCACACAAGCATGATCATAATCATAATAAATAGGAGGTTTTATGCCGGTTATAACACATCGTCTGACGCGTGAACACGTGCAACACATTAGCATGCAAGAAACTAGTTATGTGGCTGATAGAGTTCACCAAAAGAAGCGTTGATGATAAGCGAATGGAAATAAACTGGTGGGACTACTTCCACATAGTGTATTATGAGCTACAGAAAGCCGTTTCAACCTGGAGTTAACATAGGCATTCAATATCATACAGCATTTTAGCCTAGAAGAGACTATAAGATTACAACGATAATTAAACGGGTACCTATATTACGAAAAACTTATTAAGCCATTCAAAATTTCTCAAAGTTTTTAATGGTTTTACGATTTGCTCGTGTGGACTAGACGATTTGCAGTGCAACTGAACCGTGACCCTCGCATACATAGACTCCATAGCCATGAAAAAACCCAGTTCTCGAGAAGCTGAAAATTCGACTTTTATCCCATGTCAAATCCTCGACGTACCAACCAGCAGCTCTTCACTTCGCCATTGTGCATCGCACCATTTGCATGCGCGTCAGGTGGGAGGATTAAAACGCGTCCCACTGTTTGTGACCTTCACATACATACCCTGGTTGACCGACCGAAACAGACGACTGGCAGGCAAAGTGACTTCCAACACAACCACCGCAAGAAGGAAGCCCAATCATCAGGAGACGACGCAAAAACACACATACACATCCCGGTCGCAACGGTTGGCCACCTCTTTGTCATCCACCGGAGGACGTGTGTAAAACAGCAGACCATCGCGAATGCTCCAATGCAAAACCGTCTACACCACATATATGGTGTGTAATATACAACATCATCGCAAAGCTAACAAACCGTCCGTTTCGGAACGTAACACAAATAACCATACAGAAGCACGGGAAAAATTGGCCGAGAGAGCCAGAGCGAGCGAAAAGAGAGCGAGAGTCGAACGAATTGCCCCTTTTACGGGTATACGAAATCGGGATCTGGCCTGGATGACGACAACGACATCGACGACTTTGGAGTGTCGCGACGCGCGATTGCACATGCGTAGCTTTCCTCGCAGCGAACACTGTGCCGAGCTGGGGCTCCCCTTTTGCTCCATACCCACGTCGGACTAGACAGATAAAGCAGAGGAAAAGAAAAATAGCAAAAAAAAACCGGGGGACGAAACGTCTGCTGCGCGCTACTACTTGCAGAAGGAAGCCATTGTTGTTTATGTAGGTCATGTTTTGATAAAACAAAGCGCGGGTTTGGAACACCATCAGCTAGTTAAGGCTTCGGCGATGAGCAAATTACAAGCTTCTTCTGTCTAAAGGTTGAATTGTTCGGATGTTATCCTACGGACTTCAAGAACTCACATCTAAAATCATGTCTTCTCCTTTATGAACAAGAATTGGATCTTACCGCAGCCACGTGTTGAATGAAAGATGTGCTTTCTTATTTGGAAAATCGAACCATTACACACGACGCCACAGGACGTCAAAGAAGTGTGGATGTATGTGTGGGTAAAATATTGAGAAAAACGATTGGGAAAATTCCTCTCGAACCCGCGTACATCTCTTGCCAACCTGCGTGTGGTAGCAAAACGCAACAGTTGGAACAGCTAATTCACCTTCAGCTATAGCTATAAGGATTCTGACACCACTTGCGCACACACTACGGAACAGCTTCGTCTCGTAGCGATGGCAATGTCACCAGCAGCAGCAGCAGCGACGACAGCCATGCGCTTTTCTATCTGCCCTCTGTCTGGTTTGGTCGGTCGTTTATCACACTGGCCCCACACTGAGAAAACAGTAGACATGGCAGAGAACGCTGAAAAACTAGGGAAAACACTGTAGAAAAGTACCACTCTCACTCTCTTTCATTCTCGCACTTTGACAATGAAGCATTGGCCAGATGTTAGCGATTAGAATCCCTCCATTATTCCAACCCTCAGTGTCCCGCTCTATATACACACACTTTTATGCTCCTCTAGACACAGTCGGCCACGCGTATGTTTTTACGTTTTTGTGAATGAACGGTTTGGTAGTAAAAGAGTATGGTGTGTACATGTGACCTTAGTGTTTGCGTGGGGTAGCCTTGCGTGCCATTGACAGGATAACTTTGGATACTTGGAAAAGCTGTACGCGTGTGGAACACACACCGGGCACTATTTATTGGTTTGGCGAGGTATATCTATTTTCAGTGCAAGAAACTCCGGGTCGAAGGCTGTCTAGAGAACTTTGATATATCCTCCTGATAAGAGGAACATAGCCTTGATTGATAAAGTCACAGAGTTCCAACATTATCTTGAGTAATTTTGAAGATGAAATCACTTCTATTTACCTTCCAAGACATAAACCCCTGTGAAAAAGGTGTGATGACAAAGGACTGATCTATACCAACACTTTCAAAGCCATGCTGGAATTAACAAGTTCCTTGGAGCATTTCCACCTCAAAAGCTTGAGTTCCAACGTCTTTCAATACTTTTTTTTTTTGCCACCGCCATTCCTCCATTCGTCTGTCACAATCTACACCACATCATCCGTGACATGTTTCGACGCACGGAACCGATAATGGTACTGGGTTTCCCCCTACCGGTTAAACAGAGACAAACGTAAAAGCAGGAGAAACGTGCAAAAACGCGTACATCTTCTGATCGCCGCACAGTTGCTGCTGCGGGTAAAGTTCCTCCGTGTCGGAGGGAAGAACAAGAAGACCTCGTCACATATCTTCCCCAGCAGAGAGAATAAAAAAAAAACGAATGAAGAAACGAAGCTGCCAAGATCTTCTTCCACCACCAACAACCAGGCAGGCTCGTGATCTTCGGAGTGTCCGGGAACTCAGGGTAATGGTATTGGTGGCGGTCGTCCAGCTTCATTAGTGGCTCCGCTGTGTGCTGTTTGGAGCGTAGCACAGGTGAGATGCGATGTGGCTGAAACGGCACACACATATATCTCGCGCCTGACCTTGATGGTGACACCAGTCGTTAAGTCGATCGGAACCGAAACCCACCGTATGTACGTAATCTAACGAGTTATCTCGGAGCCTGGGCTAGCGGCTCGCTGACTGATTGGGTTCATTAACTCGCACTAGCCTCACATTTATATGCTATAGCCGGTCCCCCGAAAGATATCCTACAAACATAGTAGCAACTATTTCCATGAAGCGCGTAGCCCGCACAGACGTGGATTTCCGCAGATTTCGCAATGCCCAAGTCATGCGTAACAGTCATTCCAAGAAATGTTCAGATGCACTTGCACATGTGCATGATACTCGGAACAGCAGTAAGAGAAGAGTTATTCTAAGATAACGAATCACGCTACTAGTCAACTAGTGGGAACCTACCTCCACCGGTCATGTCCATATCGACCATGTTCAGCCCATACTCGCTATGGTCCCGATGCTGCTGCTCCAAACGCCCTCGCCCACTGCTATTCAGCTTGCCATGGTGATGGTTGTGGTTGTGATTGCTCACGTTGTTGTTGTTGTTATTGTTGTTGTGGCTGTTGGCACTGGATTTTTTCGTTGTTACGAGCGAGATCGCTCCGCCATTGCTGCTACTGTTTGGTGACGTACCGGAACCGAAGATGGCCGCCGTGATGGATACCTGCCCGTTGACGAGTCCACCGGCAGCAAGTGCAGCCGCCTTCCGTTGCTGTTCCTTCATCTGTTGCTCCTTTATCTGTTGCTGGCGCTGGATGAGATTGGCAAGAGCGCCGGTAGGTGCAGCTAGTGGCGGTACCGCCCTGTTACGCTTCGACGAAACGGACGTCGTCGTGGTGGTGCCACCGCCCGAAGTTGGCTGGCTGGTGGTGATCATACTGCCACCGCTCATGGACGAAGCGGACCGTTTAAGGTTGGTCGGTAGTGCGCCGAGCAGTTGGTTAGCGTTCGACTGGGACTGGGCGGCGGCAGCCACGGCAGCCGCCATCATCAGCGACAGGTTGGAGTGTAGATTCGGGATCGAGGCCACGGCCGATAGGAGCTTCTCATCGATTGGTGAGCCGGCGCCATTGCTACTACCACTGCCTCCTCCAGCACCGCCGCCATTACCGACATTTGGTTTCGAATCACTGCTCGCTGGGTTTACTGAGGGAACTGAGCCTTTCTTGAGCCTGCCACCGGGTTGCCGAACAATGAGAAACGTTTCAATGCAGGCGAGAACGACGATCCACGCAAGGTGTTAATGAGCGTTCGTGCCAGATTTTGGAACCCATCACGGATACACGATTGAGGACGTGACGGACAGGCAGAAGGACGCGAAGTTCGTTCCATGACGTCAGTTGGCAGCAGCAGCAAACGTGGCAACGCGTTTCCATTCCAGGTTTGGGTTGACGAGTTTTTTTTTTGTGGGTGTATGGCATCCATCACGAGATAAAGGACATCATCATCCCGGCGAGGTCATTTTGGAGTGGTCGCGCATGAAAAAAGGAAACAAAAAAGGAAAAAAAGAGCAGAAAAAACATCGTTAGCATTCGTAGTAGTGTGGATCTCATCTTTAACGCGCTTTTTTTTTGTATCTCCCTTTACCAAAAATATATCTCCCGGATCCTCAATATTCGACTTACCGGGACTAACCGATACGGCAACAAAAAAGTTGGAGTGAAACTACCCATAAAAAAGCACCCCGAAAAATACCAAGGATGGGATATCGGATGGCTCGAGATGCGTGAATGTTAGATAGAGGACACAGCAGACTCATCTTGGCTCGAAGGAGCGCAGTGTGCGAATACGACGACGACGCCTCTCCCAAAAGACCCAAAAGAAGCGACGACCAGATGACCGACCAAATGTGAGCCGTACATCTTTTCCTGTCTGTCACACAGTTTGCGGTATCGATTCGAGCCATGCCAACTGCCCTGCCTGTGCGGTGCTGTAAAGCATGGAGGCCATTAAGCCGAACCGAGCGAGACGGAGACAGAGCGCGAGAGGCACACGCACAGGTAAAGGAACAAGTCCGTCAAAAGGGTATTACAGCCGTGTTGGAAGAACCGAAGCGAAACCGGTGCCAACCGGCCAACCAACCTTCAATTCTTCGCTCACGCTTCTGCTTTAGCAGCGGGCCCGAGCAGTTCGAGGCCAGCCGGGTCCGTTGTGCCCGATGTGTGTCCGTGCAGTCGTGCCAGTAAGCCTGCCGATGGTACACAGGTAGCTGGAGTTTGAAATTGAGGTTTCGCCTTTACGGATGCGTTCAAGAGAACGGGGACACAAACGAACTGACGTTGACGCAAGGGAGACGACACAAACGCTGCCAAAAGCGTTGCTTTTTTGGGTGGGACGTGCCAGATTTTGGAACCCATCACGGATACACGATTGAGGACGTGACGGACAGGCAGAAGGACGCGAAGTTCGTTCCATGACGTCAGTTGGCAGCAGCAGCAAACGTGGCAACGCGTTTCCATTCCATGTTTGGGTTGACGAGTTTTTTTTTGTGGGTGTTTGGCATCCATCACGAGATAAAGGACATCATCATTCCAGCGAGGTCATTTTGGAGTGGTCGCGCATGAAAAGAGGAAACGAAAAAAGAGCAGAAAAAACATCGTTAGCATTCGTAGTAGTGTGGATCTCATCTTTAACGCGCTTGTTTTTGTATCTCCCTTTACCCAAAAATATATCTCCCGGATCCTCAATATTCGACTTACCGGGACTAACCGATACGGCAACAAAAAAGTTGGAGTGAAACTACCCATAAAAAAGCACCCCGAAAAATACCAAGGATGGGATATCGGATGGCTCGAGATGCGTGAATGTTAGATAGAGGACACAGCAGACTCGAAGCAGATCTTGGCTCGAAGGAGCGCAGTGTGCGAATACGATGACGACGCCTCTCCCAAAAGACCCAAAAGAAGCGACGACCAGATGACCGACCAAATGTGAGCCGTACATCTTTTCCTGTCTGTCACACAGTTTTCGGTATCGATTCGAGCCATGCCAACTGCCCTGCCTGTGCGGTGCTGTAAAGCATGGAGACCATCAAGCCGAACCGAGCGAGACGGAGACAGAGCACGAGAGGCACACGCACAGGTAAAGGAACAAGTCCGTCAAAAGGGTATTACAGCCGTGTTGGAAGAACCGAAGCGAAACCGGTGCCAACCGGCCAACCAACCTTCAATTCTTCGCTCACGCTTCTGCTTTAGCAGCGGGCCCGAGCAGTTCGAGGCCAGCCGGGTCCGTTGTGCCCGATGTGTGTCCGTGCAGTCGTGCCAGTAAGCCTGCCGATGGTACACAGGTAGCTGGAGTTTGAAATTGAGGTTTCGCCTTTACGGATGCGTTCAAGAGAACGGGGACACAAACGAACTGACGTTGACGCAAGGGAGACGACACAAACGCTGCCAAAAGCGTTGCTTTTTTGGGTGGGAAGAAGGGATTTCGGTACGCAAAAACTGATGACCGTCCGATGATCTACACCTCCTATTGGCGGAGAACCAAGGAGTTGGCAAAAAGTTTCATCTCCAAGACACTCGATGTCCGTAAGAGGGCGCGTGGGTGCTTTGGGTAAGTCTCTCTAAAAAGTCCCCTCCAACTGAGGAGAGTAAACTTCAACTCCCAAAAACGAAGATACTCAAAAAAAAGGGACCACAAGGCACTGTTTCCTCAATTTCGTAGGGATAAAAACTTTCCAACCCCCAGACACAAATGTTGGTCTTTCCCGTACGGGTAAGGTCGAGTAAATTAGTCTCTCACCGGGCGAAACCCTCACCTTTCGGGCAAACCCAAGGTATCGCCGGGCCAGTGAAGCCCCCCAGGAGAAGACAACCCAGCCCCGCACGCGGCACGGAACGGGCAGGAGGGTTCAAGAAAGAGTCAAGGAAATCGATTACCATTAAGTTCTCCTTCGTCGTCAACGGTTTTGGTCGGTCGGGTCGGACGGTCGCACAGT
>KZ061836.1:64728-79883 GCA_002091835.1 Anopheles maculatus
CACAACGAGATATTTTACGACAAAAACCCCGCGTTGTTGGAGCTTGCGTACGATGGAACATATCGCCAATGATCCGGTACCGCTGCGCGCCAACTTCGAGGTAAGTTATTTTCATTTGGGAAGAAGCGGGTTGACGGTTACCGGTGCGCGATCTCTTTCCCGCTCGCAATCTCTTGATTCTTGTGCCGCTTAACACCTCGCTCAGAGCATGCCAGCCAGCAGCGCGAGTTTCGTTTTTAAGGTTGGTAAGCAGCTGCTCCGTCCACTGCCACTCCCCAAGGTCCTCCCCTCTGGGCTGTCGATAAGTTGTGCCTCAACGCGTGTGTGTGTGCGCGAGAGTTTTTTTGTGTCTCAACGTTTTTCTTCTTTTTTTTGTTAGGCACTACACACCACCGCCGATCGCTCTCTACGCGGTGTAAGCGCGCGCGTTACGCCCGGCGGAGATGACGACGGCAACATCATCAAATGTGACCCAGCAGTGAGGAAGAAGAAAACGAAACATCCACACATCCACATAACGTGTCGCTGTGACTTTGTGCGCTGGGAAGCTGAGACTGGTGCGCGTCCCGCTTTGCAGATCCATCCATCCCCAGAAGATAATGATGAGTAGTGTGGCACCCCCGAGTCCACGGATTCTCGGACATGTACGGGGAAGGCGACGATTTTTGCGACGACCGATCGGGTGTACTTCATGCGTCTTCTCGGGCGCTAGGATATGTCGGGGCCAACCACCAGAGCACACACCTTGTGGTGACCGACCGCGTATAGGAGAGGAGTGTCTTTTTTGTGGACACCGAGGGCGTGTGTGTGTGTGTGCACCTATATCTACCGAGGAAGATGAGCAAAAAGAAACCAGTCTCTCCTCCGAATACCCTTCGCGGTTATGGGGTGGACGTTTTTTTCCACCTCAGCAGCGTAAGAAGACACTGGCCAGGCAGCAAATAAATAAACACTCAACCACGCACGGGGGTAGAGAATGCATGGCAGCAACAAAAAAAATTGGAAGGTTCCTTACTGGCGCAAAACCATGGTTAGTGGATCGGAAGCGTCAGTGAACGCGCTGTTCACTCTGGGTCGGCTCGGGATCTGTTTTATCACTGGCAGGTTTTTGAGTCCCGCAGTGAAGCATGGTAGACTAGCGAGACAAAAAAGCTACCCATCAACACTCAAACCTAAAGGAATAGATCGGTTTAGAGAATTTCTGCCAACTCTACTAAAAGCCTTAGAGCAATCGCCTGCCCGCACGAGAAGGCCATCGGATTTTGATCACCAGGCCGGAATGTAGTGCTATGGCAACAGTAAAATAAGAAACCCCCGAGCCAACAACACACACACACACACATAGACACAGTCACAGGCTGGGTGGGTTAGTTGTGCAGCAAATGCCCAGAAAGATCCGGAGGGCAACCGAACCGAGATGTGCGCAATACCGTCCTTCTCGGTTTTTGTGGACTGATCAGAAAGCGCTCGGCCACGTACGGTCCAAAGGTCCAACGCATCATCATCGCCACCGTCATCGTCATCAGCGTTACCAACCGCGTCCGGTCATCAGAGGTCCGGTCCCTCTCGTACGGTTGCGCGCGGCATTGCCTGTCCAAGCGCTTTCGGTAATCGTTCCACACCAAATCCGGTCCGTGCGGTGTGTCGGTGTGTGCGCAAGCGAGCATCGTGGCACTTGAGGTAGAAGGAGACAACTAACGCAACCGAAAAAAACAGGCACACATAGTCCAATCTTGTACACCCAAAAAAAAAAAGGTTTTCCAAAAAACACCAAGGTTTCCCGCTGCCTGGATCGTCGTTCCTTCGTTTCGGTTATGTCCTCAGCGCTTGCTTACCTTTCGCTACCCCGGACACGGACCAGCATCCCTCCGGTTCTCACCTCCACATCACCAAGGATTCCCTCCCTACGCGAGGCAACGATACACCCTTCCAATTCCGAGATGCTGGCAAACGAGGAAAACTTACCCTTGGCTGAAGAGATTGGCATTGTTGAAATCCGTCGGCTGAAAGTGGTCCGAGCAGATGCGGGAACTTTTGTACAGATATTCGGGCCCGTTCTCGTCGTACTTTTTGTAGAGCTCCGGACGGTTGCAAAAGTCGACCCACTTCTTGCAGCTGCATTTGGCGTGGACATCACGGGAAAGAGAAGAGAAAAATACAATGTTAGTAATTGGGGTACGGTGCGGGGGATGAGCAGCAGGAGGCATTGCAGAGACATTCTACTGTCTCCAAAAATCTAATCTTCGCTTGCTGTCTTGATTGGTCCAGAGTATATTGGACCGTTCCCTACTACTGGATAGAGGAGGTAAATAGCCGCGCTATGCTAGGAGTGTTGTGGAACGATAAGCAATTAGCAGATGTACGGTAACTCCCTAGATTCCGGCGAGCGACCAGAAAGGGGCCCGATAGAAGGCCAGCTGAGGTGACTGCGCATCCCAGAATTGCCCCTGGCCGCACCACGGGAGGATAAACAGGAAAGCTGCTGGTGTGCGCAATCTGTCAAGTTGGTTCGAGGTCGGGCGCGGGCCCTGGCGTGAATACTACCCAACCAGGGATCTCGGTTGTTGGCTCGTGTCGCCGAGAGTTGGTAGAAAAGAATGTCGTAATCATCGCCAATGAAAAAATCCAACATCACACATACAGGCGCGCGCGCACGCTCGCTAGCTCGCTGGCACACTACAGTGTGGCGACCGCTCTCGGGCTCGTCACCCAGAGGGGTTTGGTTGATTTCGCTTTGGCTAGCGACGAGTACGCGCGCGACAATGACGCCAAACAGCGCACACCACACAGTCGGTCCGGCCACCGACAAGTAGTAGCAGTACTACTACGCACGAGTGACCGAGCTCTCCTCGATCACCGCGAGACAGAGCTGGAAGTGGAGATGGTAGAGTTGGAGGAATTGGGGTTCGGGGTGGTTGTGATTGCTCGGAATGGGGCACAATGACCGACGATGACGGACGTCGGCTCTGCTGGGCCGTTGCCTGCTGCAGCACAGTTTGCCAATGATGTTATACACAGCGACAAGGGTGGGTTGGGTCGTCAACGGTAGCTAGGCGGCAGTGTAACGGGGGCGGCAACGGGCAGAAGAAAAAGAATGCCACACACCGAAACCGAACCCCATACCGAACCGAGCGCGGCTGACCGAAAGACCGAAACCAAGCGCGACACCACCAGGGTCGCAGGGTTGCTCGCTCGATTGGGGCACAAACCGTACATGCCACCACTTGGATCTGGGTTGGAGGGGAGATGCGGAACGGGCCGGGTGGGATAGGCCGGGATTGGGTTGGGGTTGTCTGTGCGCTGTGTGGCGGCGCATTGTGGCTTCTTCGCTCCCACACACAGCAGAGCGCCGGAGCAAAAGAAAGGGGGCAGATCGGTTCGAACGGGCGATTACGGGCCCGTGCACACCGTCGACTTGTTGTCGTCGCCATTTGCCGGACCTTACACCGCACCGTACAGAGATATAACACACCGGACGTGATGTACCGGGGCGGTGGTCGGGTGACAAGTGCGGGGAAATAAGCTCACATACACAGACGGCGGCGATTGCTAGCGAGCGCGTCCGGGAACGTTCGGACCTGGCGACCGATAAGAAAAATCGTTGGAACGCCCAGCGCCCCCTTGATGCGGGCGATGATGTATGTACGACTCGTGACGAGACGTACACTGTGTGTACCCTGTCATCGGAACCACACCACGCGCACACACACACACACACGGTTTGAGTCAGCCCGATGTGGCCTAAATCACCCATTGCATCCACCACCCGGTGTGCTCCAGAAATGCTCCCTAAACTTCAGGAGATCCCAAAATCAAAAACAATCTCCTCAACAAAATGGCGCACCTTTTAGACTATGTTCCTTACAAAAAAAACATAACAGGGTGAAGATCTTCTAAACTCCAACTTCAACCAACGAGACCTTTGGCTTGCGAATTCCTGCCCAACAGTTCAAGGTTCCTTTCGAGTACCTTCTCTCTATACACCCATCACAAAAAAGGCTCCCCAAGATGCAAGCTGTGCGGTTAAATGCTGCCACAGAATCGATGAAGGACACAACAAGCCAGGCATTCGCGACCCATCGCGGTGTCCAAAGTTCGGCGAGAAAGGTGCCGCAAAGTAGAAGCAGCACCAACCCGGAGAGGGGGGAGTTGTGGATGAAGGTTTCATTTTTCTCGTGGCAATATTGTGCCCGCTGTTCTTCTTTTGCCGATCCTCCACGATCGGTTCGCGGTTGCACCACACAGATCCCACCCTCTGCCCAACCCACCGTGTATGGTGTTGTTTTTTGGGTGATGGTTCTTCATTTTCGTCTTCCTTCTTCCGAACTTCTTGTGCCCCTGGAGCGATGCGTCCGGTGCATCATCATCTTTCAGGCTGGCCCCCTTCCGAACGTTCTCTCTCCATTGGGCATGTAGTACGCACACACACAACCGCACGCACAAACGCAGTCGGAGTGCGCAGAAGGAAGCCGAGCAGCTGTCGTCGTTGTATAGCCCGTGGAGAAACCCTCCTTGTGTCGTTCACCAGCCAGCAAACACGCCAGCTTCTGATTGCTGCCTGGCTCTTATGCTTCGCTGATTATTATTGGACTCCCTCTCGGATGTCGGATCGCCAGTCAGGGCCGTGTATCCCCGGGTAGGCCAGGACGGCGAGAAAGGTGCCGCAAAGTAGAAGCAGCACCAACCCGGAGAGGGGGGAGTTGTGGATGAAGGTTTCATTTTTCTCGTGGCAATATTGTGCCCGCTGTTCTTCTTTTGCCGATCCTCCACGATCGGTTCGCGGTTGCACCACACAGATCCCACCCTCTGCCCAACCCACCGTGTATGGTGTTGTTTTTTGGGTGATGGTTCTTCATTTTCGTCTTCCTTCTTCCGAACTTCTTGTGCCCCTGGAGCGATGCGTCCGGTGCATCATCATCTTTCAGGCTGGCCCCCTTCCGAACGTTCTCTCTCCATTGGGCATGTAGTACGCACACACACGCACGCACAAACGCAGTCGGAGTGCGCAGAAGGAAGCCGAGCAGCTGTCGTCGTTGTATAGCCCGTGGAGAAACCCTCCTTGTGTCGTTCACCAGCCAGCAAACACGCCAGCTTCTGATTGCTGCCTGGCTCTTATGCTTCGCTGATTATTATTGGACTCCCTCTCGGATGTCGGATCGCCAGTCAGGGCCGTGTATCCCCGGGTAGGCCAGGACTTCGAGCAAGCCGGGCATAAAGGCGGGCTACAAAACTCTCCAAACCAACCCCTATTTACCCAGACCCAGAAGGTTGAAGTTAAACTTGTGTACCTCCACTGCTCTACTCCAAAACGAAATCACATGAAACCACAGGGGAGAAGAAGTCCTGCAAGCACCAAATATCAAACTTTAAGGGCCAGTAAACCGTGGCCAGCCGTTTCGTGTGTGTGTGTGTGCGTGTGCTTCTTGCTGGTATCAGGAGCAAGCCTATCTGGGCTGGACGACATATGTCGCCCCGTTTGGTCGGCTGGTTGTGCTTCGTTTGGTACCTTCAATTTTCGGTGCCACCACCAACAGCAGCAATAAGACGTGGAGGGTCTCATCGATGCTTGCCAGCTGGCACTGACGACATGGCGACCCAACCATCGCCTTGCCGGGGCTTCATCACACACACACACGCCGAAAGGGCACGTCGCAGGCAGGTCGTTGGGTTTCTTTACCTTCCCCCAGTGGCCTGGTATGCCTGAGAACGTCCAACACGAAACAGGGTAAAGGGACTGGACTCGCAACACCTGTCGTGTACCAGGCAGCTGGAGTTTAATGGGTGTCTCTTGGCTGGTTTTCGTCCCTACTGGCCTTTGGCGCAGTATTCGAAAGGGAATGCAGAGTGAACTTTTGGTTTTCTCGTCTGAAAAGCTTTCGCAACGTTAATTACCGTTTTAAGACGGGTATGGATCATGGCACTTAGGTGTACATCAGGATTTCCAGATGAACTTTCCAAGGTTAAACATCAATGCACTATTTGTGAAAGATGGCAGAATTCGATTTGGCACACAAAATTCCAGAGATAACGCTTATCGAGAGAAAGAGAGACCGTTGGTGTGCTGGAAGTGTGACTCAACGCGCAACACTGTATGCCACAGATTCTGCAGCTTTACCAGCCAATTGAAATTTACAGCCTCAAGCTAACGCTCCCTATCCCTGACCTTAACCCTTGGCTTGTGGCTCGAGACGGTTTCCACGAAAAGCTCGCGATAATTAACAACAAGCTCGTGCGATTAGGCACCCTATTTTTAAGAGCCTCCTCCTTTAAAATGGGAAATAGAATATACGCGAAGCACATATGCAAAATATTAATCACCGATCGACTGTTGCCTCTTGTTGCTTGTGCTAAACGCGTTAACATCCGATGGGTCCACCAAGCATCAAACACGGTCAAAACAAGCCCGGACGCGTGGGAACACGCATGTGAGTCATCTGCCGCTTGTGAGGGGTGGAGTGGTCCACTGGCTATCAAAAAGGGGCATAGCAATTGGCAAACGCTCAACTCGGCACGTACCACCAATGAATCTTTGGCACATAAAACTGTCCGCGTTTTGGCAGGTTGGGTTTCCTCGTTGGAAAGCTATACCTTTGTGATGGGCGATGGCAATAATGACCATCTGTGGGATGCACACATACACCGGGTGTCGGAGGTTCGAGTATATTAGGTGACTAGGTACTTTGGGATAATTGATTTTATGAGACGGGAAGACCAACCTTTTCCAATCTATCGCCCCTTTTGTGGAGTACTTTGTAACAGAAATGTAAAACGAGCTCCAGTACTTTTGGGGGTGAAATGTCCCCACCTCATGATTCATTCGTCCAAAAATAGCAAATAAAACCCTGGAAGATAGAGGCAACAATTGGCCCCGGAGCTCCAAGAACTGCATGGCTGCGATAAAGATCGAAAGCTTTTCCAGGAAGTGGCATGACTTTCGCAATGCACACTCGGCTCAATACTCCACCATCGATCCCGATAAGACTGTCGCTTTCGCACGTCCAGAGCTCGCCGTTGCGCGTCACGAGACCCAGCGCGCTGGCTGGCGCAGCAGTAGTCAAGCCTCGCACGGCTTACTTTGGAGTTTTTTTTTTGTGTGTGTCGGATGGCACACAATCAAACCGTGATAACGTACCGTCGTGCATTGCTGATACGGTTTGGCCAGAGTACAACCGGATCAGGCACGGTGCGAGAAGTATGGGATCGTAAAGTGATCGCCCAAAAAGAGGTCTCGTCTTCCCTCTTCTGTTGTCGATTTGGGAGATACGCAAGATCTCATCCAATTTCCTCGACTAACTAGCAGCCCCGTTGTGTAAAGGTGTGTGCTGAAGCCCGCGATATGCCCGATGGCCTTGCCACTGGCACATGGTCAGAAGTCATCATGTGGGGACCGTTTTGATGGGAGCACTGTGGACAAGCGACTCCTCCGGTAAGTTTTTGCTCTTCCCCCACCACACCACACGTGAGCACGCGTGTACTTAACTGCTGCACTGGGGCAAAACCGTTTCTCCAAAGCCGACCTCTCCTCCTGCATCAGCGAACCCGCCGCTGCCATCATTCTCTCGTACGCGGTGTCGTGTTGGTGTGCTGATCGCCCTTGCAGCTGCCCCTCTGCACTCTCGCTC
The DNA here is from genome assembly GCA_002091835.1 of Anopheles maculatus. Taxonomy (NCBI): domain Eukaryota; kingdom Metazoa; phylum Arthropoda; class Insecta; order Diptera; family Culicidae; genus Anopheles; species Anopheles maculatus. The sequence goes on from KZ061836.1 coordinate 72,351, forward strand.
TCGTCCAGTGCTTCCGCCCCTAAAGCACCTACCCTCGTGGGGCTTCGCACTGGGGGAGTTCCAAACCGACGACTGTACTCGCGCACACACACACACACGTACTGAGTTTGTAGTGCCAGTAGGGCACCCTCGTAAAGTTTTTTTTTCGCCGATGGCGATGGCTCCAAAACGTGCTCCCTCTGATGCTCCCGTGCCTCCCTCAACTCCACAAACTCGGGAGCTGGAGCTGTGGAACGACGGCTTTGTGACTGTACCGCACACGCACTATGGTATCGCTTTCTCGCTCTTGCGCTCTCTCGCGCACATACAGAGGCGGTCGAAGTTGGCAAGCGACCAACAACAACAGCACAACAGTGCTCGATCGAGAGCCGGCGCAGCGAACTTGGGAATGTGTGGTTAGCTGGTTGTTTGTGAGGCACTGTTGCTGCTGCTGCTGCTGCTGCTGCCTGCCTGCCAGATCCACTTGAAGCGATGGAGCGAGCGCGCACTGGAGTTAGAGGCAGACGGGGGTGTTAAACGCGTGATATCAGCTACTGATGATGCAGGAGGACGGCGACCGTGGGACAACGGCAGCAGGGACGGGCCGGGCGGGCGATTACGAATGGATGTGGATTCTCGAGTTCGATTCGAGCGAACCGGAGCGCGTTTCGTGATGGTGGTGCCGCCGCACACCGTCGACTACCCCCTTTTCCCGTGTTCGCTCCCCCATAACCCTGCCTGCCCGCTCATTTGTCCGTGTCATTTGTCGCGCTGCTGGTGATGCGGCACACCACCATCATCATCAGCATCATCAGCATCATCAGCAAGTTCCTGCGGTCCAGAGTGAACCGAAAGCGAAAACATTGCGTTGATTGGGAAAAACCACCTACCACCATATAGCCCCCATCCACCCGGCCCCTCGTTCTGTCTGTCAGCCGCCCGTCGAAAGGAAACTCACTGTGGAGGATGAGCAGCACTCACCCGCTTCCGTTCCCCTGCTCTTCCGCTCACTCCACAAGCAACTGCTGGTGCTGCTGCTGCTGTGGGTTTGTGGAGCGCCGCTGTGTAGCGGATGCGCGTGCAACAACACCAAGAGCTAGTGCCGCGCACAACCGGAGAGAGACCATCATCATCATCATCATCATGCCAAATGCCGGATGAACACCAACACACCAGCGCCAGCACGTTCAAACACACATCGCGACACTCGTGCGCGATCGCGCGCCACAGCAGTTGCGATGGATGTTGATGATGCCAATGGCGGTCGGTCGGTCGGTCGGTCACTTGCTGCGGTAGCGGTACAGGGAGAGGACCGCGCACCGGGAGGAAGGGAAGGAAGTTGGCTGGCAGTGATCATCACCATCGAACGGCTACCAACACTAGCGCAGCCCAGCAGCAACAGCGTACCACCAGCGAGCTAGTGGCGCAGCTAGCAACCGACCAGCCAAGTTCGTCCGGTCGGTTGATTTTATCCACGCAAGCACACAGTTGGGGATTTTGTTTCTTTTTTTTCCCCCTACTTGCGCATGATTGTTGTGTGTGTGTGTATTTTTTTCTTCCTTTTGTTCGCTCAGCTGCCACTGTGGAACATGCCATGCAGAGGCAAGCTCGGCAAGGTTTTTTTTTTTCGGCAACTGGTGATCCTGTTCCGCACCTGTCACTACATCCTCTGGGAGAGGCGTTCCAGCAAAGAAGTGAAAACTGAGAATTCGTCCAGATCCACCCCCAAAAGGTCGTCCGATCATTCTAGAAGCGATCGATTGCGATTGAGGTTAAAAGCGATCGGACTGGGGAAAAGTTGGTGGATGAGACCTTATGAAATTTGGTATATTGAAGTTGAGAAACACTTCTTATACATCTTTAGTAACAAAATGTTTGTCGTGCCTTAAATTTTAAATCATTTGTTTTTCCCCGAAATTCTCAGAGTTCTTCCAGATAATTAAAATCACAACCTAACCTCATCTAAACGTTTTCTTCAGTTTTCAGCGAAGTCTTTCTCGGAATACTAAACAAATATTTCCTTTCAATCCCAAAAAGGACCTCTCGTTCTTCGACGTGGGTTGATTTCTTCAGCATGGTTCCAACGTACCAAAGGGAACTCCCAAATCGTCGTTCAATCATCGAAAGTTTCATGCACCACCATGGTCAGCAAGAAAATCAAAATGGGAAGGATTTCATTCGCCACCACTCTACTCCGACAAGCGGGGGATCGAAATCCCGCCTGTAGCGAACCGCTCGGATAGGGAAACCGTGACAGGAGGCCTCGATTACACCCCGGCCATCCCACGCGACGAAGCGGAGCACATCGACAACTTTGCCACGCCAGCTGCCAGCGTATAAATTGAAGGAACACGAACGGCCCGACCGAGCGAGCAAGCAAGCACCGGGGAGAGAGCGAGAAACACACAAAGAGACTTGGGTATATTTCACCCCTCGAAAACCAATGATGGCCACCGGAACACACATACACCAGCACAACGCCACGGGAAAGCATTCCCAAGGCCCCGTACCCGTCGTCGATGGGTTTCGTCATGATGAGCTGCGCCGGGTACAACAAATGGGAGACCCGACACGAGGTAACGCCGTGTCGCGGGACGCGCTCACAGTATACCGGACGACTACGAACAACATGAAAAAAATCCCCGAGAAAAGCCCAAAAACCCAAACCGATGAAGGTGACCCAAACGATGCGCGCGGCGCGCATACACACCCAAGGCACGGATGGAATGGACGAACTCGGGGTATTCGAGCTCTTTCCTTTTCCAAGCGGCGGAGTTTTTGTACACGTGTGGCGGCTATCCCTGTGTATGTGCGCGCATTTCGGTCCAAAAACGCCACAGCGAAGAGGACGGTACGGTAACATCAATAGTAGCAGCAGCAGCAGCAGCACCAGAGCAAAACGGTTCGGCAAAACCCCTGGCTTTTGCGGCCCTTTTTGTGGAAGAAAGGGAGGAACACTCCAAGTCCCAAGTTCCAATGCCGGCCGACAACGGGCGGCTACAGCAACATCGACGCGACGTCGTTGGTGCTGCTGCTGCTGCTGATGATGGCAGATGGTCCTTTTTCCAACTTCCTTTCGCTCGTTTCGCCAGCCAGCCGCTAGCCTCCCGTGTCCGCTCCCTTTGCCTTGCGCCCTTTTTCCCCCTTGGTATTTGGCTTTCCTCGTCGTCCGGGAGGCGTCGTCGTCCCCTTACTTTTTCCTTCGTTCGCTTTCTTCGCACAGCCCGCAGGCCACAGGATCATCATTCGGGATCCCGCTTCTGCCTTCTCCTACTTCCTTCACACGTTGCGTGCCAGTTGTTGCGTGTGCCGTTACCATCGTTCGCTAGCCTCTGCGGTACGGCAACTTCAGCAAAACCCTCGACCTGCTGTGGCTGGGTCGCCTTAAACACGGGTAAGGACTCCCGTACGTTTCATCGCTCTTTTTTTTGGTTGGGATTCAGTATTGGACCGATGGCGGTCGTCGGGTACGGCTGTCCCTTCCTTATATTCTCCGCAACATCGGCAACATCGGCAACACTGTCTCTGTCATGCCAGGTGGAAATTTATCCATTCCGTGGATCCAACGTGAGCTGTCGTTACCAACCGATATATGGCTGGAAGTATATCCCAAGCCAGCGAAAGGAATGAAGCAAAACTCGCTCACATCCGGCCATCAAGAGTATGGCGTTCGGTTGGGACTTGCTGACGCATCCGGTCGCATTAGATATTATGGACTGCTGAGACTACGCGTTCTAGGCATTCCTTTGCTTATTTAATGCAACAACCTGCTTATACCAGACTATACAACAGATTCAAAAACCCAAAAACCGTACACCGTAAAGTACATGATAAAGAACGAGGAGGAGGAGTCTGCACTACTTGGCACTACTTACAGGTCGGCATCTCGCGGAAAGCGGAAATAAGATCGCGTGTTGGCCTGGTTGAGCAGCTGCCGATTACGGCAGCCAAGGACGAGACAGTGACTACCGGAGATTTTTCCCATCTCCGCGCGCTGCTTAACTACTCACAAACGCACACACACACACACCTACACAACACACCAAAAACACACACCCACTTGGACACTTCCTTCCTTTTGTCCAGGTGACGACCACTAATGACGATTGATAACGCTCCAGACAGGCCTGCGTGACGTTGCGATGTCACTCGCGCACTTTATCGATCACTTTCGGATGATGAAATCTGCTGCGAACAAGGTTAGATCAAACACTCGACCGATTAGTGGCGAATCAAAACAAAACGCCTGCTGACTCACACACTGGCGCACACTTGCTCTGGCACCGGGCTGATGTACGGCTGTGTATGCGGCGTCCTTAGTAACGTCAACACGAATGGCGACCGGGCAGCAGCTCTATCTACATCTCGTGAGCTTCTTCCTTGCTCCCCACCCAACAGCACCAGACCCCCCATCCCCCACTACTCCCCCCCGTTCCCACTAAAAGGTTCTTTCTGTTTCCCTCTCCCTATCTATCTCTTTCGCTCTCTCTCTCTCTGTGACTCTCGCGCAGATTCTCGACGTCGGAAGCACGTCGTCAGCCGTTGTAGGCCCGCGATGAACCGGATCTACACACCAAACCGTGGAACGGTGCGCGTCTCGTGTCTCTTCCTTTGTCTTCTCCAGCCGGGGTCTGTACTCTGGAAGGTTCAGCCTGGGTATAGCCGGCAAAAAAAACACCGGCACACACATACACCTTCCGAGATGGATGTGACGCCAAAGTCCCGCGTCCCTAGGTCACCCCGTACTTCCAACAGAAGGAGCTACACCGACAGACAGACAGAGAGAGAGAAGCAGATACAGCGGGATGTGTAGAGAGGGTACTGTGCGGGAGGTGCGTTCGTGTGACACAATGGCGATGGGACTGCTGCTGCTGCTGCTGCTGCTGCTCGGCCGCGTGCTGTGTTTGTGCGTTTGTGCCCAGTTCAACGATAAATGGCCGAGGGTGAGCAGATTTCCCTTTTTTGCTTCCCTTCTTGCTATCTCACCCACTGCCCCCACCGCTACACTCCACACCGGAACAAAGCACACGCACTCGGTACCCACAGCACACATAGGTTCCCCCACCACCCTCCTCTTCGCCACCTCAGTTCCCTTCCCCTTCCCCCGGCAGCTCTTGGGTTTCCGAAACAGGGGGTTCCAAATACCGACCCGAGTGTGCTGCGGTTTCCGGTACACAAACACACAAAGCCACGGTCTTTCAATGGGATGGATGGATGGAATGGTTTTTTTTTTCTCGCTTCACATTAATTCCTTTCCACACACACACACACACTCACACACATAACCGCTGGGATGCCCGGGATTTTGATTTCCAGTTGGAGGACAAATTCCCTTTAAAAGGGTAGTTCGTGGAACAAATAACGCAGGAGTGGGTGGATGACGCCAGCGAATAAAATGGGACTGCTGACCGTTTGACCGTGTATGTTTGTATGCAGCAGAGTGTTTCGTCGTCCAATATCGATAACAACAACAATACCACTAATCGTTTAATCATTGACCGGGCAAAGCACACACACACACACACACAGCCGCACACAGTAAGAACGTAACGTGGACAAAGAAGGACACTCCAACAGGAGCGCACGGCAACTCCGTTAAAACTTACGTACATCAACACAACACACAAAGAATCGTATCTTTTTTTCCCACCGTGTGTATACACCCTACAGACAGTCAGGCACGCAAGCACGCACGCACGAAAGCGAACCGCCGATAAGGGAAATAAACAAACACGTGAACCACGGGTACCGGACCGGATAGGAGAATCGAGCAAACACACGCGCGTTCCCGGTGCTGTCTCACTTAGAATTGACCATTTTACCACGGTGGTTGTTTTGAGCACGAATCGCAACTCGTAAAATGTCGGGAGAGTGAAAAAGAGCGCGAGAGCGAGAGCGAAATGTTTTTACAGGGGTCGGCAATCTAGTAAATAAAATTATTGAGCTTAACAACAATTATTTGTCGATTATAAGGGGAAAAAACAGTATAAAGGGGCTTCAAAATATTTCAATAATATTTGTATATCAAACAAAACGTTTTATTGACTATGTTTCAGCACTTAAAAGAAGGAAGTTGCGATAGTTTTTCCGTTGCGCCAACCCTGCTAAAATGATACGAAGATGCTCGCATGAAAAGTTAGGAGAGAGCACAGACAATTCGAGAGAGCAATCTTTTTTCAAACCCTCAAGGTACATTTACACGGCGGATTGTTTATGCCGTGAAACCCTACAACAGTCTCAACGGGCAGCGTGTGTACAACGGTTTGTCTTTAATTCGGTAATTAAAGGCAGGGACATTGCGCCCACATTGTGGAAATTCTTTACCCAAAAGGTACTTGAGAAGTGTCGCTTTGAAGAGATGTAAGAAGACTCAAAATCTAGATGAACGAAGACAAACAATCTAACCAAACGACCATGCTTGTTTCGGACCATTTGGTAACACTATCGGCGCCGGATACAGATCCGAATACTGAGCCCTGGTAAGGTTGTTGCAATGCGTAAAAATACCACCGAAGGACTTCCAATAAATAAGCTTTCCTATTCTACCGTTTAACCTGTTCTCCCAAATTCCTAGTTCCAGCCAGCTTTTTAAAACGAACCGTCCACAGCCTCCTTCCAGCTAATGAGCTGAGTTTCATCATTTTACCTAGGCGTAGCTTTTTCGTGATTAAAGTTTTGCTTCCCTTTGTCACCACTTGTCGGCGTAATGTCAGAAAGCGCATCCACATTCGATGGACCATCGGCAATAAGTTTCCCACAATCCAGCCATTTCCCTTTAAACCAACCCCCTAATATGGCCACCCCCTGGACCAGATCCTGGAACACGTCAATCGATAAATCACGGACGAGAACTTCCCGGGGGTTGAAAATGCGTTCCCTTGCCGTGAACTCGACCCGAGAGCCAAATATCTGCGAACGAGCTCTGACCCTAAATATCGATCGATAGCAGCAGCAGCAGCAGCACCCGCCAGTTTCTGCCCAGCATTCCCGGCTAGCATCCTTCCTTCCCCGTCCAGGAATCTGCCCTTCTGGCTATCAAAATAGCTATTTCGTAGAGAGTAGGAAGGATAGAAACGGAATAAAAAAAATCTTCACCAACACACGCGTACCGCGCACAGTTCACGCTCCTCGCGACCACTCGGCACGTCGTATACCAGACTCGGGCGTCCTTCTGCCCACCCAAGAGCAGCTCTGATGCGTTAACCGACGACCGCTGGCAAAAGACGTTTTTGTAGTACGGGCGAAGCGATGTGATGTGGATGGGAAAGTCAAGGGGCCGGGAGAAAAAAGAAAAGTTTTCCGACCCCTCTGAGCAAACTGCGGCACTGTTTTTACCATCCCTCGAAAAACCTCGAAGATGATGACGGTGGCCGGTACGGACCAAACCAGCGCATTGGACGAAACTTTACCAAGAACCCCTCGACCAAAATGGATTCCTTGTCGGTGAATAGGGGGTTCCCGCTCGCTTTGACTTTCGTGCCAGCGCTCTCCTCGTAAATGGAGGTGAAAAGTCCAGCAAATCGCTTGCCGTCAGAGCGGAAAAGACTCCACACT
>KZ061836.1:79915-96367 GCA_002091835.1 Anopheles maculatus
CACTCTTTCACGCTTGTTGCTATGGTCGCACAGATTCCACGGATGGTACTATTTGAGTTCCCGGCGATTACCTACCGTCAGGGGGTGGTCATGGCGTTTTATGGGGGACTTTTTTTCGCCTAAAAGGTTCTGTTCCTGTTCTTTTTTTTTTATTACCAGACTAACGACTGATACACTAGAAAGTGGAAAAAACTGATCTGAAGGACCTGGTTGTCGTAGTAACCTAACGGTGGTGGAGCAGCTAGGAAGTTGTTTTATTTTATGAGAATTCATAACATAATTGTGATATTTGGAACATCGTTCAACTAATAAGTAGAAGTCCTATCTTCCTCAGCATAGAGCTCAGGACAGTTCCATGACTTCATTTAAGCTAACAAGGGAACGCAAATTTCCAGAATCTGACTAAAATCCAGGGCCATCTTACGACGAAACACTCAAGAAGCATAGCCATGGGGACATGCAGCAGCGTGGGATGAAGAAGCTTTCTTCCCTTAGCTCTCAGTAGCCAACGGTTGCTTATCGATCCAAAACTGTGCGCCAGTTCCTGACAACTTTTCTCTCCGAAGTACTTAGAGCTGTTACCATGGCATTATTTGCGGTTAGCCAATGTAGACTCCAGTCAAGGAGGGATATAAGATTCTGTGTCATATTTGGGATAATACGCTACTTACATGACAACATCCTTCGGAAAACAGTAAAGGCTGCAGTAAGGGCTACGGCTGTTGGTACAACCCTTCACGGAGCAGTACGATGGCGGCATGGTAACGGGCTGCTGATCTTCTTTCTGCCTCGCAAACGCAAACAGAACCACTGAACCACCGTCGTAGTCGTCGTCGTCGTCAACAACCAACTGTTGGTCTTTGTACGCTCACTGGTGTATTTGGAACCGCTCCTCTGTGTATCCAGGGTTCCCTGTTACAATCTAGAATTTTCCCACACGGTTCGAGTAGGCAGCTGTGGTCAATATGTTTTTCGTGGATTGCAAAATGACAGCGCTAAAGATGAAGAAGATGACGAAAAAACAACCACATCCACTTCAATCCGATGACGACACCGGAAAAACACATGCACACACAAACACATACACTTTGATGCGACCGCCACGAGGTAAGCTGTGTCCGGATGGTGGCGGATGGCTGGATTACAGTCTCGGAACTCAAGCCGACTGATGTACAGAAATATCTTCTTCGAGCACGAGCTTCTCTATTTCGTCATTCCACACTGCCCCGCACGAGTTCCACACCCCGGCTGGACTAGATAGATACACGGGTTTGAGCCGGAGAACTAACTGCTCTTCAAGAATTGACACCAGCTTCCACGTTTCAGGCAGTTCACTGGGAAATGGAGAAAAGCTGCCTCGTCCCCAATTTGCTCGTTAAATTTTACACTTTCTTACAAGACACACATACACATACGCAAGTCACAATTCTACGACGGCCATCCGTCACACAGCAGATCTGGAAGCGTACTGCACGGGTACCGATTCTTTTTCCACCAGTTCCTCGCCAGCGATTGCTAGGATCGCGAAACCCAAATGAGCAGGTGCTAGCAATAAAACAGCGCTCCAAACTCCGCACGTAGTTGGCGCTGAGCGTACTACACCCAACCACATCAACCAGCTCGCGAGACCACTAAACACTGCTCTGAAGTCCAATGAGAAGCACCTCGCCGTGTCTCAGTTGGCGTGGGATGATGCTGCTGCTGCTGCTGCTGCGTGTCGAATTGCGTCTCCATGCTCTGCGGAGAGGTGTCGCCGGAGGTTTTTCCAACGCCGGACGAACGGATGAAAAGTTATTTCCACCCATCATATCGGCACCCGTCAGTCGGTCGGTCGGTGGCCCCCGATTGCGCGGCGACCTCCTGACACTTGTGCCTGCCCGGAATGTGGGAAAATGCGCTACCCAACACACACAGACACACGGCTCCTCGGCTGACGTTACTACCGTTCGCGAATTTGATACGCGCACTAGCTCCAACTGTGTGTAGAAGAAATCCTTGTTACTACGGCAACGATTACCTTGCACCTGCGAGTACTTTGAACGCAACCTCACAATACCAAGCTGACTTTCCTAAGGTCCGATTTTCACTTTCAACGTTCGACGGTAGAATAAGAACCACGGTAAAACGAACTACTCTTCTCTATCGATTGAACCACACAGTTTAGCGGACCTTTTACTGAAAGACGACTACCGCAACATCTTGGACTTGGTGTTGTGTTTGTCTGACTGAAGTGTTCGAAAACAGATGATTATTATGAGTTTTCCCAGCTCCACAGTCCCTCACACGCGCCTTTCCTGCAACGTTCTTTGCTGCTACTACTCACATCACGCACACACACATACTCATACACTTTAGTGTATGTGGGGAAAAACTCGGGAAAAACTATACGACACAGAAAAAAGAAAAAAAGCAAGAAGCAAACAAACAAAACAACGAAACACATGAATATGTGTCACCACCTTACTGTCTAGCTTGACCGTCGTCGTTCGTCCGGGCGTGCACTGGGTGGTATGTGTTTTACGGGTGGAAAACCGTCCCCAGCATCATCATCTGGCGGTCCGGCACCGATGAGCTCATCATTCCTAAAACTCGATTTTCCTCCCGTACTTGGTGCGGCACTGGCAAAAATGGTTGACTATTCAGCCTGACCATGTGTTTCATATGAACGATTATACGCTACTGTGTCACGGCTGCGAAATACTCCCAGCACCCAACAGATTTGTGCGAAGTTTTTGCTCACTGCAAACAGTTTTTCCTTCCCCACACACACACACATACCCGTGCACCAGTGCAAAGAACGAGGGGAAGTTTTCCATTTTCTTCGTCACACAGGTTGCTGTCGCACACAGCTGCATGCATCGCTATGCTGCGAAGGGTTTGTTTTTCCCCAAATGCGCTCACACACACGCATACTACATCTACATCAGAGCAAATACGCAGTATCATCTGTATTGGTGAGCACGGTCCAAGCGAGTGAAAGTGAGAAAAAGCCGGCACCAGCCAGCTGTGCTACAGGAAAATCCTACTTTGCTCCCCTAGCGAATTTCGGCAAAAATCCCTCGGAATTTGAAGAAAACGAAAGGCAACGCTACATTTTCCTTTAACTTTTATACCCACCCAAAACACCAACCAAGCATTTATAGCTTCTTTATTGCCTCGTTTCGTGTGCTTAAACAGCATATCTTTACCTTTTTTTTTGTAAACAAAATTTGTGTAGAATAAAATATCAAAAATTGTTCGTATAGTAATAATGTGTATGAACGACTCTCGCTTTGCTTAGTCGATCATCTTCCGGATCATGTAGTTGAGGATGCCGCCGTTGCGGAAGTACTCCAGGTCGACCTCCGTGTCGAAGCGCGCGATCACCTCGAACTGTTTGCCACTATCCGTGCTGACGGTGATGCGCTCGTGCGGCTTACAGTTGGCCGGAATCGCAATGCTAAACGTCTCCTGCCCAGTAAGCCCAAGACTTTCCGCATTCTCGCCCGCCAGATACTGCAGCGGAACAATTCCCATACCGACCAAATTGGAACGATGAATGCGCTCGTACGATTCGGCGATGACCGCACGAATACCCAACAGATACGGACCCTTGGCGGCCCAATCACGGCTCGATCCGCTGCCATAATCCTTACCAACGAGCGCAATCAACGGTGTGCCTTCGCCGGCATAGCGCTGCGCACAGTCAAACACGTCCATCTCCTCGCCGCTGGGAATGTGCAGGGTACGGGGACCTGGGCGCGGTACCAGCTTGTTTACCAGCCGAATGTTTGCAAACGTTCCGCGCGCCATAATATCATCGTTACCACGCCGGGAACCGTACGAGTTAAAGTCACGCGGCGTAAGACCCCGATCGGACAAGAATCGTGCCGCTGGACTGTTGCGTGCAATCGAACCGGCCGGAGAAATGTGATCCGTTGTGACGGAATCGCCCAGATTAAGCAGCGCCCGTGCATTGACAATGTTTCCGATCGTTGGCAAATCACGGGTCATACCCTCGAAGAACGGCGGACGCTTAATGTAGGTCGAGGCACCATCCCACGGGTACAGTTTGCCGGTCGGTGCATTCAAACCCTGCCAGGCGGGCGATCCCAGCTCAACCTTTTCGTACACATCACGGAACATGGCCGGAATGACGTGCTGCTTTTCGACCGCTTGAATCTCCTGCCGGGTGGGCCAAATGTCACGCAGGAAAACGGCCGACCCGTCCGGTCGGGTACCGATCGGTTGCTTCTCGAAGTCAATATCGACCGTACCGGCCAGTGCGTAAGCGATCACCAACAGCGGACTGGCGAGATAGTTGGCCCGGGTGTTTGGATGGATACGACCCTCGAAGTTACGGTTGCCAGAAAGAACACCGCAGCACACGAGATTGTTTTTCTCGATCGTGTTCGCGACGTTATCGTCCAGCGGGCCCGAATTTCCGATGCAAGTCATACAACCGTATCCAACCACGTTGAAACCAAGCTCTTCCAGTGCCGGAATGACGCCCGACTCCTTCAGATAGTACGTGACCACACCACTTCCCGGCGAGAGCGATGTTTTGATGTACGGTGCAACCTTCAGACCCGCTTCCACCGCTTTCTTTGCCAGCAGACCGGCTCCCAGCATAACTGACGGGTTGCTTGTGTTGGTGCAGGATGTGATGGCCGCAATTACGACCGATCCGTGCTTGAGCGAGTACGTCTTGCCATCGGTCCAGCTGAATGTACCTTCCGCAGCAAGCTCCGCTTCCGGGACGGCGAATCCCTTGAATCCGACCTTATTGGTCAAACACTCACGGAAGTCTTGCTTCATCTCGCTCACGGACACCCGATCGTGGGGGCGCTTCGGTCCCGAAACGGACGTCACAACGCTGGCCAAATCCAGCTCCACAATCTGCGTAAAGACCGGATCCTGCTCGGCGTTTCCGAAGTCACGCAACTGATCCGTTGCCTTCAGGTAAGCCTCAATCACACGCACCTTCTCCTCGGCACGGTTCGTTTGGCGCAGATACTCGAGCGCGTTCTTGTCCACCGGGAAGTACCCAACCGTAGCGCCATACTCCGGACACATGTTGCTAATGGTGGCACGATCCGCAATCGACAGTTCGCTCACTCCGGGGCCGAAAAACTCCACAAACTTGCCCACAACACCGATCTGCCGAAGGTGTTTCGTGATCGTAAGCACCAGATCGGTTGACGTGACAAGTGGACTCAGCTTGCCTACCAGCTTGTAACCGATCACTTCCGGCAGCAGCATGGAAATGGCTTGCCCGAGCATGACCGCTTCCGCTTCAATTCCACCAACACCCCAGCCAACCACACCGAGCCCATTGATCATGGTGGTGTGCGAATCCGTGCCGACAACACTGTCCGGGTAGAGCATTCGGACCGCACCGTCCTTCTTCGCATCCTGAAACACAACCCGGGCCAGATACTCCAGATTCACCTGATGCACGATGCCCGAACCGGGCGGAATGATGAGCATGTTGTTGAACGCTTTGGCGCCCCACTTCAGGAACGTGAACCGTTCCTTGTTGCGTTCGAACTCAAGGTCCTGGTTCTTGGCCAACGCATCCTCACTGCGTGCAAAGTCTACCTGTACCGAATGGTCGATCACCAGATCGGACGGGCAGATCGGGTTAATGCGGTCTGGGTCACCGCCTAGCTTCAGGACAGCGTCACGCATAGCGGCGAAATCGACCACTGCCGGTACGCCGGTAAAATCTTGCAGAATTACACGTGCGGGCTTGAACGGGATTTCCAGCTCATCGTCGGACGATGGTGTGCCCTTCATTTGCTTCCATCGCAAGATGCCTCGTACGTCCTTCTCCAGGACTTGAAAGTTGTCACAGTTACGGACCGCCGATTCAAGCAGCACACGCACACTGTAGGGAAGTTCACCTATAACGAAGGGAATTGGAACACTAAAACAGTAAGAAATAAAAGCGAAAGAAGCAAAACAAGACTCACGATACTCCGGGAATGAGGCAATGTCGAAGTAATGGAATGTTTCTCCATTAACGTTGATCTCTTTCAGCAAACTCTGGAATGGATTAGCACCTGCAGAAGCGTTGGAAGCGAGAACAGGAAACTAGATTAAGTTGAGTGATAATGATCATTCCAACATCATGATCCCACAACACTTCCACTTTCAATATTGACAAGCCTCCACCGAAGCAATCAAAGCAATCCACAACATCATTACGCAACCTCCATCCGTCTATCAGTTCGCTCGCTGGTTAGTGTTGGTCGCTTGAGTGGGGTTTTGACTACTCGCTGCTATAAATAATCCCCCGATCGTGCTTATCTGTGATCTGGAGAACCATTTCAACCCCGTGCCCACAGTAATGAGGGTCACATCGTTTTGCCAAGGAAAGTATCACTTGTGTGGCGTGTCTTGTAGCTCTTATCGGAATCAGAAGTTGAATGAGAAGAAGATCCCGGAATGTTCCATCGTGTGTGTGTGTGAGAGAACTCTCGAAAAGGAGGCGCATTCTTATCGGAACAAATGATGGTGTGCTGCGCTTTTTTGAAATATTTTACCTTTCTAAGTGTTTTACTGCATTTCCCCCCACACAACTTACCGGCCATGTTTACGGTTGTTTTCTCGGAAAACAGCCCAAAAAACAGTGAAAGCTATATTGAGCCGCCGGATGGATGTCTTTTGGAATTCACTACGCGTAACACCTGCTGACGTTGGCTGGAGGTCCCCAAAACGATTAACGAACGCCTATATTAGGTGGACCGATGCTTTTCCTACACAAGCACGACGAAGAAAATGTTCCTGTTCCGTTTTAGAAAGTATAACTTGCTTTTGTTGTCCAACGCGTTTTGGGTGGAAAAAATAGGGTGATGGAATTTGGAGCGCTTTGACGTTTTGCCTAGTTGACATATCAATTCCACTGTCCCGAGATGGTTTTTACCTTATATAATGCATTCAGTTACGTTTTTTGTGTGTCTTTAAATTGCTAAAATGTGTCCGTAATAGTAATTGACCAGTTTATCATATTTTAAAAAAGTTTTCGATGTTTGAGTACAAAACAAAAATAATCGCTTGCACAGGGTGATTCGTTTGCTGACATTTCCTCAACCGTTTGACGTTTAATGTCAAATGCTGGCTTTTCTTCTTCTTTCAGATCATCGTACGCGATTACAAATGAAAACAAAATTCTGCTCGGTAGGCGTAAATTAAGTGAAAATTGTCGCGTATGTAGCCCACCAACTGCGCCACAATGTATCGCAAACTGTTGTACAGCATAAGCCTGTTGATAATATTCCACATCGCTTCTACCCAGGTAAGTGTGGAAGGGTTTAAATGCAAACCTAACGCGTCGAATAAACAAACGCCCTCGATGCAAACCCGATTACAACGTCATCTTGGGGTAAATTTGTTACCTTCATTCTCTTTCCGTTAGAGCCAATCGTACGAAGATAAAAGGTGCAAATGTATCTGTCCAAGCTTTAAAACGGTGGACAACACCACCCAGGAAGGTACGGATCGGATGCTGATAATCGACAATGTGCCACCGAACAAGTGCAATTGCGACGGTGTCATCCTGCCACGGATAGCGGGCAAGATAAAGGGAAAGGGGCAGGAGATTTGTCCGCGATGCGACTGCAAGTACGAGAATCGTAACACGACCATCATAAAGGTAAAGCTAGCAATGGCTGGGTACTATTTACATGTGATAAATCTCAGCTGCATTACGGGTGCTTTCTCACGTTTTTGTTTGCAGGTCGTTGTCATCATTGTGATATGGATCATTTCGCTGCTCGTTATCTACATGCTGTTCCTGATGTGTTTGGATCCACTGCTGAACAAGCGCGTGAAAGCCAACTACCAGGAGCACACGAACGAAGATGTGATTATCGCCAGTGATAGTATTAGCTCTAAGCACGCCACCACTAGTATTAATGGGCCGTCGCGTCATTTTCGCGACAGCTATAGAAATAAGTTTAGCGGAAGTTTCGTAACAACGACCATTGTCCGCACGGGGGACAGTGAGAGTGACAGTGAGGTGGAGTTTTTGGCCACTGGCCATCGCCCTGACGACCGGGAACGGGTGCGTTTGATAAGCGATTGAGGGCGACACAAATGACCGGCGTATTCGGCATTCGGTCGTTGTTACGAAATGTTCCTACCGTACATACTACACATTGACACTGATCCTTTGACGAGAGTCTCATTGACCTACACCGTCTGGACTGCCATTCATTCCACTTTCCGATACACGGAATAAAAACAAAGCGTATCTGTTCTTTTCTGTTTATGATTTCATAACGTTTATCTCGCATGTTTTCGTATCTATTAATCCAGTCCATTATAGCACTTGTCCTGTGTTACTAACAAGTCGGCCAAGAGGGTATCTGGTTTCCTTTATTATTTTTCGCATTTCGTGTTTTCCACCATGTTTTTGTGTTGGAGGATTTTGAAGAAAATAACGCTTGATCCAATCGATTGGGTCTCCTCTCTTTCTTACAGGACGACACGGCCGTCACTGTGAGCAATGGGCAGGATATGCATGTACGTGAGAACAACGTGTTGAACCGGGTTGGCCATCAGCAGGACAAGTGGAAGCGCCAGGTACGTGAACAGCGGCGTAACATCTATGACCGGCACACGATGCTCAACTGAGGCAACAGTCATGGGCTGAAGGGGACAGACTGACTGAGACCAAACGAATTCATCATCACACGAATGTGCAATGTATTTCCGATGATCTGGTGGAGCGTGTTTATCGGGGCAAATTCCAGTACCAAAAGTTGTACGATAAGCAAATGATAACCACACTTTTGTTTTGGTAATTTATTGTTAGGAGAGCAAGCTCCGATTTGTAACTCATTGGCATTGGATCGGTTGCAGAATAAAACTAGAGTTTGTAGATTGTAATAATAATCGGGTCGTGTACTGAACTTACGCGCCATCTTTACGGCCGAAAACTTTGAAACTGTTGTAACTTTTTACAGAAAAAAGTCTTATGTAGCTAGTTTGTGTACGCTCTGAAACATTTAACATTCCTTTTTTCGACGATTCAATACAGATACCGATGAAGGGGTGCCATGTTTGATGTTTGGAAACTCCACATTTCTCTGCTCTGACACGTGGTTTATAATTACATATGTATATGAAACCTTCCCATATGAAGGAAGTATGGGATATTCAGAGAGATAATATCCAGTGGTTGAGGTGACTTGGTTTAGGCAGCCTTTGACATAACGATAATGTAGCAAAAAACTACAATAATCGATTCGCGTGGTGATGTATGATAACTAAGAATGTTAAAAAATTATTCAAAAAGAAGTGCCAACTGCCTCCTGTGAGAATCGAACTCACGACCGCTGGTTTACAAGACCAGCGCTCTGCCTACTGAGCTAAAGAGGCGCGTGATGGGAAGCGCTATACTGCTACACAAGAGTTATCGCACTATTTCGCATGACTCGTTGTTGAGCTCGCATGTCATTGCATGACTCATAGTGGAACTGGAAAACAGAGAACTTCGAATCGTCGGTTTCTTCATTTCAGGATTTCCTTCTTCGTGCTGAAGTTCTAACGCAAAGAGAATTCAAGTTCAGGTGTCCTTGGAAAGAAGCATTTTGCGGAGCGAACCATAAAATAATCACAAAAGTATTGCATTTCTTCAAAACATCCGTCGCGTACCTGTACATTTTTACTTAGTACAAAGCCTTCGATCGATATAGTTCTCGAAATGTAAGTTCAGAAAGCGAGAAAGCAGAATTCATAAATAACTAGCATAGCAGTATGCTGAAGAGTTGGGTTATGTGACATTTGGCCATAGTTATGCCAGTGCTGTACCATAGTTCCTTGGTGTATTTTTTTAGATGAATAGCAGGACATCCGAAAAATTAAGGTGAACATATAATTAATATAACATAATAATAACATGTTTTTTATGGTCTTTGTTGTGTATCTATCTCTCGATAAGGTTGGTTGTAAAAGAAAACTTCGCTCGCCCAACGTGGGGCTCGAACCCACGACCCTGAGATTAAGAGTCTCATGCTCTACCGACTGAGCTAGCCGGGCGCTGTCGATGAGCTGCTGTTAAACACGCTACAGCTTCTACCAGTCTGTTCATTTATTCTCACAATTCTGCGTTCAGCATTACACCGGGATGTGATGTGATGAGCGGGATGGGTGCGTTCCGAAATTACGGTGATGTGGAAACTTTTTCCCACAGCACAGACTATCATCATCGGGTGCCACCGATGAGAGACAGATTTTCCTGCAAATCGAGAGCTCGATCGCTCAAAAGTACCAGGCAAGCAGGATGGGAAGAGTCCCCGTTTGCAAGGCGCGCATCCATGAGTGAACTTTCGTATAATCTCACTTTAAGGCGGACGGTGACCAACTCATTTCGAGCGGCGGAGAAATAACCTTCCGCCGCGGTCCGATGCGTACCACCATTGTTCGGTGCGCCTCGTTTGCCCCCTTAGCATAGGTATGATTTGGTATGAGAGTGCGAATGAGAGTGAGAACGAGAGTGCCGAGGGCATTAGCAGCAGGCCGCCACGGTCGCCAATGATGTAGTGTGTGGTGAGGGTCCTCATGCGGATAATGCGAAGGGATAGGTAGGATGGCAGACAGGGGTGCGGGGCAATCGAACGGAACCGAGAGTGGCCCAAAATGGGTGCGCGACGATTGAGAGCAGCGTGCCTGTTGGAGAAAGATACCGACTGACACCCCTGAGAACTAGGAGGATATTTTTAAGCTCAAAAGTCCAACTTCGGGTAAAAGATGATGGAATTGTAGCAAGGTTAGGTTATCTTAAATACAGAATACGTTGTTTTTTTGCTCTAGACACTCTTTTATTGCGTTATCCTCAAGGATTAAACTTAAAATCTTTAATTATCTTTCAAAATAATTGTTTAATGCTTCACTACAGTGTGTTACTAATGGAAGAGAAAAATCAACCATTCCTTAAGCACCCCACAATTTACGGATCAGCGACAAAGTCCGAGTTGTCTTCAATCCATCCCAAATAGTAGGAAACTCGAGCGAACACCGTCGGAGTGCCATCATCGCAGCCTCCTACAGAACCGAAGGAAACCACACCAATCAGCAAACTTTCCGCATTGTCCTGCACCGTCAGTGGACCACCGGAATCGCTGTTGCAGGCGGAACGTCCACCATCACCGGACTGGCAGACATTCTGTGCCTCGATCAACTCCGCATTACCACTCCAGGCGGCCAAACAGTCGGCATTCGTAATGACGGGATTGAGCACATAGTTCAGCACATCCGAAAGTGCTGGATTAGCGACCGAGTACACACCGAATCCGGACACCGTACCCATCAAACCCGAGAAGGTACGCGTATCGGAGCGACCTGGTAGCCGAATCGGTTGAATACGCTCGGTGTAGACGATCGGTTGGTATAGCCGCACGAGAGCGATGTCATTGCGTACGTTCACCAAGTTGTATCCCGGATGACCAATGATTCCGCTCGATGTGAAGGTGATGCGCTGCTGGGAAGGTTCCTCAACGATGCGATTCTGTGCTCCCAAAACGGCTGTACCGCCAACGATCGGGTTGTCCGCGTTGGTACCACTGTAGACACAGTGGGCCGCCGTTAGGATGTAATTCTGGGTGATGATGGAAGCGCCGCAAAGTCCAATACCGGTATTGAATTGTCCAAGCAAAGCCACTTGGTACGGAAACTGACCAGGACTTGCTTCCTGTCCGTTGACGATGCGACGATTCGGAGTTCCAGGCGACTGACGAGCATTGACTGGAAGATGAGCCTTCACGTGATCAAACTCTTCGATCGGACGCACTTGGGACCAATCGATATCGAAGGTGGTCGGCAGCGGGGAGACACTGTGCAGCACTGCCAGTATGGCCACAATCGAAAGAGAAACCGTGTATTTCATCTTTTTCGGAGGTACTGATATGAAGATCCGATTTCGATAGGTTTGTTGATGTAACTGATACCTTCATCGAGCTACAGTGGTTCATTTTTATACCCAATTTCTTATCAGTAGATTTGGCGAATTTTGTTCCCGTGCAATCTGCAGTCGGAGTCACGTTCGATAAGAAGATAATAAGCCGGGACGCTTTAATTTTGGGAAATGCCCTTTAGGTGGAAAAAACGTTCGATGGGAATCGTGGACGATGGTGAGTGATTGGAATGATATCATTTTGTGATGCGAGGGAATTCCGTGTATGGAGTGGACTTATGCAAACGGCATTCCCGTAGGAATTTTTGCAGACGGAAAAGCTTCTCGAATGATGAAGAATTCAAGGGATGGGAATGGTCTTTCCATAAAGTTTTGTCTCCTAAGACGACTATATCATGAAAACCTATCGTGTCTATCAGGATTCGTCATAAACATAAACGTTTTAAGTAGCGGGAACATGCAGTAAAACGAAAGGAATGTGGAAGATAGGTCAGCTTTGAATGGCGACAGTCCTTGAAACATGAATATTTGATAGAGATAACTACATCGAGAAATTATAGATAGACTAGTATTTCGATCATAATTTGATCGGATCGTGCATAGAGATCCCATCGACTGGTAGATAGCATGTTGAAAAGGTTTGATCGCACCAGTACACAACCGAAACAAGATTTCGGAGGAAGAACTCTGGCATGAATCGGAATCGGGATACGTGCCTGGGAGAGTAAATTTTTAAAACCATGTGCCTTAGAGTAAAACCCTGATTTATGCATTCCCACCATTAACAGAATGTTCCTGTAAGCTACGTACTTAAAACCCCATTCCAAACCGTGCTCGTGTTCTGACAAACTCCGACTCTCGCTTAGCTCTACTTAAAGTCTGCGAAACACTCACACACTACACCGCGAACCGGGGCTGTGTTTCAGTTGTGCAAGCAAAATCCACAGCATGCATCGCCGAAATTCTGACTGAGAGCAGTGTTTGCACAGCTGCGTAATCCGCAACCGGGTAGACGTGTGTCGGAACGGCCCCAAAATGTTGCTTTCGCAGAAGAGTTCGTGCAGTTTGAAAACAAGAAACCCAAAGCCCACCGTAACCGAGCGGGTCGAAGTGGCCACGAATTTGCAGTTACATTTACGCCATGTATGCGTTGGTTGTGTCCGTAGCGCTGGCCTGCACACTGCAGGTAGGTGTAAGGTGGCGTGTGGTAATCCCTGAGGCTGCCTTGGTGTGTAGGTTTGAGTTTGTGCTTTCGTTTCGAATATTTGTTCTTTTGCAGGTCGCGTATTCCAATCCGGACTTTGGCATTGAAGCCACGATCGCCGGTGTGAGCAAGATCAACGAGCAGGCCATCCTAGCGAAGGAGCACTTTCTGCGTGTGGACGACTACATCATACCGACCCAGAAGAGTGATATTGCCAAGCTGCGAGACTCGGCAGTGATATTGCAGGCGATCGGTTTGCAGGTGAACACGCTCGGTCCGGCCCTGATGGATGCGCTGACGACAGCGTCCGATGACGATAGTGGCAACATCGAGGCAACGTTCACGTTGATCAGTATGGCGCGGATTACGTTCGAGGACTACATCAGCGTGGTGCTGCAGGAGCAGATACACAATCTCGAGACGCTGCTCGGCATTTTCACGTGCGCGATCAGCTAATCGATGACTTCTATCACATTTCCAACCGTTTGACTGCGCTGGGCGATACGCTCGCGTTGTTGCAGACGGCGGTACAGGACGCTCACAATGCGGCCAACGGTGGCCCTGTGTCGGATGCGCTTGTGCGCCAGTTTGTCGATGCCGATCTGATTGCACAGCTGCAACGCCATCTTACCCTGCTAGCTTACCGTATTCCGGTGCTAACGTACACCATTACCTCATCGTTGGAGAACATCGAACAGGCGGACGCGTACTACTACGGGCTGAGGCAGGATTCGGATCGAGTGTTGGACGAGATCGACGCTTCCGGCAAAGAGTTCAAAACAAGAACGCTCGCTTACTCGACCACTGTGGAGACGAGCATGAACAAGGTTATTGCGGATTATGCACCTGAACTAGATTTAGCCACGGCGACCGCTACTCAGCTAAACCTAGCCGATCTAACGACGGCGATCGATGGTCTGAAAGCGGTGCAGAACACGAAACTGGCGGCCACATTGAAAGCTTACAAGGATCTTTACGCTCCGCGAGTGGACGAACTGTCGAAGTTGCTACCGATCGAGTCAAACTTTTCCTTCCTAGCGGGTGAAAATCCCGCCGCCATACTGGTGGGAGTGTTGATCGCGAACGGTCCATTTTCGCGCTACTGCTTCTGGAAGTATGCCAGCTTGCTGCACAACATCCTGCTGACGTCCAACTTTGCCAGTGAGTGTTACGACCGTGAGTACAACCGGCTGCAGTCGCTGGAGCAAGCGCTACTGTACGAGATCGACCTGATCTCCTACAATCAGGAAATCATTAACCCGAACTCGAATGTCTGTACCTATCTGCCTGCATCCGTGGCCCAACGTACCACAGAATGTGCAACTGCGGTAAGAGTGTGGTGGTCCTGTAGCGAGATGCGTGTTTTGTTTAATCCGTGCGTACGCTTTTTGTCCCCCCCCCCAAGGTTGCCTCCTACTACAACATCATGCTGACCGAGTACGACAGTAAGCTGGCGGCGTTCGTAAAGTTGGCCGAAATTGAACTCAACGCTAGTAAGGAACGGCTGGGCGTGTGCTGGTCCTCCAAGGTGCAGCAAATCTTGGTCAAGTACAAAACAATTATTCCGGAAATTTTGACCTGCGCCGAGAAGGGACCGCAAGTGTAAATTCAATAAAGAAAACTCCTGAAGAATTTGCGTCGGTGAGTATTTGCGGGTGTGTGAATGCGTGGAGAGTACATAGCAATAAAACGGTGTAATATTGCCTTTTAAAAGGTGACCTAGCTTCAGAACGATTGACTGTATTGATTAGGAAGTGGATTGATTTATTTACAAGTTATTTGTGATTTACTCGCTGTGATATAATGAAGTAAAATGTATTTTTGTAAATGATATTTATATTTGACCGAGCCACAACGCATTGGGGAGGTTTATTTTCTGTACTGTTCTGTTTACCTACCTTCCATTTATCGATACAGGCGTATTAGTACAGGTGTTATCAGTTGTTCACCCCACAGTAGCGTTGTGCAGTAACATAGAGAAGGAAAAACCTCGATTTTAAACTGAGCGCCTAAATGTAGACAATTAACATCGATGCATAATGATTAATATTAGGCTCAATAAAAACATATTAATGTTATGGCGCTAATTACTGATTTATCTATTGAAAATCTTTAAGACATTCAGATATTTATCCCAATAGAATCCCAATAGATCATTGTGCGTAATAGTCTTTGATTGGTTTGAAGACCATTTGCGCCTAAATGTAGATTATCAAAATGATAACAATTTTGGGAGCTTCTCATGTTATTAATGATGGTTGTTACAGATTTTAAATGATTTATCCTCTCTTAGAATAGGTGTACAGAAGCTCGAGGTACAACTAATCATCAACAATTGCATTAAGACGATAATCGGCCATTTTATTATAAGGAGAAAAAGCATTCTACACGGTCGAGCACGCTATTAGATTTCAATTAATATTTCTGCAAAGCATATTATCGACTAAATTAGCCAGTCCGCCCTAACACCCAGCTTGATTGTTTGGTGTCTTAGTCGTAGCATAATTTAATCCAGCACCAACTGCAACGATAATCACGGCTCTAGCAGCTACTCATCGGGACGCGGACACTGCCAGTGCGCGTTGAAAGCTGGGAAAACATATTTCTCCTTGAATGCCGTTCCCCGAGCTCCCCGAACACGATCGTTTCCCACAAGTCGGCAGGAAAGGCGACGGTGGAAAGTGACCTATAAATAATCGCTCCTAGTGTACCGCTTGGCAATCCTACACTCGCCACATCCACATGTCACGGAAACATAGGGCACCGACCGGCTACTACTACTATGTACAAGCACCGAACGGCGCAAAGCCGTTTATGTTCCGTGCAGCATTATCACCGCGAACTCAGTCACTCCAGCGCCCGCCATTAGACATAGGAAGCAAGTTTGCAAGCTTTCACTGTTCGGGAAAGCATCCTGCGAAACTTTGTCCCACATTTCATCATGTTGCTGCTGCTTGCAAAGAGCTACTCTACTCCCGGCGGTTTGGTTGGGAACGGCGGATAAGCGGATCATAATTTTCCGGCTCGTTCGCTTGGTCTCTCACTTCACTCACTCATCGCTCATTTCGCTCATTCTGGTGTCTCATCCTACCGAGGGCCGAGATGCTGGAATGTGTCGGCGAACGGGCGCTTGGTTCTCCGGTAGTTCGGGAGCGACTGCAGCGACATGTTTGGATGGTTTGGTTTTGGATATGGTCGGGTACATAAATAAAACATTCATCTACACACACGTACATCAGCGTTCCAAGGCGGGCCGGAAACAGTCCGACTCGACTCCGACACCACACCAGACCAATGTCCCAATGTCTCTCGGTCCCGGTGTAAGGGGATGAGTCTCGCCATGGTGTGT
>KZ061836.1:96882-164213 GCA_002091835.1 Anopheles maculatus
AATAGAATCCCAATAGATCATTGTGCGTAATAGTCTTTGATTGGTTTGAAGACCATTTGCGCCTAAATGTAGATTATCAAAATGATAACAATTTTGGGAGCTTCTCATGTTATTAATGATGGTTGTTACAGATTTTAAATGATTTATCCTCTCTTAGAATAGGTGTACAGAAGCTCGAGGTACAACTAATCATCAACAATTGCATTAAGACGATAATCGGCCATTTTATTATAAGGAGAAAAAGCATTCTACACGGTCGAGCACGCTATTAGATTTCAATTAATATTTCTGCAAAGCATATTATCGACTAAATTAGCCAGTCCGCCCTAACACCCAGCTTGATTGTTTGGTGTCTTAGTCGTAGCATAATTTAATCCAGCACCAACTGCAACGATAATCACGGCTCTAGCAGCTACTCATCGGGACGCGGACACTGCCAGTGCGCGTTGAAAGCTGGGAAAACATATTTCTCCTTGAATGCCGTTCCCCGGTGGCCACGGTTTCCCGCAAGTCGGCAGGAAAGGCGACGGTGGAAAGTGACCTATAAATAATCGCTCCTAGTGTACCGCTTGGCAATCCTACACTCGCCACATCCACATGTCACGGAAACATAGGGCACCGACCGGCTACTACTACTATGTACAAGCACCGAACGGCGCAAAGCCGTTTATGTTCCGTGCAGCATTATCACCGCGAACTCAGTCACTCCAGCGCCCGCCATTGGACATAGGAAGCAAGTTTGCAAGCTTTCACTGTTCGGGAAAGCATCCTGCGAAACTTTGTCCCACATTTCATCATGTTGCTGCTGCTTGCAAAGAGCTACTCTACTCCCGGCGGTTTGGTTGGGAACGGCGGATAAGCGGATCATAATTTTCCGGCTCGTTCGCTTGGTCTCTCACTTCACTCACTCATCGCTCATTTCGCTCATTCTGGTGTCTCATCCTACCGAGGGCCGAGATGCTGGAATGTGTCGGCGAACGGGCGCTTGGTTCTCCGGTAGTTCGGGAGCGACTGCAGCGACATGTTTGGATGGTTTGGTTTTGGATATGGTCGGGTACATAAATAAAACATTCATCTACACACACGTACATCAGCGTTCCAAGGCGGGCCGGAAACAGTCCGACTCGACTCCGACACCACACCAGACCAATGTCCCAATGTCTCTCGGTCCCGGTGTAAGGGGATGAGTCTCGCCATGGTGTGTCCATCACGGTAAATGGGATTGGTGTACGGGTGCAAGTTGCCCTTGCCCGTTGTTAGCCAAGCGATCGCTTCACCACACCAACGAGAACACTATATGGCCCTATTTCCTTGGTCGAATGTGTCTGTGTGAGTGTGTCTGTATGTTTGTGGATGCAATTACCACCCACCGTACGGTCGGGTGGATGATGTTGATGTCTCTACAATGTTGGGCCGGCGCTGCAGGGAAGTGGCCCATGTTGCATGTCCACAACTTCCACGAGGAAGTAGTGGAGACGACTTTCTCTCCCAGGCGTTGGAATCTGAGCTAAATCCTGACGTCAAGCTTACAGACACCGGAATTGTTAATGTGCAACAGCAGTGGCAGTGCTTTATGAGTGACGTTTATTGGTGCGTTGTTTCGCCTGTGTGCCTGTGCACACGTGTGTATGCATGGGCGATAATTTGCCATTGCACAATCGCATGATGTAACAGGGCGCTGCAGTTTAGCCCGTGCCTCGTGGAACAGGGGTTTCTGTAAATTTGGTATTGTAATATCACGGCCAACAAGCGGTGGACAGCAAAATTGAAATTAGAATCTAACTTACGGCATCGCCAAGAAAAGAATGCATCGCAGAACCTTTGTCCGCGCACGAGGACCCCAAAACGCACCGCAATGTGGTTGCTAATCGAAATTCAAATGACACGCGCGCTCACGCTTGTCGTCTAAAGTCGTCATTCGTCGTTGGTGAATATTTTATTTTTCGATGGACAATGTGTGGTTATGTGTCTGTCGACTTTTGACCCTCGGTAGGCTGGCGTCTATCACACACCAACAAGAAAACAAAAAGCTTTGACAAATCAATGTAACGGACGTCGATCTTGACAACTCGCACATCACAGTGGTCAGTGGCGTGTGTGTGTGTGTGTATGTGTTTTTATTGACTAATTTTCACAGAAAAGAAAACAAGCACAAACCCGAACAGTTGGACTTAGTCCTCCCTTTGCCTTTTCGGTTCGGAGCACAGGCTAGGAGGTGCTGACCTCTTTGGATGAGTTGCGTTTTGTGCAGTCGTTGTACTCAACGCTAGACGGCTTGCCATTGGGCTTGTCGCACGTGTGCAAACCGTTCTGGGGAAGTTCGGTACCGGCACCGCCAGACCGCCGCACGACATCCGTGGGTTTCTTCTTTATGTACGCCTGGTAGTAAAAGTCAAGGAAGAGGAAAAACATGAACAGATTCTGGGGTAGAATCACAAACAGTGGCCACTTGGGGAAGGTACAGTTGGGCTGGAACAGTAGCACGAACCACTGAAGGAAGATCATGCCGAACTGGATCTGCAATAGGAATAGATTCAAAGTAAGAGTCCTTTTGGCCTTCGAGGTCCAGTTGGCCACTACTTACGATCTGTAGCTGTGTGATGTACTTCTTCCACCAGAGATTGTTTTTGTTCTTGGGGTTGGCCGATGTGAGGAAGTAGTACGCATACATCACCACATGCACGAAGCTGTTGATGAAGCCCATAAACACACCGTGGCCACCGGGGAACCATTTGACACCGCTCCAGATCAGCATCACCATGCCGGTGTGATGGTACACATGCAGGAAGCTGACCTGGTTCTGCTTCTTGCGAAGCACGAAGAAGATCGTGTCCAGAAGATCGAGTACCTTCACGAGAAAGTAGTAGTAGCAGCGTCTTGCGATCATTGTCGGTATCTCGGTCGGTGAGTAGTCGACCGGTTGACACAGAAAGCTATATCCCCGCAGATATCCTAGTCGAAAGCCCTTCAAGGAAAAGCACGAGAGAGAGAGAACAAGAGAGATGAAAGTTAGAGGAACCGATAGGGAGATCATGGGCGCGATACTTACCTCCACAAACAAGTACGCACAGATGATCACCTGCGCCAGATTGTAGTACTTGATGATAGTGTCGATCTGGAATGGTTTTCTGTGCTCCATCCATTTTGGACCCCACTTCAGCACGAACATCAGATACAGCCCCAGGATGGCAGCACCAGGCCAGGGTGTTTTCATCAGGAACCAATCATTGACGCGTGGATCTGTTAGGAAGAGTACGTACAGGAATCACTCAAGACCGACAGTTTTCAACATTTTCTGTTCCAAGCACTGACCACTGACTTCATAGTTGACGTAGTGATAGAACGATGCCAAGTACCGTAGCACTAGCATCTTGTGGCGAGTTCTCCGACTCTCAAACCAAACCCGTGTCTCGTTTCGAGCCTTATACGCACAACACCTCGCGTAGAACTGTGTCCGGACGAGTTAGAACTTAGAACATTACTGAACCCGTCCGCTAGCAGAGCCGTGCTGCTTCGGGGGTCGGTCAGTCAGCTAACACTATCGACAACAAAGGTAGTACACAAACACAACGAGCCACACGGCATGGAGATGCTTCCTGGAACACACACAAACACATGAATGGCTACGATTGAATGAAAGTTTTGTTGTTTTTTTGTTGTTTTAGTTTTGATGTATAATTTTCCATTGCAAATTAAACAGACTGGCGTGCATCGCGAACAACATCTTCTTACCGGCTGGTGTTCACCATCTGACGTCCAGACGTGACGCGCAACCTGCACCATGTGCTCCGCCCTCGGCCCATTGTTCTGTGTGTGCAGTGTTGTATGTTACGACTTTGGTTTAGGTGCATTTTACCATTATGCGAGTGAGAAAAAAAATACACTCACACACGCGCCGTGGGAAAGCCGTGGACTGTATGACCTTCGGCCTGGCGGCGCAAACGCATTACGGCACAAAGTCACCTACCTTTGTAGGAGCTTCTTTTAGTAGGAGATAACACACAAGGTTGATCGGTTTTAGGATCGAGTAGACTTTGGTAGGTACATGGCTTACACGAGTTTACCGAGGTTCGTTGACATGGTGACGGGATGCGTACTGGTTATTCAACTCGGTACTGTAAGCATACGGTTATTGTCGTCGTCATGGTGAGGTGAAAAGGTGGCACAAGTTTTAAAACTGCATTGTATTTATAATGGGCACAGAAACATACAATGTTGCTAGTACTTCAGTGACACAGTTTTATTAAAGAGCTTCATAAAATAGTGTGTACATCAGGAATTGAGTTCTTGCTGTCAGGTGATTGTGGTCTTTATGAGGTCTTTATACTCCCGAAGAACACATTGAAGATGGTGCAGTATTCTGTAACTGAGGTCTACATGTCCTTAGTTCTTTGATAATTCCGGTTTGTTGGTATGTATCCTACCGCATATAATGATCACGTCATTAAAATGACTCCTAACAACCTATCCTTTCTAAGTCTCTCTAGGCTCCTGTGCTGACTAAGAAGGCATCGTTAGAAAATTGAAATTCTTTGTCTGCCCACTTTCGCCCTACCGTAAATCCATAACACAATACATTCCACATCGCTTCACAGCTAAATTAATCCTTTGTTCATTGCTTTTTAGCGAGTGATTTGATACGGATTGATTCACACTCCACAATCGAATCGGATCGATTATCTCGCACAGGTACATTATATAAGGGACATTCTAATTCGCACCTTACAACACAACACCCGCACATAGCACGCGCGCGCGTTTGTGTTTGCGTGTGTGCAACCCTCGAATTTCCCGATAAACACTCAACCCCGGATGCATCAAAAACCGTGCGCATCAATATATTGCGGTGACGGGTATGCTCTCTATCAAATGCCACCACCGACACAACAATGCCACCCGGCCGACCCGCATGTCAAGGTGTGCACGGGCGAGGATAAAACAGGGCAGGAGTGGTTGTGAATGAAAAATTGCTGAAATGTTGCGGTAATCGCGTCAATATGTTGTAACGATAATTTATCGCAATTGCTATTCGATCGGGAGGGTGGTCGGGGCCTTGCTCTCCAAACCTTTGTTCTCCAACATCTGCTTCCGTTGGTGACGATGGTTTGCGAGAAACGGTTGGTTGGTATCGGGAGTGAAGAAAGCGTGGAAAATTTAGGCACCATCAGCTCACAAACCGCACAACCCTGCGAACCTGTTCGTTGGTTCGCTGTGTTGGTGTTTGACTCGGTGGGTTAGTTAATAAATTAAATGCAAATCGATGGTGTTAAAGCCAAATGAATGTGAAATTGTATCAGGATCAATCGAATGTTTCGAGCGTTTTGTTTACCTGGAATGTGTTGAATAGTTTCAGTACCGGCGGTTTGCCTAGTATGATTAGCTTTAAGGTCTTATCGGAATCTAAAATGGTGGTTAGTAGGCTGTGAGTATGTGACGTGCACTCGGTTAACACCGCCTGGAAGTATGCAAGGAGAACAAGCGACTCTGTTCTCCCCATGAACCTCGCCAAAAATAGTTTATTACTCGTAAATACGGGATTTTCTTTAGCTCTGCAATGTCTGAAAGTATCTATTGGACGCTTAGCTTAGTGATCAGTCATAAACAGGCAATTCGTCAATCTTTGCGCTAGCTGGCTAGTTGACAAAAATTAAGAAAAACCTTTGCATACTTTCAGGTGTTACAAAAAATGTAATTACGTGATGTGCTTTTGCATACTTTCACGGACACATCAACGTCCGAATGGCATTTAATTGTGTTTGGCAAAACCGCCTTAAAGTATGCAATTTGTTTGACAAAATGTATGTTTTCAAATGAATTTGAGTGCTACAAGCCCATAAATTAGAAGATGCTTTCTATTTTCCTTCCAAAAAGTTTTCAAAGCAACAATCAATTTCGAAATATTAAATAGCAAACATGTTTAGTTACACAGATTTAAAAAGAAATTAAATTTAGTTTCCAACGATCACAAGCGCGCGCGTTAAAGTTGTTTAAACAAATCAGCACATAATGGGTTACCATTTGGATTGCGGAGCCAGCGTTTGTGCACGGCACTCTGTTGCGGTTAGCTGCTGGCGAGGCTGTTTCCACCGTTCGCCACGAATTCGTAGCTACGGACCTACTTCTTCACACATTTCTCGACGTCCTTTTTTTTGTATTTTCCATTTTCCATCGGCTGGCTCTCTCCACGCACATACACACACACACAAATCTCTAGTGTTCTTCTCTGTTTGCTGTTTCGCTCAACCTGCCCCTCGGCCGCTTCCCATCCCCGGTTGTGGAGGGGCATTATGTAATCATCTTCAAATAGTCTCCCGAAACTCCCCGGAAAACCGACACCGACCGGCGGAGGGATGTCAGCCAAAAGTCAGACCGTGGCTCTACGACGCTTCCACCCGGTGAACTGCGGGTTATGTACAGCCGTGGTTGGAAGTTCGTCGAGTTGATTTACTGGGACCGACCGGGGGGAAGAAGGGATTGAAGCATTCTAATAGGATAAAGCGGTGCTCCCGGTGTGTTCACCCTACGCCAAATGCTTGCGGTAGAAAGTGGCAGCTACCACCGATGTACTACTTTACATTGCCCACTTCGGACCGGGCGATAGACGAAACGGAAAATCCTTCTGCACTGATGGCACGTAGCAGGAAAAGTTTTCACTTCACGATGGAGAAAACCGACCAGATCGACGGGACCGAGAAGCTGGGCCGTGTGCTCTCGGAACGCTTCATAGCGAAGCGAACGCAAGGATGAAGTTTTTTGCCTTCCCTACGGCGGGACTTGGCTTCCATCGCTTGGCAAAGGGTTTTCCACCACCCCGGTACGACCGCTCGAATGTACTGCGAAAACGGATACACGGTAACATCGGCACACACAACCAGGCAACCTGGTCCGCCGGCAGTTCCGAAAACTGAAAACGCAAGCACATGAGCAGTTGTGTATGTGTTTTACCCGTTGCTTGGCACACTGCTGATGAACGCCGACCCGGCGGGCACGAAGCCCAAGAGACTCTAGTGGCAAAACGCAAGAAGCATCTCCATCATTTCCATCATGGAGTACCGAAAAGAAGGGGCCCATTCTCCACCCAATTCGCGTTGTATCTAATCGGTTTCAACGTTTCATTTGAGCAGCAGTAGCTACTCCGAGAAGCGAGAATAAGGAGAAGAAAAAAAAATCAACCACCAACCTATACTGGAAATTCATCCATCCACCAAGTCAACCATCGCGCAGCGGAATGTTCTCGCAGGGTATTTTGGATTCTACGGAGTAAGGCCACAATTCTTGGGATATGAGCGCGAATTAACCTTGGCGTAGATTTCATGACAATTAACGTCATCCCTCCCATCACGGGCGATGTTTAGGCAGTTCGCGGAACGAAGTTTAATACACCGCTCGGTATGGTTACACATTCGCCGAATCAGGAAAATAATCGGGCGTTCTTTGTCCTTCAGGGGTTTGGTTGGGGGTAGCTGAAGATTGTTTTCGGAAATCACTTCGCTGGTGCATAATAGCAGGGTGCCATGATACGCGTTGATCTAATGAGCTTAAATGTGGAGATGGAATCGTAAGCGTAGTTGCTAGTATGATCAAGGATATCGCTGTAGCGATGTTTTATGAAGAATTATTGATATTTATGTATTACCAAACAGTTGTACTAAAATTGAGAGTGTCCGGAAAATCGTAGTTATTCAAGTTGAAGTCTATATTCTGTTTCTCTGCCGTCCATATTGTTCGTAGAGACCCTTGAAGAACTCCCAGAAGGTGAGGTTAAGCATCGTGTGTGGAGCAACACGCAGATACATTGGCACGAATCCCTTGTAGTAACCGTGGATGCCTTCCGATCGGTAGATCTTCAAGAAGCAATCGAAGATGTTGGTATACAGCAAGCCTTTCCCGCTGGCCGAAACCGCTTTGGAGGAATTGGAGAGCCGAATTAAGGAATTATTTTTAGAAAGTTACAACTAATACTGAGGTATATACCTTGGTTGGTCATGCGCGTCGTCACGACATCGCACGGTGACATCAGTACACTGGTGAAAAATCCGGCCACAGTACTACTAGCTAGTGCTGTCAGCACAATCGATTCCTGGAACACTTCGTAGCGCAGCAAGATCGATTTGCACACACTAAACGAAGCCATTTCAGCTGCTGATCCGACCACGAGTCTCGCTACGGACGCAGGATATCCCCGGAACAGTCCGCGAATGCCACTTTGCGTGTAGATGTTTACAAAAGCCGACAAAGTGCCACTATGGCGATGCTGGAAGCGTGCCGTGTACGATCCGGATGTGACGGCCTGTAGCTGTGTCTTCACCACGTAGAATGGGCAGGATGCGGTAGCACTTACGAGACCAGCGCAACCACCCCACAGTATCGATAACAAAGGGGTCAGTGAAGGATGTTTGGTGCTCTTGGTCCAGCCGAGATTATCTACCGTTTGGTACGTTCCCAGACGGACACTATTCATCGAGAACTGAAAGAGCAGGGCAGCGGGAAGTCCTTTCTGTAGACCTCGGAAACCATCCGTGCGGATCACTGTGATGATGGACTGACGAATACCCTTGTAGGAACGCGTCTTGAGATTCTGCTTCGCTATCAGTTCCCCTTCGAGCTGTTGGCGTGTTTTGAGTACGTCCAAAGGGTTTGTAAACAACACGGCACACATCGAAGAGGCACCGCCAAGTAGGAACTCCATTGCAGACGCCTAGAATGCTGGTCTGAACACTGTCTTTAACGGAGAACTACAGAGTACTGATCAGAGACAGATGCGATCAGACATACAGCAACACGCTGCTTATCTTATCACGAACGTATTCTTCTATTTACCTCAAGATAGAGACACCAACAAGAAATGAATTTGCACTTTTGGAGAAGATAAATGCAAATTATATCATGCACAATCGTCGTCCAAAATGTGAAGAGCTATTGGGAATATTATTTTAGTATTAAGATTCATTGAGAACGTGAATAGTTCGTGAATTATGGTCTGGAAAACGATAAAGCCACCTTAATGTCACTGCAAATATTAACTCAATATTCAAGCGAGTGAGTTGCGATGAAAAAACTTCGTCCCGTTTATTGAAATTAACCCTGCCAGAGCTCGATCAGCGGACGCCATCTTGATATTCACGTGTTTATACACCCGTCGACAGCCAGGCAGTGATAGTGTTCTTGCATTCTTCAACTTCCACGCTCGTGCATGGTTTGCTGCTGTGTTGGGGCGTAATAAATTATGAATATTATTGTGTTATACAGTTAACAGAAAGAGAAGAATTTCATTTTGATGCCGGTTGGTCGGTTGGCAAAGGGAAATTGAACGTAGCGTTTGTTGTACTCAGTACAAAGTGAAAGGACAGTAGTTGTTTTGGAAGAGGATAAAGCGCTGTTCCTGCTAAAGCATATTAAAATGTTTTATAAGCAAACAGAACAGTTTGAGGTTAAGGAAATTAGTATTAGTACTTTAAATTAGTGGGCACACTTTGGTCACCATTGATGTCTGGTGAGAAATAAGGCCTTGACTACTTGCAGACCATTATCGCAATCACTAGACTAAAATAGACTATCAAAGAAATCCAAATGAACATTGTAATAAGACTTAAATTTTATTAGAAATTATATGAGCAATTGCTAACAATCCACTTCAATTACTTAAGCCGAAATCACCCTCCCACAAAACACCTGCTATGTACACACACACACAGTACACCGGGAATTAATTGCCCAGACAAATGGCAACCTTATAATCCTAATACGAAACGGAGAGCTAAGTGAAAGTTCACCAGTTTTCTCCTGACCGAAAAAGATAAACACACATTCGCTTACGGGCTGGCTGTCCCCGTTTGGGTTTGGGTGACGATTTTGTCTGCTACAGTAATAACATAAATTTTGTCAAAATATGAGATCGTTATCATTGTCGCTGCACGTTGCATGCTCCTTTTCGCAAGCAACCTTTCGCCGATGGGTGCGATGCGGTAATTGTGGTCCGAATGGTGGTGGAGCATTTCGATCAGAGGAACATATTTTGAAGTTACCGACCGAGTCTTCTTTGCACTTTTCGTTTCATTTCTGGGCGGTTGGGGAGGGTCAGAGGGAAAGAAGGGAGCGCAGAATTGCATCCTGAGACTGGGAGGTGAAAATTGTGTTGTGATATGCTCACTCCGCATGTAGCAAATCCGTTACGGTAAGCTCGTTGGACTTTGTCGTCGAGTGCATGCACCCTTTCGTGTTTTGCCTCGCGGTTCGTGGATGCAGGATTCGAACATCGACCTCATGGATAGCGGGCGGGGGCAGCTGGGCATTGGGTGGGGGAAAACAAGGGGAGCCCGCAACATCGACATCTTCTTCGCGTTCCTGTCGGGCTGCTGCCTTGACAATCCGAATGCCAATGAACGCGATTGGAGAGCGTCGGGGCGTTCGATGCTAGGATTCGACAAACGAAAGAAGACGACGGCTAGCAACCGTTTGCCTTGACGTCCATAACTTGTCTGGAAGTCTCGACGGCGTCTATTGCCGCTTCACTTGATGTCGCCCTTCGGACCGTTTCCCACTCGCACACACTGGTTGCACTGGTCTTGCGAAGTAAGATAATTGTATTTATTGCCCTATTGCATTCGCTCGCTCTTTCGCTGTCTAGCTCTCGTTCGGTTCTGCAAAGATTTGTCCACCGTACAAGTTTTTACTGGGCAATCTTCTTCATCGATAGAGTTACACCACACCATGCAAAGTGCCGCGGAAGTCTTGTCTTGGGCAGGAGGCAGCCACACTTAGTTCAATATCTTTCCTTCGCTCGAATGTACCAACATTTACTGATGGCAAGTTGCACAGCAGGAACTAGCTTTGGACCGGAAACGGAAATGTATGAGAGCGAGTACATTTTGCGTTGGTCGGCAAGCTACAAGAGAGGAGCTGTTCCCGGAATGAAGCTTGCAAAGTGAAAACATATCGATACGATACAGCAACGTTTTGACTATCTGTCAACCGTCCATTGGGAGAGGGTGTGTATTGATTTTAATCTGCTGCAATCGACTTATGACAGTGGCATCCGTGTGCTAATGTTGCTGAAGTGAAAGGGCCAGAAGCGATTGATATGAAAATTGGTATATGGGGAGAAGGCCATCAATTTGCTCATCACATGAGAAGATTAAGCTTGATGCATAATAAATCAACACACGATTTGATCGTGAATAACTTCGGCTGCTTTAAATCTTTAGTTGACAGTTTTATCTGCAATTGATGCAAAATAAAATGTAATGATGAGATTATAGTTTAATGAGACATGAGATCTCTTCATTCTTGGTAGAAGATCTGAAGAGATAGTTTGTTTTTCATTTACGAGAGGCAGAAAAGAACTATCGAGGGTTCATTTGAAAGATTCTTCACACATCCGGCGGTGTACTTGACAGTGTGCTAACGCACGATACCATTTCACTGGCACAGCAACTTGAAGGCTAATCGTCTATAAGAGCTGATGTTTCAAAGAATATTAGATATCCAATTTTTGTTTTGCAAGAAAGGACTGTGAGTATGTATGTTCAAAGAACAAAAACGATCACTTGCTTTATAGTGCAATCGATCAAAGCACTCAATTTTGCACGATGACTTCACTGCTTTTGGAACAGCACACACTCCATTCCGAAAGGGGAACCAATGCGACCATAGCGATTTGCTGGTTTTGTGTTGTGAAATCCATTTCCAAATTGTGCAAACAGTGCAACAGCAGCAGCAGCAGTATCCCTCCTGTGTAAAAGGGTCAGGACGTTCGTTTTGCGAAAAATTACTTCACCATATGGAACGGAGAACTCCCCAAAAAACGTTCCTTCTGTACACCCGGGGTACGGAAAAGCTAATCAACGCCGATGGCACAGTTCGATGGTGGTGGTACCGAGCACCAAACACGGATGTTGCTCTGCGTTCGAGCTAAGTGTTGCTTACAGCGTACCCTTCGGAAAAACGGATACGCAGGATTTGTTTATTCAATGTTCAGACCGACAAACCGACGCTGGCGCTGGGACACGGTGGTCGATCGGGACGGATAGATTTTTGGACATTCGCATCGTGCACCGATCGGGAATGGGACGACATGGGACGGGTGGTTTCGATTCGACGACTCCATTCCGTTCGAATCCGTCCGACCGGTTCGTTGGCTAGCCATCAAGTTCGATTACGAATTGTTGGTTCCCCGTTGTCTGTCGTACGGCGTCGGTGCGGTAATGCCAGTACCAACAATCGGAAGCAACATCATCGTCAGGTTCTATCCCACAGCGTCACAGGGTGAACTGTTGAAGGTGGTTGGACGACGATGACTACGGCGACTACGACGATGGATGCGATCGGTGTCCTTCTCTCCCTATCCAATGCAGGGCAGGCGAGCAATAATGGTGCTCCCGTCAACTACTATGTATCACACGGAATGTGCAATGTTCTCCGTATCCGAATGTGTTTTGCTTCTTCTTTTTTTTGCTTTCGCCATTCCAGGCCCATCGGCTCGTCTGCTCTTGAAGTTCGTCTTCTTCGTCCATTTCGTCCACATCATGAAACCACCCACGATTCCGAATGGCAAATGCGTATAGCGAGTGTGTGTGTGTGTGCGTGGTTGTGGAGATACAGTTTCTTAAAAAAAAATCGCTTCTGCTTCTTCTGTTCGGCGAAGTTCAACAGGGATCTCGACCTCTCGTACACTGTTGCTGGGCTGATGGTTGGAACGCGAAGGTCGCCCGGTGGAAAAGGAGGTTCGATTTTTGAATGTCATACCTAAAGCCAACCTTGGGCGACACCGTACCGGCAAGTACAGTGGTTGACAAAACCGTGAATGCATCGAGGGGTGATTTCAAATTAAGTTTTAAGGTTTACAGTTTATATACTGTTTAATATTTTTGCTCTTTTGACGCTTTGATTTAAATGCTTTGTACTTTCGTTTGAATGTTTTCTTTTCTTTTACGTGTAAAAAATCATTGCATATTAAATTTACCAGTTAATAGTTTGTTTCGTTGTCAAAATCTTATTTTCACCATTTTATTCACAGTTTCATCTCTGTTTTTTCATTGGCTTATTTGTTTTTAGATTTTTCTAGTCTAATTTTCATTACAGATAGAAATTTTATCCTCTTTTGTATACAATTTTCACTCAGGCACGTCTTTTAATTTTATTTCACAGTGTGTTTAGAATGGTTTTAGGTTTTACACTCTTTTAATATATTTTATCCAGTTTTATAGTTTTGTTTTAATAAATCACTCAATACCTTACTTCATCAGATATCGTATTGTTATCTGTACATCATGTAATAATATATTTAGTCTCACTTTAAAGGTCGTGATTATTATGAATTAAAAAATACTTTTTCACTTCGCTTTCTTCCTTTTTTACGCTCTATTTATTTTCAATCACCTTTTTTGTTCTACTTCAGCTTTTGTTTTGTTTATCTTTTATCTTTTACCAATTTTTCTCCGACTCCCTTGCTCTCTCTTTTACAACCAGGTAGGTGTATTATTTGGTAAGGCATATATATCCGAAAAAAGGTTAATGTGGCACTTATCCGTTTAGGGACGGTGTTTGGTAGAAAAAAAAATTGGTATGTTTATGTTTTGTCTGTGGGTGTCTGTGTGTGTGAGCGGTATCCGTCCCAACGCCGAGGCAAACGTTTCGCAAATCGATTTAGCTTCCCGTGTTGTAGTCGCTCCTTTGCTGACAAACACAAACCAAACTGGCACTCACCTCATAAAAATCCTTCCTTCCATAAAGCCCTCCGGGCCCGTTCTCGCCCGTTCTCGACGTCCCTTCGTGCAGTCCAATGTGTCGGAACGGAACGGGCAGGATGTGATGAGCAGAGCGCAGCGGTGACTCTCCGGTGCGTGTAGGTGTGAAGGGGGATTCGGGATTTGGAAAAGCTGGAAATGGGGTTTCGACTGCGGTTCGGTGACGACTGGTGGGACAACCGAAGATGGGAAAATATTACAAATGTATGCCAAACGGTAGCTCGAATGGGAGTAGGGAGGTGGACCGGACCACCCTCCATTTTTGGCGAGCGTTACTGAGCGTTCGGTACATCAAAAACGGGGGTGTCCGGTAGACGATGTCTCTCTCGCTCGGGTCGGGTTCGGATATGGTGCAAGAGATCCTGACTTCGGTAAATAAACCGGTACCTTGGGTCATGCTTTCGACTGTCGATTCACTCGCCTGCCGTGTGTTCATTTGAGGGTAGATTTATCAGTGAGGAGGAACAGGAGCAGGAGAAGGAGGGACGTGGGTGTGTATGTGTGTTTGTATGCATATCTATGTACGGTTCGGTTGCCCGAAGCACGATGGAGACGCATGGCGGTGTGCGAGGACACGAGTGGACAGAAACGATAGAATCATTGCACGGTTTCGCTCTGCCACCGGAGAATCCCATACAGCTCGACCATCGGCGGGACGTTGTGGTCAGTACCGAAACGAACTGGGGGGAGGGCAGCGAGACACGGATGCAGATCATGTTGGCGGTGTACTCTCATTGTTCGCTGTATGTTTGCTGCTACCATCTGCCATTGTGCAGGGTAGTGAAGGACCTTGGTATCAGGACATGTCCATACCCATACCCTTATCACAGCGTAGCAGCGCAGTAGTACGCCGAGGTGTAATCCTCGGACTGTGGCTACGAGTGCGAGTGTGTTTATATACGTTCGATCGGGCGATCGAATCAATTATCATTAATTCATTTCGAGTGGAGATAGTCGAGTCCCGTACGAGCCTCGGGCAGGATGGGCAGGGCCTGAGGTTCGGCCATAGTACATGAGAATGTACCGAGGCGCATTGGTACTATAAATATTGTTGGAAATAGTGTTGTGCTTCTAGCAGCCGTCCTATGATAGTTCTTTGTTTGCTGACTTATTGGCACAAATATTTTGCGAATCAATGGAACCGAATTGCTTGCACGGATGGTCCGTCAAAGATGTTGTACCGAATTCGCTGTAAGCTCGCTCACCATCACTTCAACTTCACAGAAATTGGAACAACTGAAGTAAGAATTAATTATTCAATTTCGTCGTGTTTACGCTTCTTAGGATGTACAGGCAGATTGCTAACAATTAAGTCGCTTCGATGGAATCATACCGAGAGTTAAGCTTCCCGGTAAATTCTTGAACTAAAAGAAGCGATTCCGACAATCAAATCGAAACCGTACGAAGCTGAAGCTTTAGCTTAATCTTATGTAGGGGAAAAGTAGTGGGTCTTTTGGAATGTTGACATCATCTTCGAGGAGCAAAATTTCTCCATCTTCCATGTTCCGAACTGTGTGTGTGTGAGGATTTTTCATTGTTTGAGACGTAGCTTTCTCACGAAAATGACACGAAAGAAAGAAACGAACTGTCTTGATTGTCCGATCGGATAGATTTTCCCCAACTGTCGGTACGTCTCGGCCCGAATCTCTCTCCGCCAACGGAACACTTTAATGGGAAATGTTCACATCAGTACCCACCGACAGTTGCTGAGCTCCTGGTACCGGAAGTTTACTCGTCGGTGGAGTACGATCGAACGAAGTAACCGAATGTGGACCCCCTTTTTCTGGCGCTGAGTGAACTGCTTGCTCGGGTTCGTTTTCTTTTCCTTGTTAGAGTGAGGAGAGTTCCGAGTGTGTGAGCTTTTTCCGACGAGCTCACCTCAGGATGCTTGTGGAACAGTTTCAATAGAAGTGTTGGGGAAAAATTAAGTTTAATTTTAGTTTAAATGAGAAGAATCCGTACCTTTGTGCTTATTTTATACTACAATGTCTTAAAGGTGGAAACTGTTGAAAGTCTCAATATATAAAGGAGAGGACTCTCACACATATCTTACGAATCATTAAGTATCGATAGATTTTGAGGTTGAGTGGATAAGATATATTTAAGCTATAAGACCCAAAGTTGCAAGGCCACAGCAATTTGGATGTCGACTTGACTAGTGTCGGAAGTCTATTTTGTAGCAGATTTTGAGACATGACAGTCAAATAGTGAGAGCACTACTCCTTCCAAAGAGCTAAATAATGTTCCCGTGCATAATTCTATCATCTAAAAATCTTAACAAGCAATACATAAAAGACTTCATGAATGCCATTGATTAATGTTCTTAGTTGTCCAGTCACCGACATCTTTGTCAAACGATGTAAACAAGCTGCTAACAGAATAGTTCTCTCGATCCAATTGCATGACTTGAAGCGTTTTGTGTAGCGGATTGCATACTGTTGAATAAAATATGCACACGGCTGATCGAAGCTACCCTGCAAGTATGCAATCATGCCGACAAAATGCGCAAAGTCATGCAAAGGGTGTTACAAATTAATTTAGCGTACGTTGAGTGTTACTTAGTATAATATTATTCAATTCTGAAGGTTAACTGGTGTGTGTGTGTGCGTGTTTGTGCTTCGTACATTAACCAATGTCTCTGCCAGTATTGGAAAGACATCTTCGAAACTACTAAAGATAGAGCAATCAACGCACGGTACAAGGCACTAGGGTCAAAACGTAATGTAAACACAGGCAGACAATCCGTTCAGGTGCGTATAATATGCGTCCAGTGGCATTGTAAAAGTGCATCACCACACCACGCCTTCAAGACATGGCTTGATAAATGTATCAAACATCGTTCGGTTATGCTGCTGCTGCTACTGCTGGTACTGCTTCCGATAGTACTTGTGTGCGTTGGATTTTATGCATATTATTAGCACGAGCAGTGTGAGCAATCGAGCTGATGGGGAGAGGTTTGTTTAAATTTATTGGAAAATTCTAACGATGTTTTTGGGTTGGGAGGAGGTAGAACCGTTACACATTTTGGTCTTTTGCAGCATGGCTTCAGTTGCCGTCTGTTCATGATTTCGGTTTTTACCATGCGCCATGTTCGATCATCCATCGATGCCGTCGGTTATGTTGCCATGAGCAGGCCTGTGCGTTTTCGTGTGTGTACGGGAAGCCAATGTGTGTTGATGTTAAAGTTATGCGAAATAATGCAACGAGGGAAGGCAAGGATGCGTGACAATGGGGATGGGGAAAATGGTGGCACGGTATGTCCACTTGCACAACCGGTGCAACGCTTGGTAGGAAGTTATGATGTTTGTATCGATAGTCTGTCAGTACGGCCGATGTTAGAAGGAAAGGCGATAGTGAACCAGGACCAGCAGAAAGGAGACAGAGACTGTGTGCATGGTGGCGTGGACGGAGATTTAACTGCCTTTGTACGCTTCGGTACATGCCACAAGGATGCAGTGGCACGATAGAGAGAGAGAGAGAGAGCGAGAGAGAGCGAGAGATTTCCTTGTTAGAGAGTGAGTGGTGCTGAAACGATCCTGGCATCGATGAACTGTTGTAGCATGTTCAGGACTTCCATATGTGCGAAACGATGCCATTCTGGAACACTACCACCCGGGTCCCCAATTTAGCAGTTGCAGTTGCACCTTGTGGCTACTGCAGGAGTGCGAATTCCCCGTTGTCCGTTGTCTCTGTTGTCCCGTCGGTTGCCCGTTTGCCTAACATTTATAATAAATGGAGGAAATTTATGCATTTCGATCCCGAAACCGTATTCGGAAACAATTGCCAAACCGAGCAAGGGACGGCGGACCGAGGCTGGCAGAGCGAATGGAGATGCCGGGGGAAAATGCGGCAAGTGGAAAATTGTGAAACGGTTCGGTACAAAACAAAGGTGGTAACAGATGCTTGCTACTGTTGTTGGTTCGTACTATTTACGAGCAAAGACTCTCTATCTCTCCTCCCCCCCTTTGAATCTGTTGTTGCATCGGTCTGTCTCGCTTGCACGTGCCGCCAAGAAAGCCTAAAGACTGTGTGCCGTAAAAGCGTCCTCCTTGATGGCCTTGCCGTGCCGTGCCCTGTTCTCGGTGGCCTATGCAAATCGCATCAAATCGAGGGCATTGAGTAGCCGGTCGGGCGTTAAATAACCGTTAAAGCTACCGGTTCCGGAAAACTGGGCAGAAGAGTGCGGGCTCTCGCCAAAGCCATCCGCCGCCTGTCCGCTCAAATGGGTAGCTGATTTATTGGCTGTTGATTTGGACGCTCTCGGATTAGGATGAGCGCTGGGATGATGTGGGCTTGGCTGGCTGGGATACGGTCTCGGTACGCTTATTAAAGTGATTTTACCGTATACATGTCAAACATGTCTAGATTGTTTGATTTGTGCTGTTCCGGGCAGGGGTGTTGCTGTATTTTGATTCCCATGTCCGGTGTCCTGCTTGGAAGGAACAAACAAGCTTAACGGCAAGTTAATTTTATATTGCAGTTTGCAAGTTTGTGCAGGTGTTGCAGCGTGTTTTATTGTAAGCCTTGTGGTGTAGAAGTCCTTGCCAAGTATGCAAATCGTGTAGCAAAAAGGACTCAGAAAGCATTCTTTGACTGAGTTTGGACTGTAACGCCTGAAGGTATGCAATTTTAATGACTTTTGATATGGATTAGTTCGTTTTCGCCTAATTTAGGGTTGGATCATAAAACTAACTGATTAAGCATATAAATTGCATACCTTTAGGAGTATACGCACAAAATCTATTTTCTTTCTATTGATTGATATTCTGGCGTTATTACTAGAAGTTTAAATAAACTTATAAAATAATGTAAAGGTGCTTGCTTCTCACATGCTATAAAATGCTTCTCAATCGAACACGTCATGTCAACCATAGCATTTTGCTGCCGCCTAATCCAAAGACCATGTGACAAAACGGGTGCGCGATGTTTGTCTTTTGATTGTCACGGGTTATGGTCCTAAATCTTCCATTACCCGTGGAAGGCAGATAACCAATTTTTCATAATTAATCCTCACGTCGTAAACTATACCGACAAGCGGATCCATGTGCGCCACCAGTTCGTTGGCATGTGTGTGCCTTTTTTGCCTGCCACCCCTGGTTATTCTGTTTTCGTGAAGCTAAGCATCCAGCATGATTTGTTTTCCTTCGCCGCGGACGTCGGACATCAAGAACGTGGGTAAAAAGAAAGGGAACGTCCACATGGCCGAAGAGTTGGTGTATCGATACAGTGTGCTTCACGAATTTGTTTCGTGCTTAGATCAAGATCGGTAGCGTTTCCACTGGCACCCTCCGGGCGCTTTGTTCAGCGTTGTCGGTCGTCAAGCTGCCTTTCGCCTACAAACAAAGACTCACACCACCATCACCGCCAGGTTCCGTCAATGCGGAAGCGAAACTGCATGTTTATGTTTTTCCATCCTCTGGGCGCTGGGAGCAGCGACTTTTCTTCAGTTGGTATCTTTTTCTTTGCCCCGGCACC
Source organism: Anopheles maculatus (assembly GCA_002091835.1). NCBI lineage: Eukaryota > Metazoa > Arthropoda > Insecta > Diptera > Culicidae > Anopheles > Anopheles maculatus. The sequence continues at coordinate 116,103 of KZ061836.1, forward strand.
GTTTTGCAGACACGAACCAGTCAAGAATGAGAATCTTTATTCAGCGGGATTGATTTACGATCCGTTCGGTACTCCCGATGTGCGAGTGTGTGTGTGTGTGTGTATGCGTTTGTGGCGTGTTCACTGGTGCCCCGGGAGTGGAATAAATTGCCGGTGCCGAATTCAGTGGTTTGCCTCTTGCTGGGGTGATTTATTGGAATAATATTCAATCATTAGCTTCGCACCGAGCAGTGCGATCAGTTCCGTGTGCGATAGGCGGGTGTCGTTGGACAACGGATTAGCACCGGAGCTACACGCTCGGCAGGTTTTGGGTCAACGCAAACCGGGCAGCACTATGTTATTGGTTTTGTTAATAAAGTGTGCAAGCAGAGGAAAGAATGGACCGTGGGGAAGGGAGAAACGACGGGGGGGAGGGGGACATTTTGCCAGTCCAAATAAAATCAGTTAAAATTAGGAAGAAAGAACGTTCTGTTGCAATGTTTGTTTTTCGTCTCACGAATTGATTAAGCAATAAAGGATCGTGATTTTATTTTGATACCGATTGATTTGCTTTATTATTGTTTGTGCTTTGTATCATAAAGTCGTATCGGTTTTTTCAATAAAGCTTCTAATCTTCTTATTGGTTTTAATTCTTTTGTATCATTCTTATCCGACACTTTTCTTATATTTTTCATACAAGTTTGTGAGTTTTTCTATAGTTTTATTTCTGTTTTTTAATTTTTATACATCTTTTCATAGCTTATATTTTCTTCTTTATTTTTATTACTTTTTTTAATGCTTTATCGATTTAGCATATATCTCTACATGTTAACCAAAAATTTAATTAAATTTGTTTCACATTAGATTATTTTGATTGAATTATTGAACTTACTAAAATCTTAATTTTTGTTGTGTATTGTTTGCTTTATCATTCTGTTCTACATTGTTGTGTCTCCCTAGTCTACAAAATCAACGCCAAGTCCGCATTCTAATCACGGATGACAATACTTATTCCATTTAAACCATCTCCCGGGGCAGTGATCCGCTTTGCTCGATCAGTGATCGACCACCGCCGTGACCAAACTGGTTCCACACGTTCGTGTTTCCTTCACGCGCACACTCTTTCCCAGCACTTCCCAACCACGAACACTAATAGCTCATAAATTTATCATCGCACATATCGCGCGAACTCGCGCACGTCTGCACGGTGGTGCGGGTTCTTCCTTGCACGGTTCTCTGGCTTTTCTGGTTGTCGTCCGTTCGCAGTGGAACCATCGCACCAACAACAGGCTTTGGCAAGGGGAAGGCATATTGAATATACACAAACCAGGAAAGCTTTCGCCGTAGCCGGTGCTCACAGGGTTTTGGAGAATGGGACGGTGTGTGATGTTAGCGACCGAGAATGTGTGCATAAATCTTAAGCTATTTAACTTAAAACCACCAACAACACGGTACGATCGGGTACGATGCCGCACAACGGTTGCTTCTTCGGTTGGAGCCCGGGCGGTGTAGCATTTTGTTCTCTTTGGGGAGTTTCTTTTTTGCATTCCATGTCCCAAGGATACGGCGATCGTTCTCTTCTCGTCTGTTACTATCTCTTTTTCTCTCGCTCTCTCTCTCTTGCGCGCTGTCTCCTGGGGATGCCTGGTCATCTCACTGGGCGAACACAAGGTTGCGCTTCAGCAGCAAGTGCTCCCGAGACAGACCGAGACTCCACCTTCACCGGTGCGACGCTCATTATCGCCGGTTAATCATAATCCGTTTTCTGCCAGAATCCGGACAATCTTGCCAACATGGTCAACGTTTGGTGTATCATCGTTCCGACCGGGGGCAAGTTACGGCTGGCCGCAGCAGCAAACCAGTTTCGCAGCGTCGCCAACCATTGAGCCAGGCCGAGTTCGTGAGGTGTACGTTACGTACAGGGAAGGGAACTATCAAGTCACAGCACGCCCTCGCATTGGGAGGGGCGAGTTTGCGAAAACAAAAAACCGAGGGGCACGCTTGTGAAGAACCTTGAGATCTTGTTCTGAACAATCGGCGAAACAAATCAGAACCCGTGTCTGGTTTTGTCAGGCTCGATTTTTGTTTTGAATACGAAAATGACGGGTTAATGATCGGGCTATTGAGTTTGGCTATTTAAAACAGCAACTCCAGAGAGTTAGGAGTTTTATGTATTGTTCACAGAAATTAAAGTATTTGGAGAATATGCGCAAAGTTTGATGGTGTTACATTTTATTTTAATATCTCATGGGTATTTACTAATACTAATACGTAATCGATAACGAAATGATTTATTACTTGGGTACAGTAATACATAATTAGGATCGTATACGATTCGATAATGGGTATTAACAAACAGCAAAAAAGGTCTGTGCGTCGGCCGGGAATCGAACCCGGATCAACTGCTTGGAAGGCAACTATGCTGACCATTACACCACCGACGCACTTGAGTACTACGAGCGTTTGTCATAATCCAGAAACACTCCAGTCAGCTTTCAAAACACACAGAGACACGCACGAGAGATAACATGCCACGCGTTTACACGCACCAGCTGCAAAGATCGCGATCGGACCGTGGTCAATTACACGGGGCGATAAATCTGTCGGTATGTGTAGTCCCGTCCCGTGTACCAGCGCGTAACGAAAACAAACTATTTACAGGCTTACAATTGCGTTGATGGGTTTAAAAGCGACGGTTAGTGTAAAGTAGTGTGTGCATTTCTTTAAACATTTGCTCTGCTTTGATCCCCCTTTTCCTGGGTGAGTGTGGGTGTGGTGAGCGGAGTAACCGGTGCCCTATGAGTGACGGTGGTTGTACTGTTGACTGTTATCCAAAATACGCGCGCACAGTCAAGCGAAAAATGCACCCGAAATGCGTGGTTTCAATTCGGGTTTTTATCGTTCAACACTCCATAAATCATCCGGTTGTAGTAATACCCGTACCCGGCTTAAGGCTGAAGTGTATGAATACAACAAAGTGTACCCGGGAATGTGAGTGCCAAAGTGAATTGCGGAACTCGCTGTCAAATAGCCCTCGATCGGGGAGTTTATTAGAGTGTGAGTATTTTTAGAACATTTGAAGCAATAGTTCGATTGGTGAAAAACGAAAACCAAAACACACCGGCAGAATATGACACAAACAAATGTCAAACAGTACAAAAATCAATTGCCGAAGTGGTCAGCGAATTTTTATCTTGAAAATAATACTTTCTTTTCGATTTTGCTTCTTCTCTTCTGCGGTTAGCAGTTGGAATTTGGGTTTTTTTCGGATTGAAATCGGAATGTCCCGAAACAGTGTAGTGCTCCCGCCAGTGTACCTTCGGCGTTGTGTGGCTGTCATGTTTCAATTAGGCAAATTTATTTATCACCAAGTCCCCGGGAGTCAACTGTGCAAAATTCCAATCTACCGCCTCAGCAACGCCTCGCTTGAGTGTTTGTGGAGTTCCGTTTTTTTTTTGTTTTGGTTTCTCATTCTGTATGAATCGATTGGGACATAAATATATCTGTTGCGCGCCCGCCGAACGTGTCTGCGTGAGATTTTTGTTTATGTTAAAAATTGTGTCCGGTGCTCAACATGATGCGATACTCCGCTTTTATCCAAACCAGCGATATTTGGTGCGGTTTTTGGACGGCACATGGTGCGGACGGGGGGATTCCCGTTGGGCATTAGCATAACCGAGAACAAATCGATTCCAAATGTCTACCGATCGAATGGTGTGCGTGGAAGAACAAAACAAAAAAATTCGAGAGGAGAATGTATAACAAAAATAAAAACAAAGAACCCATCGTCACACCGTTCGCGCAAAAGGAGTATCCGATGATAAACTGGTTTTATTTACCTGTTTACTCTTTTTCTTGTTGTGTTTGTTGTCTGTTGCGCTATTTTGTTTTATTTGATAAACGCTGTCACACACCGCTCCGACACCGACGACAAATCTGTAATCGGGTGTGTAATTGAGCCGTACACCGTACCGACTCGCTCGCGTTGCTAGATGGGAGCGCTGTCAAAATACGGCCACCCAGATCCCCCGTCGGTGGAAAGCGTGCCGAGAGTGGTTTGTGCTGCACAAACATGTGTAACTTTTGGCAGTATCAATAACCGAAAAAAGGTTATCCCTTCTAGCCAGCCACAGCCAGTTCCCTTTCTGCATCTGCCTTGCGATAAGTTGTGGAGATCGATTAGATGAAGCGATGGTGCGTAAGTGTGAGCGAGAGGATGTGCGAGAACTCGTGTTTTTATCTCACTCGCAACCACGTACCCAACGAGTGACAGTTCTTTTTTCATGAGTGAGTTATTGCGTGAGTGGTAATGGAGAATTGGGCATCATTTGATAATAGAATAGCACAGTAATTTAATTACACGTACATTCTACAAGCTTCCCAAAAAAAAAAAATGAAACAAAATCGAATGTTTACCTGTTTATTTGCTGGAAAAAAGATCCCTCGATGACCCAGTGAACAAAAAAAAATCCCTGCTTATATCCTGCTAACTACAAACAGTGGCTTTGCAATGGAAATGAAACTGATTGCCCAAAAACAAACACACACATACGACTAGAACGCTTTATAAAATCAGGCACGTAACAATGATTGGTGCTGTTAAACAATCTCCGCACTCCAGACCAGCCAAAACATGCGCCAGCAGAAGTGCGAGCGGGGGTCTCTTCCATTCTCGTTGGACGGGCCACTCCTCCAGGCGTGTTTCATCGCACTTGCAAGTGAGTAAAAAGTTCACTCACAACGAGTAACGACAACAGGAGGACGCTCAATCGATTGGCCGGATCTCTTACACCACAGCGCGCAAACCTTCCCCGTTCTTCGTCACACCGAGTTCTTCAACCTGGCGAACCATTTAGCACCCCGTTGCAGTTGATTATGTTTGAAAACATTAATCAAATCGACTTCTGTGCTGGGTGGGGTTGAATGGGGCAACAGGCGACTTGCATGGGAAGGAAATTCTGGAAGTTGTCGGAAATTTGTAACTGTGTTTGCTGGGCAAATCAACGTAGTGTGGCCGTTTGCAGGCGGAACCGGCGAACCCGGTCACGGAGGCATGTGAGTGATCAGAAATCATCAGATGACACAGGACAGCAGTCGCGGGTGACTTCCTGCCGTTGCTGTCTGGCCCACCGTTCATTAACTCCCCGGCCTTTCGGTGTTAATCCTTTGTCCATTGTTCAGGTGCACATCGCTCGACAGTGGCCGTGTTTGTCTTTGCAGGAAAGCGGCAGGTGGCGATTCGAAGCTAATTAATTTATTAGGTTATTGATTGGGTCGTCGAGCGACGATTTCCCATTTACCGAGACTCCCAGGCGCAATTGCTGGTAGTTTACGTTGGAGGTCCTAAAGACACGGGGAGTTGGGAAAGAGGAGGGAAAACAACATCCAAGAACAGGAAGATATCAGTGTAAGCTGATTCACCGCATACACGTTTCTGTACCCCTCCTCATCTCTGAGGTAGCAATGTCTGTCAATGCGGATGACGGGAATGCACTCATGATCGTCTTTGTTTTCGGAGTGATATGCTTTCAAGAGCACCAGGAAGAATTCGATTATCAAACGCACTTGCGCTCATGCTAACACACATACACCCCCTCAAGCAAGAAAAAAGGCAGTTTCTGCACCTTTAAATATGTTGCCCCACTATTCTTGAACTGTGAAATGTTAAATTACTCCACAGGACAGGTACGAACATTCCGGTATTGACTTTCCCACCATCAAAGTCCATCCTTTCCAAACTATTCCGTGATACCGATACGTCTTAATCATTGGCGCAACTTGGCGCCCTGGGGGATGGAGCTGGTGGCTCCTTTGTGCATCGCTATAGAAGCTCGGACGTGAATAGCAGATTGTTTGCATAATTGATAGGCATAACTATTAAACAAACAGCCCGCTTTTGACTATTGTTTGACGAGGTTGCGTTGGGACGCCGGCGAGGACTGCCTGTGTTAATCTACTTGAGCGTCCGGGGTTGGGTTGGGTGTAGTGATTGAGTTGTTACTAGTGTTGCTCATCCTACGCCAATAACTCATCCCGGTACACTTGTCTACCGCTTGATTGCGTGTTGTTGAATGAATAGCTGTCAAATGTGGTGCCGGTACAGGAAGGTTCAAAGGATCAAGGTTCGATTGGAGCAACGACTAATATATCTTGGCTCTCCGTTTAACAGGAACTCTGTTCGATATACATAATGTGTTTAGTAAAGTTTAAGCGAAGTTGCGGCACAAATTAGGACAGCTTTAAAGCATCCTTCTGAGCAATGCTTCTGAATTAAAGCGCTCACATCTGTAGCTCTGTACCCTTGGTTGGGTGGTTGCACATGAAATAGCTGCGAAGCGTTAAGTAGCAAAATCGATGGTAATTAGTATGTTTCGCTAGAGTTTCTTATCATTATCAATCAGTGCTCGATGATTATGTTGTTCACCGACCACCAGGTCTGCCGTGGGAGGATAAGTATTGTTTATCTTTCGGATGTGACTGTTTGAGGAGTTAAGAGTAGTCTCATTGCTAGGAAACATCAGTAAACAAACTGTGAAATGACATGATAGAACATATAAAGCAACGATCGTTGCAGTTGTAGGGATTGTGTAGACAGTCGTGTTGAGTTATATAAATAAAAGACGATCGAACTCGTTATCAAAACGATTTAAAACATGCAGAACCACGAGCTAAATTTACACACCATTTATACCTTATATCAATAATCTAATAGCAAGCTTAACTGATAAGCGAAACAAGATAACGAATGTGAAAATAAAACTTGCATAACCGACTATGCATAACCGGCTGTTAAACAAGTGCCTTCTCTCTCATCTGTTTCCGTAGTGTAGCGGTTATCACGTCTGCTTCACACGCAGAAGGTCCCCGGTTCGAACCCGGGCGGAAACAACGAACGATTCTTTTTTGTATTACAGCATGATGAAGTGCTATTCACAAGCAGAAGAAAGGCCGCGCGCGCTGTGTGAAGAAAAAGGCTATTATAACTTTTTGTCTAGCGTTTTAAGAGGATAAAGTTTTTGGCAGAAACTCCCCATTTGCTACTAGCAAGCGCTCGTTGGTAGTGTGAGGATTTATTTAATTACAGCCGTAATAATAAACTTGCACTGCTTGCTACTATCGCCGCTGTGGATCGCTGTGTGCATTCCTGTACCGGATACGGAAGTAATTGTTCGGCCCTATTTTCCTACCAGCGTTCAAGACGAAGGGACGTTCCGTCTACTTTCTGCCCTTGATGAAGACGTTCGGATATCGGTGTGCGTGTGTGTGTGAGAGTGTGTGTTTCGTAAGGAGTGGCTGGCGTGTCTATTTCAAGTCCTTTTGCCGAAGATGCATATATTTGCATCGAGCGTTCCGGTCATCTTAGAATGCACAAGGTGTGGTGTGAGATGAGATTGTGGGATGTCTCGGTGGTATCTCGGTTCCGTGCATTGGAGAGGAAAAACGGGTAAAACGGGTTTGCATGTGAGCTTTTGGGAGGATACGTCCAGCTACGGCGATCTTGGGGCTTGGGGGATTGGTTTAAATTCTTGAATTCTTTGAGCATGTCCATGAGAAGTTTATGAGCCCGGGCTAGGTTCTCCGGTTCATCGTATGAGACCTGGCGGATCCGGCGTTCGGAAGATCAGAGACGAGCGCAAAACTATGCACAACATCGAACGTCTAGAATCAAGTGTACGGTGCAGTTGGGCAGATCTGCCGTGCACCGAAGTAGCGCGGTTCCCCGAAGCGGGCAGGCAAACGGTTTCTTGAGTTTCCGAGATAACTTCTTCTAGCAGTGAAGCTGTGTGTTTGCTTGCGGGGCGTTTTCTAGCAAAAAGGGCCAGATATTGTCGAACTAAAGCGAGCGCCACCATTACCGCCGTGCCGTTTCCCGGTTCGTTCCGGTCTGAATACTTGCTAACTTCTGATTTGCTTGCCGGATCGTATTGCTCCCGTTTGCGCAACGAAGACTCACCCGTTCCCGGGGACCGTATCGGTAGGACAGTACCGTGGAATGTGTACCGCTCGTGAGCTCAAGCGCCTGGAGCGTTTTGACCAGCGTGTACATGGGAAATGCAGCACAGAATTCAGGATACACGCTCCCACACGCTAGGACGTGCGACAGTGGTATTAATGGATATGCAGTACATACGCTGACAGGCTACGGTCGGCTGATAAGATTCCTGTGTTCCGGTGCGTCCAATCTGTACTTGCGGCGATACGGGATATTTCTGCCGTTTGTTTGGTGAACTTTCGCAAGCAAATCGCGTCAAGAATGAGCGCTTCGAGAAACTATTTCCCTCTTGGTGGAGCTATTCCAGGCCCGAGCAGCCGGGTGCCGGTGAGCACGAAATCAGAACGTTCGATCTATACCGTTGGTAATTAATTTCATGGTTCGGGTTAGTGTGCCCAGCCCCGGACCGTGGGAATGGTTCGATAGCTTAGGGAAGAACGGTCGAAGATAATTTCTCAAGAGCCTATACGTCAATGTTGGGATAATATGTATGTAATTTATGAGTACATGCAGTACATGGGCATCGGGGTAGGTGTTTGAAGCTTATTTAGTACAGTAAGGAATAGAAAAAATGTGTTGAACTTAAAACGAACAGAGTAAAGCGTTTATAAAGTGTCAATAAAAAGGTTATTGTACCACAAATTGCTTACTTTTCAAACTCTCTTTGAAGCAGTGCACCACAAAGTATGCAATCAGCACAGCAACAGTGCGGCACATTCAGCGTTTGTACTTTCCAGCAAATCTTCTACGCTGCGAAAGATCCATTTAAGATTTGAAAGGAGAATTCATAAGGCGGATAGTTCTCCTGCTTCTTGCTTCTCCAAGACATAATAGGAAGAGATTCATTTTCCCCAATGTCGCAACGACTCGCACAGTTCGAGCCGCACAGTTTGCTACTTCTCCATCGCCGAGCGACTGAAGCGGCGAGTGCTCAACGCGTACAGCGGAGAAAATACAGCCCAGCACGGTAGTACCGGCAGTGAACTCAGCACTCGAAAGTGGGAGAGAACTTTCCCTCAATCGTTTCGACCACCGTACCAGGGTAGCAGGAAACCCGGATTTTCCAAGCTACGCCGTGTCCTGCATTTCACCGAGCAAAAGGTGGCATCTTCACTCTTTTGTTTCGGGCCCCGAGAGTTCGAGCCCGTGTTCGGGAAGGATTTGTTGGGGAGAAAAATCAATATGGCACGTACCACTGCAAAATGGCTGGGAGATCAGTTCCTGGGAGATTGAGGTACTGTTTAATGGTGGGTATTGGTCCTTGTCTGGAGTTTGATTTTCTGCCCTTCACAACACTTCATAACCCACTCAAGGTAAAGGTAGGAATAAACATGTACATACGCCTGGTTGCCACTGTGCCACTTTCACTGTAACCTCAAAGAGGGATTTTTCCAGCAGAGGAAAACACTTTACAAAGTGTTGTTGGTTTTTTTGTTCGGTGATTTTGGGTGTGTGTGTTTTGCCTCCGGAAGCGAGGGAAGTACCCCCGGGGTATAATAAATCATTACCATGCGCAAGCAGGCTGGAATGGGGTGGTAAAATTATTGGCGAATCGTTACAGGTTGGTCGTAAGATTACAATTCACCACCAAGGCGTTACATAATGACAACAAACAAAAGGAGAATGGGAAGAAGAAACACACCGAACAGAACGAGATCGTACCGGATGTGCGTGCGAAGGAAGGCATAAGTGGGTTGTCGGTTTATTGCACGGTGGGGTTTTATGTTCGCTCGCTGTAATGAGGCGAGAGCGATGTGGCAGAAATGCTTCGGTTGGAGCTGGAGAACCGAAACGGAACCGACTGGTTAAATATTAATTTTTCACGTTTCGTTCGGTATGTTCTTAAAGCAATGATCCTCACACACCTGATATGGGAGTGTTGTGATAGACGTTGCAAAATGAGCATGATTGCGTATGCATTGGTTCGCGTTGGGTTTACACTTTCATAAATAGTGTTTTCATAAGTACTTAATGCTGCATAAGTACATAAATGAATCTTAATTTAAAATACTAAAATATAAATAAATATTACCCCTTGATGGTATGCAATCGGAAAATGACATGAAACTCTATTGCATATCATATTTTGTATAATTTTAGGCGTTGGAATACCGGTTAGTTAGTCGATATGATAGCTTTTTGGTTGTTTTTCACATTCTTTGTTTATTTTAAAATCTCATAAATTGGGTACATAAAAAAGCAACAAAGTTTCATATTTTGTAATCTTAAACGAACGTTTAGTTTCACCTTCAACACGTGCGTTACCTCATTCTGGTTAGTCCAGAAGAGTGAGTAGAAGGAAGATGTAAAGTACCAAATCTGTGTCCTTGGCGATGTTTCCCCATCACCATCGCCACCATCATCAGCGACCTGTATCGATGTAAACAAATCGGATTTATTTTTAAACCATCACAACTCATTACCAGTGCGGCCTTTCCAATCGCCGATGGAGCGCCGATGGAGCGCTACTACTACAACTACTGCTACTGCTTGCCACACTTTCGTAGCCGCAATTTTCACAGCCGAAACGCAATTAAAGTGTCCCAGTGAAAACAAGGCTGGAATACTTGTTGTTTGCCCTTTTTCCCGAACGCTCGACGCACCCAGACTAAACAGTGCTATTTATGATGGCGCTGTAATTCATTTGCAAACCATTTCTCGTGGGTTTTTTTTTGTAAATGTGTTGCACGAGACGCAGGTTTGAGGTGAGCAAGCAAACATATGCAGTTTAGGTGCGGCAGGTTCAATGCAACAAAGATGCCGCACCGGCGGCGACTCTTGGCATATTGTTTGAAAACAATCAAACAGCGACCACAACGCGATCGAGGATGTGAAATTGAGCGAGATCTTCATAGGACTTTAAAATTATTTATTGGAGAATCTTTCGGTATTTACAAACATATGCTGTTTAACGTTATGTTAAGATACCTCTGAAAAAGCAGACAAAGGTGAGGAAATACGGTTGTTTGCTCTGTATCGCGTTCAACAAATGTTTGTCTTGCTGGAGCCATCCGTTGGACAAATGAGCGTTGCCCAATCTCGTCTGAACAAACTATCGGCTCGAGTAGAAGCGGGCAGAATACTTGAAATAGAAAACTAGCTGTGCCACTGCAGCCTGCTGCAGTTAGTTGCTCGTCCTCGATCGGCATCGAAATGGTGATCATGGTGAAAGTAAGCGTGCTGTTGGTGTTTGTCGTGTGCGTGCTACAGGTTGGTACCATGAGGCATTGGCAAAACTCAACTCTTATGCTGAGATGTGTCTCTTTTTTCCACTAGCATTCGTTTGTAACAACCACGCCCGACTTTGGAGTAGATGTGTCGATCAGAGGAAGTGTAGTTGTTCAGCGTACAGCCGTTCGGATCGAGGAGCAATTCAACGAGCTAACAGGGCACATGAACTTCACACTCGTTTCGTCGTACGACAAACTAAGTTTATTGCAAACTCAAATCATATTCTTAACACAGAACCTAACATCGATTGGAACTGCGTTTGCTCAGACTTTGAACGCCGCCACTACTAGCAACGCCAACTTGAGTGGTACCTTCGAACCAGTAGTCCATTTCCTGTCCCAGTTTCAGACACTCGAAATAAGCCATGTCACCGATATTGTGGGCGAAATCGATAGTCTTGTGGGACAGTTCCTCAAGTTACAGCTGGAAGACTCGTTTAGGACGATCCATGACTCGGTGCAAAAACTCTTCGGAGCTATAATACAGCTGATCGCTGCCATCCATACAGCCAACGATCCTGCCAACATAAATTGGCTATTCGTGAACAATTTAAATCGAGCAGTTAATGTCTTGCGAGGCAACATTCTCCCGATAAACTACACGATCGCGTCGACGGGTGAGAACATTCGGGTGTCGGATGCATTTCTTGGCCGTCTTTCAGGGAGATTGGAATTGGGAGAGGCTACTGTAGGAAACGAGGTACGGAACTTCAAAAATCAGGTTGGTCTGTTGGCAAACGCAACCTTGCAGGCGATAAGTTGCAACCAACAAGGCATCAACGGGCTCGAAATGTCTGCAACGCCCTTCGTGCAAACCTTATGTGGTTTTTCCAGGAATCATGCGGGATGTCCACTTCAAACGGTCGTCCAATCGGTGGTGGAGGTATCAACGACCGAGTGGGATCGAGTCATAAGCGTAGTTAGAAGATATTTCGCCAAGCTAATGGATGACAGTGCCTTTGTGCTGGAGACAGTAGGCAAGTTCAGCAATATCTACAACCTTGGTGTGCTGCTTGCCGACGTAACTATAAGCCATCGGCCTTACTCGCTCTACTGCTTCCACAAGTTTGCTTACCAAATCGAGCAGCTCGTCACACGGCTAACGGATGGGTTTGCCGTTTGCTTCAACGAAGAATTCACACGCTTACGAGCACTGCAGATCGGTCTTGTGCAGATGTTCAAGACGCTCGTGTATGATGTGGAAGATCTGGTAGAACATCTTCAACTTTGTACGCTGCTTGAGGAGCGTAGCGAATGTGTTGCCAACGTAGCCATGGTGTACGAGCGCCTAGCGACACAGTTGGAAGAGAAGCTGGAAGCTGTCGAGAAGTTTTCGATCGCCGAAACAACTGCCAGCCATGAACGTTTGGTTCGGTGTGTGATCCAGACAGAAGTAACGGTGTTTTCCGTAAACATTCATCAGCTAAGAAGCGATATTGTAGTTTGCAGGGAGAGAGGACCTCTTGGAACTCCATGCAGTATGGAACCGGAAAAGTTCTGAGATGTGCAGTGGATTAATATTGTTATTTAATATAAATAAAGATACAGCTTGAAGTAACTAAAGAAGAATTTTCAATCCTCAATGTGTGGTACGGGGTTTTTGTTTCAAATTTTCCGTTGCTTTGCAGTATATTTGCAACTATCAGATTCTCCAGAATTCTTGAGAAGTCAAAATCCTAGGTTAAGTAAAATTGAAACCCCCTAAAGACTACGACGTGTCATGGTGGAGCATTTGATATCAGAAGTTCTGAGCGTCATGGTTCTGCTTGTGTCTTCATACGGCAGGACTGGATATCGAGTCCTGTACGAAGGACTGACTGTTCAGCTAGCTGTAAAATTGTGTCAAGGAAGCCAGATAGCAGTTCTCCAAGTCTTCTAACGGTTGTAGAGCCAAAGAAGATGAATATAAAGAAGTTTAACTTACCCATTACGAAGGTAAGCTTCAGAGAACTGATCGACGTAATATACAACCAGTTAAAGTTTTCAAGCAAAGTTTCAGACCTTGATGCTGACTGTTCAGCTAGCTGTAAAATTGTGTCAAGGAAGCCAGATAGCAGTTCTCCAAGTCTTCTAACGGTTGTAGAGCCAAAGAAGATGAATATAAAGAAGTTTAACTTACCCATTACGAAGGTAAGCTTCAGAGAACTGATCGACGTAATATACAACCAGTTAGAGTTTTCAAGCAAAGATTGAAACCTATATGAAGCGTTAGTCCTAGAATACGCAATATCAGGACTCAAATATTAGCGTATTAGACAAAAGCAAATGCACAAAAAATCAATTCTTAGAATACTTTTACATCGAGTTCAGTTTCAAAAATTAAGAATACCTGATGATCAAGCTTAGTCAATGAAGTGAACGTTAACTATAGAACAATTTCAGTATCAAATTGTAAGAAAGTGGTAATTTATTTACTTGTACAGCGACGGCAACCATTTTCGATCTCAGGCTCATGACAACCCGTTGAAGCAACTTCCTATGCTTCGTCTAAGCGTGGGCACCTGTTTGTGGAACGTTAAGAAATTCGTCTTGGTGAAGCAGAGATCGATTCGGATGAAGCTAGCTGTTAAGGCAGATGCGAAAAAGTTTCCTGCTCTGGTTTCACCGTCGTCGTCACGTGCTGCGTACAGGCGGGGATAGGATGCACCGACCTGGAATTGAACAAGAACAAGAACAAATGAGCATGTGGGGAATGTTCCATATGGTGGTGATGGACAAGCGCTCACCTCGGCCATGCAATTGCTAGCGGCAAATTCACTTCGGCAGGGTTTCAAGTTGTTCCACAGATCATTGCCATCGTACGACACCATAAGGCCATACGCTTTGATCAGCCGCTGCAGTTTGTGTAACCTTGGCAGCTCCGTATTGAGACATTCCGCTAATCGAATTCGTCCCATGGTGGGAAGATCGGACACCAGGGCAGCAAATTTGTTGTAACACGCTCGATCGAAAACGTTGGACTGGATCAGATTCGTCGCGAGGTCTAATGCCGGAGAGTCAAGCGTAACGGCGCTATCGTAGTAAAACGTTTGATTGACTAAAGTCTCCACCGATAGTCGGTTGCCAAGACTAATGAGTAGTACAGACTCCTTAAGGTTTTTCACAAACAGTGACCGAAGGCTGGTGAAGGTTTTCAGCGCGGTCTGAACCTGCATAAACCCAGCCTGGTTCTGCACATCTCCCGTGAGATCATTTTCAAGCTGAGTGCCAGTGTTGTTAAACACTTCCTCGACAGCACTCAGACTCACCGCAACGTCATCCTCAATCGACGACAGTGCAGCATTAAATGCAACCGTTTCACCCATGAAATCAGCCGGCAGGGACTGCTGGTTTAGCTTGAAGGTCACGATGAAAGTTTCTGCCGTATGCAGGTTCAAGCCGACGCGCTGAAATGAGTAGACCAACAAGGGTAGGTGTGCCTTGAAGAGTCGCAAAGCCTTAACGACCGTTCGCAATCGATCGCTCGGGACATCTTGGGCCACGGTGGCATTTTGAAGCGATGTCTGCAACATCACAATTGCAGCACGCACCTGCGGCACGCTGATAAAAAAGCGTACTAGTCCACTGTGAAACTCATGGTTTAGATACAAGCCAAAGTGCTGTGCCGTACTCTGCAGGAATCTGTTTGCGTTGGAATCAAAGTAGTTGGCCATTTGGCCGATGGCTGTCAACACCGCCGATAGCGTTGTGCCCATGCCCATACTACTGGCAGCCTCTGCCAGCCGATCGGTAATGGCTTTGCATGCTATTGAAAAGTCTTCAGCAAACATAGCCATAAACTCGCGTTGCATTCTACCGTTGGGGATCAAATCGGTCATCATAAAGTGCAACGTATCGTCCATTGAGGCAAAGAGGCTGGATATCTCAGCCGATACCCGGCCGACGGTGGTTGTTGCCGAGAACTGGAATTCAGTACCAAAGTCCGGTCGTCCATTGACGGCGACGATCTGTAAATTGACAGTATGATCAGGGCAGACTGAGAATAGTATCACCGGCATTTGCTCGAGAGCGAGGCTTACCTGTGCGAGACAGAACATCCAGCAAATGTAACGCAGCGATTCCATTTTTAGGGGGTTCACACTAGCTCCACCAGCAAACTATGTCTGCAGACTGGTACATTGTGTCGCGGATAGTTATAAAGCTTTTTGGCGTTGGTTTAGGTATTGCAGTTGATGAAACATTGCACCACGGCAGAGGTTGTTGGTTGGTGCAGTCCATTGCACAACCCTGTTCGAGAGCAATCGCGTCTTAGTTAAAGACGCGAGGCATGCGAGATTTAAAACTGGAGCTTATTTGTTCAGTTGATACATCTAGGATAGCTTTTGATGCACAGTTTGTCCAAGTTCTGTTACGTGTTTTGAAGAGAGAAAAAAAAACTATTAATAGAGTTGCGTGTCAGTCAGGTCCAGGTATGTGTATTGGGTCTGATGAAACCATTCCGCAGAAGCAAATGACGTTCGATGTCTATTTTCCTAGCACACCGTCCCACCTAAGGTGGCATGTTGGCCTATTAGATGTTTATCTCCTGTATCTATTTCCTGCCCAATGGTATCTTTCTCTCTCTCACACACACACACACACACATCTGCTGCTCTGCATTCCAAGGACATTCGTTCGCTCCAGTTCCCCCTCTAATCGTCACTTACTATTTACCTAATCAATTTGAAAGTGGATACCGTTGATGCCGTCAGATATCACCCGAACCGAGCAGCTACTAGCTGTTAGTGTGTGTATGTGTGGGTGTGGGTGTGTGTGTGAGTATTGGTCCCAACTCGGGGTTGGTCACGATTCGCTGCCATTTTATGAGCATATAAATCGTCCGTTGAAAAGGAGCTCCATTGCTGCCGACCCGAAGCAAAGGAATGGAGTGGATACCGAGAAGGACTACGTGAGAGTGAAAGTATCGTTCGGCGGTGAAACGCCGCGAAAAGCGGATCATCATCCGGAAGCAACAATGGTGGCAACGTGAAAGGAAACAATAAAAGGACCCTTCGCTTGCCTTCTTGGACGAAAACTCATCATCGGTGGGTGGGTTGTGTGGGAAAGAGAAGCTGTGTGGAAATTTCTCCATTTATTCGGTGGCTTTCGTTTCTACTGAGGTTGCAAATTTCTCTACCGAGCGCGTGATTTGAGGGAGAATATAAGGACCGGTTTGTGCGAGTGTGTGAGTGTTTGTACAGCGGCGGCCAAATCTTTGTGCCTTCGAGGGCATACTCTTCATTTGTATGCACGGCTGCTTTGTGTGGTGAAATGATGTGAATTTATAAATTTCTTCGTATGGGAGCGTTTTCTCGATTTTCTTAATATTTTTTATAAAAATTTAAGTTAAATGAGTAGTCAATGTACTCAGTTTTAATTTGGGTTTGAGGAAAAATTAAGTACTAAAGAGTTTGAAAATATATAAACATTCCAATTTAATTAATAAACTTTAAAGAATTCAAGGTAAAAGGTTTTTCTTCTTGTAAATTTAATATTCCTAGAAACTTTTCATCAAAACTAAACCAGGAAAATGTTTTTCAGTTGTACGGAAACGCAACAGTCAGCTTACTGAACAGCTCAACATCCACAAGAGACAGAGTGCGATAGAGCGTCCTTCTAAGAGAGTCCTCTTTTTACCTTTTCACCCAAACCTCGCCACGATGCAAAGAGGACGGAAATGCGTGGCGCATGAGGAGGACAACATCCTTCGGGTCCTGTCCCTGGAAAGCAGATTGAAACGGTGTTGGTGATACTGATTATGCTGCCCATGTACAGGCTGTGGACGGCTTTGTGGAACGCTCCTGGTACATGCTCGTTTGTGTGGAATTTGGTTTCTTTTGCTCGTGTTTGGAATTTATACTTCGTACGGCAAAGTATGGGGGTGTAAGCCGAAAGTCAGCCTTCGAGCATATTTATCTACGCGCGTTTTTCCCTGCTTACGGTTCGCTCTCCTTCCATCATCGCCCGCAGGCCAGTTTTTGCCTGCGCCTTATTTCATTTTCCCGAGAAAGCAACCTACCGCGTCTACCCACGGTACGCTAGTAACACCCCATCATCGTTCGGTTGACATTAGTCGACGCTTCCGCCTATGACTTTTGCTGGCTGTCAGGGGGCGTTTTGCGAACCGCACATTCCACCACAAAACCTCCCCCCAGCGTGAGATGGCGCTTCCGTTCGCAAATCGGTTTTTATTTATTATATCTTCTAATAATCGAGTGGAATGTTACTTATTGAGTGGCGGCAAGAAGCCGAGCCCGAGCCCGAACACAAGAGAGCCGCTTTAGAGCGAGAAAAAGAGAGCTGGATTTCGCACCGCACCAAGGATCAACAGCGTAACAGGGAGCTCCTGGGAGTTTTCGCCACCGTAAAGCCTGACACCAGCAACACGGACTGACTGACTTTGGTGCCGCGGGCGAAAACGCGCGGCGCACTCGCTGAAATTGATGAGATTGAGTGAAGAGTGAGAAGATTAAATTTGGCTTCCCGGGTTCCCCGGGTACCAGCGCATGCCATAGTACTGCCCCAAAAACGCGCCAAAAGGTTGGAAGGTCGTGGCTGGCGTGAAGGGTTTTGATAAACTGTTGGTGATTAGTAGGGAGCGCAAAATGTATTCAATCTGGCGTAGATTGCGTGAAGTTTCTGATGACAAGCGCATGGGGCAGGATGGGGGAGAAGATTTTCTCGCGCGGGAGACAAAAAAACGCGGGAAGACCGACAAATGGTAACTAATTTTCCACGAGCAGTGCCACCATCGGCCGGTTGCTATCTTTGTGATCTGGTTTTTGTGTGCGGCCCGGGGAATTGAAAACACGATAAAATGTGTGTTAAGTGGAACTAATTTGCTTAGTAGGAAGCTGGAATAAATTATTTGTAGCAATTTTTCTCTATTCTGGCTTTCGTTTGCGCGTTGTCTTACTCACCGGTGAAACATGTTTCAGAAGAATCCATTAGCTTACTTTGAATGTATTGTTTTTTTTCCTGCCATAAATTGGTGTTGCTCCAATCGGAAATCATTTCGTACAAATTATCCTTCTTAGCTGTGGGAGATGGGAACGTGAAGGATAAATGTCAAACTGGTCTCAGGAACTCATCTCGGCCCGGGGAAAATAACAGCAAAATCTTTCGTGTGTCGTTTTCCCTATCCCGTTACGGTACGGTACGCTTCGTGTCTGGCATAATGATGGGTTGACTGAAGGAAAAGCACATACTTGCTACGGGTCGGAGTGTTCTGCTTATCTTTACCACCGACGCTGTGAATGCGTGACACAAAGGACACAATCATAAACGCGTCTTTCGTCGGTAGGATGCGAGGAAAGTGTGGATAAGGGAGGAGTTGGAGGGAGAATGCAGGAAGAAGTCAAGAGGTAGAATAGAGGTTGTGCTGGAAGATATTTTCCCATCCTTTACGGTTGCCATTTCTTTTCTCTATCCCGGGAAAGAAAGAGCGTTAAAGTTCGTAAGCATTTTGGTGCCGTGACCAGGATTATGTGTCAAGTAGCAATGAAAGAGGGAAAGCTTTCAAACAAAAATTATAAATTGAAAGGCAAAAGAGCTTTAATAAGAAGTTAAAATAAATGTATAATTATATTTCGCATTAAATAAATCATAATTAAATATAAAGAAACCATTTCTGTACAAACGATAATGGTAAGCATCAGCAACAAATACCAAACGCTGCCTGTATTGTGCTTTTAAACGATTCCCCATTTACCCATCTTACTTACTAGATTTGTTTCCAGCACCCAGATTTGTTTGTGTGTGCCTGTGTGTGTGTTTGAGAGTTTGTTTTTGTTGTTGCTGCTTGCCGTTTTGCAGAAGTTCTTCATTCCGACTGGCTTTCGGGCCAGTAACACTCTTTGCCATGATACCCCTTTTTCGTGTTGTTCGTAGCTCCACATCCACAGCACACATGTGAACGTTGCTAACGTGTTTGTGGTTGAAAAAGTGAGCGTGTGTCTGTGTGTGAGCGGTTCGAGTTTCTGGCTAAAGGATTAAACAGACAGTGGACGGTGGGAGGGGGGAGGAAGGGAAGGCAGGGGGTGGAAGCGGGAGGGATGGGAAGAGGATGGGAGGACCTTTTTTCCGTTCATCGTACCGTGCTCGTACGGCGATCGTTACCGTGTTGCTCCGTTGGAAAAGCTCCGTTCGCTGTGGAACGTTCTACGTCGGTTGTGAGTGTGTGTGTGTTTGTTTGTTTTTTGTTTTGTTTGAAGCTTCAGTAAGTAAAGGACACATGGTTTATTATTGAAAAGCGTTGCGCACAGTGGGAATGTTTCTCGGTCTAGGGACAAAAAAGTGATCAATCATTTTCTTCTTGATACTCGACGAATATTTTCAGAGAAATTTGTGTTATTATTATTTTATGAAGATGGAGTATTAGTAGACATTTCAAAACCTATATGAAATGTATTGAAAACGTTAAAAAGTTATTTAAAGGAATTTTTAACGTATCAATCCTATTTTATACATTTATAGAATGACAAACGAGACTTTCTTTACTTGTCATTTAATAAATCAATTATTTATTTTCATTTCTTATTACTTCTGTATACAATCCATACTCTATTTTATTCCTTATGTGTGTATCATCCTTCAATAGCCTTGCTACATGGAGAATAGTCTACAGGTAATCACATTTCCGGAACTCACATTACTAGCTTTTAATCAAAATATATTAATTTTAACCATCAACCTATGCACCTGATCTCACCGTGCGCTTGTAGATACAACTTTCAGCGAAACGTACCATCCTGCCTGTGCCATATCCGTGTGTCTGTGTCTGTACCTTCCCACTTACCTGCTAAAGGACAGTTTTCCCATGTCACGTGTACGGCCGTATCGTTCGTATCAGACCATCATCCAACCCCATCACACCCATTTCCCCCATTTCTCGCCCCTCCCATCCCCCCCTATCAGAACCATCCTGAAAGCTTCTACCAAACGAACGAACGGACGAGACCACATCGCACATTGTTCCGGCGCGTTCGGAGTGTGGGATGTGGAAAATCATTCGGAAAACGAACTACTCAAACGGTGAACCGTTCTTTTTTTTTTGGTTGTTGTTGTTTTGTGCATTTGTTACTCTTTTTCCTGTTTCGATGGTTCGAGACATGGGAAAGGCAAAAAGGGAGGGAACAGGATGAAGTTTTAAATTTATTCAAACAAAAATGCTTCGCTTTTCCCGCAACGCACAGTGCCTTACGTTGCTTAAGGCCGCTGTTAAAGGTGGGAAACTGGCGGGGGAAATGCACGGAGTACGCTGGTGGTTTTGCCGAATCCGGTTCTACTTTGCTTTCTGTATGGGTGAGTCTGTATGTGTATCTATATATTTTTTTGTCAGTCGAGCAAAAGCGTGCAACATTTTCGGGAATGGAGAAAATGGGTAAAACGGGAGTAAAGCTCTTGCTCTTGTACGTGTTTGGTAGTGTTGTCTCGTTTTCGTAGCTTTTGATCAACCCAAATAGATGTGAACAAGAGTCGGAATATTTGTTGTGCGAGAGCGAGAAAGAATCGCAGGTCTCGCCGTCGTTTGTAGGGACGGACTGGGTAAGGTTTGTAGAGCAGTGGAAGCAGTAGCCGGTTGCCGTAGGTGGTTCGTCTAGTCGTAGTCACCATCGCTTTTTTCCTTCATCTTTTCATGCTCTCTCTGTCGTTGTCTTTCTTTCTTCTCTGTCACACGTTAAAGCATCCTCTTTGGCGTGTAATCGGGTTTGTTCGATGTCCCGGCCCGAGCACAACAGGCAGGGTAACAGCTGAGCTGATACTGCGCGGGAGCCGAGTGTAGCGGCAGCAGAAATGAAAAGTTTTGCATGATATGATAATGTGCGGTGCTTTTATGGAGCCTCCACAGTGCGAGCTTTCGGGAAGCTGGTGTGTATGTTTTTTGGGTTTGTTTGCTTATTCGAACGAAAGAGAGCATAATAGACAGGAGCCGCATCTATATGAGCGAAAAGGAAAGGATATGTAGAGGTGAAAAGAGAGCATCTCACTGCTGAAAGGGAGAAACAGTGAAAAAACCTATTGGGGAAAAAAGCTTCCACCGATGCGATGGAGGTGCCTGGTACTTCACGATGGGTGCCTGTTAAGAGGATGCTTTTTTTACCCGTAACAGTTCGAGTTGGAACCATCAGTAACCAAAGTAAATGTGCATGTATGTATGTATGTATATGTCGATCTTTTTACTCTTGTTCACATTTCCTTCATACTGCTTTCTCTTGCATTCTTTTACAGGCATTACAAACAACAACAAAAAAACGCTTCTCCAACAACGGGATGGTATGATTTGGTTGAAAACTTTTGTTACCATTCTGTCACCCAAAAAAAGAAAAACGAATCGAAAGCCTTCATGCTGGTACCATGCAACACTGTGTGCCGTCGTATTGTGCCGAGTATCCAGCACTGCTTGTCTGCGTGTGAAGGCACGTTTGAAGCGCTCCGTGAGGAACTCCTCGCTTTTGGAAGTTTCGTTTCTGTCAGCATGATGAGCGCTGGGGGTGGGAGGAGGAGAATGGAGTTAAGCCTTCCGAAAAGATGGTTCAATTCGAGTATTCTGTGTGTGTCTGTATGTGTGGTCATGGATTCAGCAGAAGGTAGACAGGAAAAAGCGGAACAGGCAAGCCAAAACATATGCATATATGTGCTTAGTGAATATTCGATGGCAACACATTCTATTGGCCTTTCGGTAGACCCGTGCCGAGTGGATGATGGGCTTGAAATAACAGTCCC
Source organism: Anopheles maculatus (assembly GCA_002091835.1). NCBI lineage: Eukaryota > Metazoa > Arthropoda > Insecta > Diptera > Culicidae > Anopheles > Anopheles maculatus. The sequence continues at coordinate 138,009 of KZ061836.1, forward strand.
GTGAGAATGGTTTCATGGTTTCGGCTGTGGCTGTATCTGTTTTGTGTGAAGCTTCGGGACCGGGATGGTCGAGCGCCGCATGATACGGGAAGCGTTCGCTATTTGTTTATTTATTTGCGTATGATTTAGGCGGATTTTGTTATTGGAATTAATAAACAGCGTACCGAAACTCTACTGGCTGGAGCGAGGCAAACGGGGTGGTGTGATAGGTATTTGCCTTAAATTTTAATGTCTGTCACCTTTGCGTGAAGGTAATTTTGTGTCGATTTGATGTTCGGCGGAGATGTGTTTTGTGAGAAGCTTTTGGTTGTTGTTGCGTATAGATTTATTCCTTAGAAGATCTTTTTGCATCTCTATTTTTTGACGTGAGTTAATTGATAATTTTGTTTTTGTTTCAATTAGCTTTCCGGATAGGTTGTTACAGTATTTTTGAAACAAGAAAAACAGTTTGGTACATTTGATGATTCATCTTTCAGGAAAAAATAGCTTCAATATGATCTTGATATTAAAAATAATTTGTAATAATGTTGTAAATAAAAAACTTATTGATTAAAACTAATTGCACGAGGAACTGGAGTGAGTGTAAAAAAGAAATTCAAATAAAAATTAGTACATGCAATACGAAAAACATTCAAAAATCACTTTTTAGTATAAAACGAAAACGTAAACGAGAGAAAAATCAAAATCAAACTATTAACTAAATCAAATAAAAAACGAAAGAAACATTCCAAATCATAGCAAAAGGGATAAAACAGCTCATCTAATAAAGTAGTGCTATTGCTACTACAATGAGGAAAACACTTCCCAAACGCTGGCGCACCGTTTTATAGTCACCTTCCTGCAGCACATTACTTACTGCGGATGTGCTCACCGTATGTCTCGCCTGCTTTCGAAGCTCGATTTATTATTTTCCCCCTCTTCCCACCGCTCCCACCCCTGACCATGCTGTTGTCTCTAGTACACTTACACGGTGCTGTAAGTTTCAGGTTTTCCCATCCTATTCCTAGCCCAGTTCGGTGGAAATTGTGTGTGTGGGTGTTAGGGTGTCCCTTCCATTCTTGTCCGTTTGCTTGGTGGACGAACTTTGTCTGCCATCTTCCTACCGGGAACTATTCGCAACGTTCATCGTCCGGGCCAGGACGAACAAGATCCGTCGGTTTGGAAAATGTGCTCCCGTTTCAGGAGCAGCAGCAGCAGCGCCAGTACGTTCGAACTTTTCATCCCTTGTCGGTGCTGCTGTGGTGCGTTTGGGTGCTGCCGGGGGGGGAGGTTTAGAGTAGGAACCGGTTTTACCGTGCGAACAGCCGAGCGGTAGCATTCATCTTTAACCTGCTTAGCCGTCGGTGCACGTTGCACGGCAGGATGCAAAGTGCATCCAGATTGGAATCCGAGCGAGTGAAAACGCCCTCCACGTTGTGCTTCCGTTCAACGACATGAAGACATGATGGTGCATGGTGTGTGTGTGTGCTTCTGTGTTTAGCTGTTAAAAGGAGACTAGCAAACGATGCAGTGGCTTTATTTTCCAGCACTGTACCCTGTTTTTTTTGTGGCATTCCTGTTTTTTGCTAGCCAGCTGCATGCGAGAGTTGCATTTTAGCTTACGGTCTGCTTTGTCTGCAGTACCCGTGCGACACGGACACGGTCAAAGTTTTTCGACTTTCTATCGTTTCTCAACTGCCGGTTGGCAGTTGCTATGAACAATACAGGCAAACGAAAAGCTCGACCAAATGTCCTGTAGACCCTTTGCACAGTGGGGCAAAGCTAAGTAACGTTGTAAAACATTTTAAATGTTATATACATTTTTATTGCTTAAGAGCAAAGCTAATATGAATGAAAATTTGAGTAAAAAACAATTATGAAATACGAATACAACTTAATTTTCTTAGCCAAGTCAGTCCCACCATGCGAGCTTATCCCTCTTTTTTGTTTATTTTATGAAAAGCTTGCAAGGTAGAAGGAATGAAAGAATTATAGGAAAGTCTCAATAATGTGCTGCACTTGCTGTGCTGTGCAGACACGTACAGTAGGTTTCACACAAGGTGGAACGCCTTAAAACTTTATTGAAACTAGTGTATTGTGCAATTAATGATTATATGTTTACGCACTGTTATTTGTTTATAATTTTGTTTAACATATTTTATTCAAAAATTATGTTCAGTCCAATTTTTTCTGAGTGCAATTGTATGTCATTGTTTTTTCATACGATTCCATACGATTGTTTCAATTTCTAGAAATTGTTTTCATTGTTTTTTTTACTTTAAAGATCGAAAAGCATATGAAAGCTTAATGTTTGATGCACGGTATTGCTTTATTTAGGTAATTCTTGGCCTCAGTTTATGTATGTTTCTCACGTTTTCTTTAGTCTGACTGTTTAAAGTTATAGCTCTAGGTTTCGCTGGGGGTTTTCTATGAGTTTTAATTAACCAACTGTCAGTATGAGCAATTTTTATCGTAAGAGGTTCTTCCCGCACAAGTATTGTAGAATAAAGAAGAAAACAATGAACAAACAATGACTTAAGACGTTATTTTGTCCAACAAAACGCAAACCAACTGAGCAAACGTAACAGTTTGAGCAGCGTTAATTACTGACATCACTCACTAATTTTTGTTTTTCTATAAAGCAACACAAAAAAAAACAACCGAACCCGGACAGCTAACTGTATCGCAAAAGGGGACGGCGATAAAACGCGTCCGAAGAAGCAACAGCAGCAGCATATGCGAATCTCGTGTACGTGTATCAAGATAGAACACTCCACTTAGCAAAACAACACACTCCACCAAAAAAACGACAGCAAAGAAAAAGAACGAGGTTAATAATGGTGTGCAGAGGAAATTAGCGAAGGTGATAAGGCCGAGCAGAGTAGGGCGGCCGTCCTGAAACGGCGACGGTGCGTCGCTTATGCTAAAAGATGAAGCATAAATAAATAATCGATAGTGGACCACCCAGCAAGATGCGAGCTCGATGTCCGATGGAGCCCGAATCGTCAAAGCCAATTTAATGCCGGTCAAATGGAATCAGCGGATGGAAGCATCGAGCGATGTAGTTCGAAGACCGACCGAATTTCGACCTGCTTTACGTACGGAGTTTGGGCAGTTTGTCCCGTTTCGATCAAAGTTGCATGCACGGTGAAGCCATCGTAGCGGATCGTGAACGGAGGTGAACAGAGCGAGTGCTAAAGTTGAACTGTCTCGCTATCGTATGACGGTTTGACCTTTTACTATTGATCTTTCCTCTGCCAAGGGTGGATAATTTGGTTTTTGAATGGATTTTGATGAAGGATGAAGAAGTGTTTAGGGTGTGGTTAGTTGTAATTTGTGAAAGTTATGTAAATGTATTGGAACTGCACTATAGAAATATTTTATAGTTATGATGAGGTAACAAGAACGAAGAATAAACAAGAAAAAACAGCAACGCTTTCATTTGAAATTTTAAAATGATTGTTAAAAGTAGTCCCAGGCTAAGGAATTTAATGTAATAAAGCTTCATAGCTCTTCAACGAAACGGAAGAAGCTACAACGTAACTTTCTAGCTGTTCAAAGGATCTAACAGCAGCAATACAGCTTCTAAGCTCTTTAAGAGAACGTGAATCAGCTCCAATAATTGTAAAAGAGCAGTTTGTACGTAGGATCAAATCAGAACGAAGTTACATCGAGTTTCCCAGTTATCCAGCATTTTTACTAAAGCACGGCAAAGCTGTCTGGCAATTAAGGTCACAACTGCATTGCATAACAGTGAAGTGAAGCAACCGTAACCGACTTATCCGACTGTTTGGAAGGCACAGACGAGACGCTTTTGTTGTTTGTTTGCCCAATCCTGCCAGACGCGTTCATGGCGTTTGGAGAGAAATTTTGTAGTGATTGCTTAGGTGCGTTCTGTTTGCCACCCAGTCCCAGGGTCAGGAAGGCGGGATGGACTAGCGGAGAGTGATGTGAAGCACGAAGATTGAAACTATTATAAAAGAAGTCGAGCACGGCGGCTTCCAATCTGTCACACAGTGTGTCTAAAACCGTTTGCAACGATGCTTGGTACTTGGGTCTTATCGTTGGGCGTGATCTGCCTGTTGCAGGTAGTAGACTATTGTTTCCTGTTCATGTTTCACTTCTGACAGTATGGTTGACAATGGTTAACCTTCAACTCTTCTTCCAACTCCTAGTGTACAGTGTCCGGTGAGCCACGTCCAGATTTCGCCCTCGACGCTACCCTGTACGGGACGGTACGAGTGTCGGGAGCGATTAGTGAAACGCAACCGGTCGTAACGGCGATCGATGCCAAACTGTACATTACACTCAACTCCACCTATCCGGGACTATCGAACCTGCTCCTGCTAACCCAAGAAGTGGGCGACCGTGTGTCCGAACTGCTGGAGAATGTGCTCACCCCGCTGGCAGTACTGGCGCCCTCGAGCAGCTCGGAAGAACACCGTGCTCGGCGCTGTTACATCTCTTCAAACGTTCCTAAGCAACCGACTAATGGAAATTAACTCCGAGGTAGCAATGCTTGTCAGTGGTTTCGTTCCGTCACAGTTTTCCGATGCCTTGGGACGTGTTGGTGTCGGACTGCGGGAGTTAACCAGTTCTCTCGAAGCTCTCCAGACTGCCGTGAATGCGTTTGTTGGTCAGAGCAGTGCGGAGGTCAGCCAGTGTGCACCGAAAGTCATCCGACCAAAGCTGGTGTATCGGGTGGTATATGCGGTGCGTACGCTGAAGGCTTACCTGCCAGTGGTAACGTACTCGCTCCTGACAACGGTGGAGAACATTGCCTTAGCCGACCAGTTCGTTTTTCGCCTTTCCAACGAAGCTTCCGACGTACAGGAACCAACGCAGTACGTAGATCTGATACGGGCTACTGTCGACATTGTTAATGCTGCGGTGAACACTGGCGTCAGTACGGTAGTGACCCGGTTTAGTACGGTCCAGACTCAGGTGTCAGCCTTAAGCAGCTTAAGCTCACTAATGGCGTACTCAAGCGTACAGCAAGCACTAACCTCCTTCGACACCACCTTGCAACAGTTCACTTCGGCCACAGCAACGTTTAACGCGTCACTGGTGGACATCGCCGAACAGCTACGACTAGCACTAGTTCCGGACCAAAGCACGCCCACCGTAAACAACTCGGAGGTAGTCGCCGCCCTCGTGTCGACGCTCATTGCCGGCGGTCCGTACTCACGGTTCTGTTTCTACAAATACTCGGAGCTTGTGTTTGGGCTTGCCAACAGCGGCTTGCTCGGGGTGGAAGCTTGTGTCAACAAGGAAATGCTGCGACTTCAGCAACTTCGCAAAGCGCTGCTAGAACAAGTGCCTTTGCTCCTGTTCGATCTGGAGGATATTGTCTCGGAACTGACTGTATGTAACGCTATTCAAAATACAAGTGCGCGCGAATCCTGTGTTGCTATGGTAAGTATTGAGAGAGGTGTGGACTTAGTAGACATAGAACCGTAAAATCTTTTCGTCTTTTATCTCTTGTTTCAGGTGGCAGGTTATTACGTTGAAGTAGCAACCAACTTCCGGACCAAATTTGACACCCTTTACACTACCGGTGTCGCAGAAGCAGTTGCTAGCAAAAACCGTCTATTACCGTGTGTAAAGGTACTTCAGTATGAGATCGTGGACGGATCTGCACAAGCCCTTAAAAGCCAGATTCTACGGTGTGCCCAAGTAGGACCAGAATAAGGTTTGCCTTAGCACCGGACCGGACGCTGGCAGGGTACAAGTTTTAGCATTTTTTTAAAGAAATATTATAAATAAAAACTATAACACATGCGATAGTAAACAAGAACGAATGATAACGGGTAGCTACAGTGACGTTTTTAAAGTCTACGGTGATTATGCCAGTCACTGCCGACAATCAATAGCCAATATTTGGAGAAGAGTGAAGACATCAGTGAAGAGTCTGTGTTTGTGAAAGCAGCACAAATAGCGAACCTGATGCAGACTCTCTGATGCAAGAATCGCTGGGTTTGTTTGACGTCGAATATTTCCGAGAGTATTGCAGACGTTCCGAGAATTCTTTAAAAATTTGTTTACAAGGTTCCAATCGTAAGTAGACAGAGCGACGATGAGGGCCTCGATGAATAGATTCGTGTTTTATGAGCCACAATTGTAGACCTTATATTACGCATTGAGCGTTTACTTGTGTCTGCGTTGGAATAGAGGGTTCTAGATTGAATGCACTGTTTCCGAGAAGATCAACATTTGCCAACAAATATTCCCATTCCATAATTTTGATTATCAGTTTTGACAGCTGTTTTTGTTTTGGTCAATTCCGATGCCATAAAAAAAACACAACCACTGTTATTTACCTACATTGACGTTCGTATGGTCATGGACCACCACCAGAAATACAAACAACAGATCTTCGAAATGAGTGTGCGACAGGGTGACAATGTGTGTAACTAAACCTACGGTAATCAATCTTCGTTCGGTACCAAATTCGACGTACGACGGAAATCAGTTGGATTGTGTTACCTGAGCTTTGTGGTGATTGCAGTGCAGTGTGTGTGTATGAAGGAGAGTACCAACTGCATCGCGGCACGATCGTACCTCGATCGTAAACTGTCTTGATGTATCGCGATGTGATACCTCGTGCCAGCGAGCATCATCTTGACCTTGACCAACCGCACCGTGGGTTAGTCAGCTTCCGAAGCAATCGATTGTCAATAAACAACTCGCGTCTCTCGGGTGGCTAAGGAATGGTAGATATCAACTTGCATACGAACGGTGTAAAACAGTAATGTTGGCCGAACACTTTGCGGTTAGGATCAGCACGCGGTCACAACAGCGACAAGAAGGCCAACAACGCGGCGATATGTTTTTATTGCTGCTTCATTTAACGACTTCTTCTTCGGGAGGACAGTTTCTGGGTAATAAAGTACCGGAGGGTACTTCCCACTTTGGTTCAGCAAACAGATGTCCAACAGTAGAATGATCTTAAATCGGAAGTGTTCGATCGTTTAAAGTCTTCTTGAAAGGTTATGGTGGACGTTTCGATGGCTTTTTCAAGGATCTACATATATCTAATTTAAGTTGCTTAAAGGTTTACTTCATCGCTATATTTTTATTTAGCAGAACAATCTGTTCTAACGACTACAGTAAAGTGTTTTGCGAACTAATGTTTAATCAGCTGTAACTTGAAACATACAACAACCGGTTCTGTCGTTGATGGTTTGTACAGTGAGAAGAGTCTTCCATACAGCTCGAGTATTTCGTGAAGAAATGTACCAGGGAAGGTGCTAGATGGCTTTATTGTGTTCTTTATTAGTGATTTTGGTAGTAAAGGTAAGTTTTTTCTAAAAAATCAAGTAAGTTTATTGATCTTATTCACTGGTTTACTTCATTTTAGTGTGCACACTCCAGTCCGGTGCCAGAGTTTGGTATTCCAGGAGCGGTTGCAGGTAGTTCGCAAGTGATCGACACATCTAACCAAACTAGCTCACTGCTACAAACCGCCACCAACCGTCTGAACACGTCCCTTACATCAAATTACACGATACTTCAGACAACGTTAGGTCAGCTGGGAACCTTCGCCAAATTCACCGCAAACATTGATCGATCCGTCGTTGTACCATTGCTCGCGCTAACTCGCGACACATCGGGTGATGTTAGCAATGGCTTCAAGGCGGTGCTCGATGGCATTACTTCAACGCAAGACTACATCAACAATACGCTTCCGGTGGAGCTTAAAAGTTTAGAACTCTTAATCCAACACTACGTACCTGATCGGCTGAAAGATGGTTTCGGATGTGTTCGCAGTGGGTTGAATCAGTTGAGTGAATCCCTAACATTGCTGCAAACTGCGCTGATGGCAGCGATCAAAGAAGCAGGAACGATCAATTTGTCAGGGACAGCGTTAAGGCGATACGTAAGCTTAAAGTCAGTGTTCGATGTTGCACGTGCTATTAGCTCGGTGAAGGTTTGCATTCCATCGATTATCGAAACGATCAACGGTACGATCGATCGTTTGAAAGTAGCTGATGAGTTTATTAACAGCGTAAATAGTAAAATTTCGAAGTTGAAGTCGACATTTGGATAACGTTTCAAACACAAATTGCATTCGAATATGTTAGCGCCTAAAGGTATGCTATGTGCGTAGCATTGAGAGCCTAGAAGTGAATAGTAAGTGAGCTATTCCGCAGAAGTTGAAACACAAGTTAAAAAAAACATCGTGATTAATAGGAAGTATATCAGTCAAAGGTAAACCTAATAGACTTGAAAGAAATAAATGATTTCAGCATAAAAATAACAAAGCTAGACCATTTCATAGTAAGCGAAATCGTTCATTGTGCTCGTGGGTCATTCTTTATGACGCTCCGGCATTGCCCTGACGTGACTTTACCTCAAAGAAGAAGCACCGCGTGCCGCGTGTAATTACTACCAGAAGCTCGTTCACCTATTCACCGTGCTCAATAAAACGAGACGAAACTCACGTGCACCGTGCGCTCCGCTCGATAACACTGGATTTGACCTTAAGCATGGCAATAACCATGCGTCTCCATCGGGTGACCTTGAACCGTTAACCTTGAGATGGAGCCACCTGGTTGTCTTTCCAGCTGGAGCGAAAGCATGCTAAAGTCTTCATTATTCACGCTTTTAAAATATGAAAATCAAATAAAATAAGAAAATCGATAGAAAGAAAACTAAATAAATAGAACCACTCACACTAACGAGCTCATAATGCACGTGCAGCGTGATTTGCTAACGGGCTGCAAATGAGGATGGAAATTTCCTGCCTGTTGCGCATCTCGGGTTCGCGCACACAAAAACACATGCACCTAGCCACACGTACCACCGATTAACCGGTGATGTTGTCAAATTAAAACTAATTGTAGCAATCGAACCCGAAGAATAAACGCAACAAAAAAAAACGGTGCACACTTGTTGTTTCTCGACTGCACTTTTGTACTGCAGTTTTTCGCTCATTTATCACCGATGCACATGAGCCGTTTCACCGGACCGAGGGAAGGCGAACAGTGGCATTGTTTTAATATGGTCGCTCGTACTCGCTCGCTCTCGCTCTCACCCTCTGTGTCTTTCCTTTTCGCTCTATAAACATCTCCGCTTCTGCGAATCGACTGAGTGACACTAATGAGCCGGTTCATCATGGCCGACCCTGTTTCGCGTGCAGCCCATCTTTTGGGACGGTAGTAAAAATCGTCGTGTTTACACCGAATCATACCCGCTGTCGATGTGTCGGGCAGTGTACGGGCGTGGTTGTAAGTTAAATGGCCATCATCGCTGGCGACACGTGACCGATGGATCACACATTTGTTAAGGAACCTGTGGGGCAGCGGAACAGATGGAGATGGTGTTGGTGGGTTGCAGCTGCAGCAGAACTGTGGTTGTATCGGGGTGGAACACGAGAGAATGTTTTGTTTTGTAATTCGTACACTTGCGATAAAACATTGACCAGTTCGGGTGAGTAAAACTGATGATTTATTATTTTCTATACAGCAGCTACCAGGTTTTTTTTATTGATTAATATAATTATACAGCAAATTTGTACTATTTCCAAACAGTTTACAGATTATAAAAGAGTTTTAAAGCTTACAGAATAGAAAGTAATTAAATAGAACCTCTTCCTGAATGTGCTATAATTATTAACGCCTAAATGTAGACTAAACCACTAATCATAGCTACTATTTCAAGCGATTTCAAACAATTTAAATCATTTTGTTTGCAGTTCGCAGTCGCTTCCGGATATCTCATACACCATTTAAAACCACGATCAGAAGATCTATCTGGCCAGCAATGACACCTTCCAGCTACCATGCATTCAATCTCAACCAATCCGTTCCGGCTTCCGACGCGCTAATCAATGTCACGTCAAGTCGAGTTAAAATCATGCCCGATGCTGCTTTGCCGCATCGGCGAATCGTTTTACCTAGGCCGGATTGTCGCCGTTGTCCGGTTGACAGTTACAGTGCAGGCGGGAACTACTTGCAAAACCCGTCCGGAGTGTGAAGGCGTTTATTAGGTTACTGTCGGCATTTGCAGCACATTGGCGTTGCGTATATGCTCAATGTCGGCACGGCCACTTGTCAGTCAGTTTGCTTGCTCACCTGTCAGTTGGCACTAGTGCACGTGGCGCCACGGTGCTGGGAGGGATGTTTTTTATTGTCATCAAGTTTGTTTTGCGTTTTTCTTACATTCGGTGGCAAACTGCATACGGTTGATGCTTCATTACAGCTAGCGATGCATGCGATCTAAATGAATGATCAACTATAAATCGAGAGAGCAGAGTTTTTTTTTGTCGTTTGCTTGAGAAAAATCCTGAACACGGCACCACATTCACGTTGGTAACTTTAAATTATAAAAAAACAATGGTTTGTTTTGCAGAGAAAAAGATGCAATAAATGATGCATTTTATCACAAATAAATCCAACCTCAAGTTTGTGAAATCATCCCTTTAATCGGTGGTGCCATAAAAGGAAGCACTCCCGGTAATGATTTATTGCCCCTAGTACTCGGTCGGGCAATTTTTGGCCTCGTTACACATTTCCCCACCCGGCGAAAAACGTGCGCCTGTGTTGGTGCTCGAACAGTGTGCGCACAGCACTTGACTAGCGGGGTCCTGCGTCGAAACCGTAAGCGCAAAATAATTCACCATTTAATTAACTCATCTTTCACGTTCCGTCTCCAACCGGATTGCGCACGTTCGAGTTGTTGTGTTACGATCACTTCCACTTTGCCGATGTGTGCTAAATGGTGCAACCGCTCGCCATCCGTTCGATGCGTCTTTCATCTTCCAGCATCATCGGATCATTAGCGCTTACCCGGTGCCATCGCGCACGGACGGAAGGTCCAAATTCGAAATGGCAATAGCGCTGATCTGATTACGTACGTGCGGTGGTGAAAATAATATTTTAAATTTAAACATTTCTCAACATAATAACGTTAATAATAGTCGCCCGGTTGCTGCAACCAAGCCGCCTGGCATCCTCCCAGGAGGAATCCAACCTCTGTGCCGGGCCCGCCAGTGCTGGTCCGGGTTTCGTGTTTTGATGCCCACCGATGCTTTTCGGGGGAGGCGTATTTATAGCGGACCCCGAATCTCTGTACTACTTGAGTTCATTTTCCGGAGGCGAACCGAAGGACGTACCGACGCCGGATGGGGTTCTGATGTTTCGTGAAGCCCGCTCGCAACTCGCTACCGTTTTTTTCCAAATCGGGCAGCACCCGGCCGCAAGGGAGGATCGGCCAGATGGGGATGGCAGATGGGAATGGCGTAGCGGTTTGGGTGGACGGTACGCGATCGCTTGCGACGACGGCTTCAAATGATTGTCTATTAATAATCTGTAAATCATATAAACTGTTTCTTGCTCAGCGAGTAGTGTACCGCGACCGAGGTGGCAACCAGCGTCGTTTCGGGTGTATCTTTGCTTCACGCTGTTCGGCAAACGGTTTCACGGTGTATCGTTGCAACGGTGGGCACGAACGGTTGGTTCGGATTGGCGATAAAAGCTGCGGTACTTGTGGGCAATCGAAACTGTGTGCGTGCATTTTTTTATTTCTTTTTGAGAGTAGAATATATGAGATGAAACCAACTGTTGATTAAGTATGACGGTTTGCCAATCAATTTAAAAACAATCGTGAGGAGTGCCGTAGAAGGGATTTTAGATATTGAAAGGTTTATGTTTTTGAATTTTTATTTTTGATTTTAAATAGAATATAGAACTATCTTAATTGTCGGTTCTGATGAATCCTGGTCACGGCACCGTAACTTGATCTCATTGAATTGCATTCGGCATTCTTAATTGAACCGCTGTTAAACACACTTAGTTCAATTGAACCAGATAGCGGAGGGTAAACCAATTACAAGGACGTAATAAACTGTGAATCATATACAATATCCTGGTCACTGCATCACTAGCTAATTGTGCACAGTGTCAGCAATGTTCCCGTCTTGTTTCGTTGCTCTTTAGACATCTTACTGTACCTGTCTGGTTTATTTGACTCTCTTTCTCCCTATTTTGCTCATTTATCTCTCTCTCTCTCTGTCTTGCGCGCTGTTGAAGATAGGATCTATGGTTTTGTTTATTTTTACGCAGTGGCGCAAATCTGTTTACTACCCGTCGACCGTAGCAGATACACGCTTTCTTTCCCGTATTGCTTGTTTTGGGAACGTTATACATTGAAGAAGAGCACTAGTTGGCTTGCGGACCTCTTGTGAGGATGATTTTGTAGTATCGCGAGAATATGTTGCAAGTTCTCCATTTTTGTAGAAATGTTCCTATGTTTAGACGAAAGAAGAGTTGTTTAAACAATGTTAATATTGTTTTCAATTTGAAAAGTATCTCATAAAATTCATAACCGGAACATAGACTTGTGGTTAATCGCTTGTCATTTTCAATGCAAATCCACCTACCACAACATCGCTATCATGAGCCGAAAGTCACCGGAATGGCGTGAAGATGAGCGGCTTAAAATAAATGATTTTTATTTTTAAACCGATTGGATCATTTTCATGTCCAAAGTGCATCATTATGGAGGAAGGTTGCTGTATCTGATGCTGATGAAGGTTGATGAACAACGCTGGCGTTATCGTGCAAGAGCAGAAGTGAAATATCGGTCAGAGTAAGAGAGGTTTAGGTATATAATACGTACAACAGAAGTACGTACGTGCCTTGAAAGCCATTTTTTCTCGACAACAGGTTGATATGGTTCAAATAGTTATAGACAAACGTTTATAAACAAAGTTAGCAAACTCTTGTGAAAATACTTCTCACTAACGTCAGCTTAGCATCGTTAGCCATGCGTAAAGGGTGAAACTTTATTTCCATTTTGAAATATCTGTTTAATGTAATGCCTTTATTTATTTAGGCACATCATCCGCCGTAGGACCGTCCTTGGCACAGCTTCGGATATCGTTCGTCAGAGTGCCTTCGGTCATCTCTACCAGATTCATCTTCACCAGCTCGATGCAGATGAGGAAGCGATTCGTGCTTGCTACCGTTTCCGTTTCGATCAGCTCGAACAGCGATTGCATCTTGAGCTCGAACTGGGTGGCAATTTGGGTGTAGAACTCGGACAGCTGTCAAGAAGTAAAGGGGAATTGTTGTCAGTACGCAAGAACACTTTGTCTAGCACAAGCGGTCGGAGCTTACCGCTAGGACACACTCATTCAGCTTGCCGGAAGCTGTCAAGGAATCGCAAATGGTAAGCTCTGCCACGAGATCCTGAAAGTCTGAGACAAGCAGGTCCCGCATAGCCGGCATCGATTCCTGCAGCGCCTGTAGGCGTGGAATTTCGCGATCGAAGCACAATCCCGCACTTTCGCCGAGCGAGGTTAGCAATCCAAACACCAGCCCATAGTACTTGTAGAAGCAGAATTGAGCATATTTGCCATTCTCGATCACGGTGAGTATAAGACTGTCCAGCAGATTGGACGATATCTGGCCGGGTGTCGTGCTTTGGCCGAGCGCTTTAGATATCGCATCGATGAGGTCGGCAAGCTGCTTGTCCATCGCAGGGTAGCGAGTGGTAGGAAGTTTTCCAAACGACGCAGTGTAGCTGCCCAGCACATCGTTCATTTTGCCAATCTCTGTCGAGGTTGGTAGCTGCGTGAGTCCACTGATTTCGGTCTTCACACCGTTAAAGTCGGTCGAGTACCCGTTGAGGCCAGTTTTAACATCTTCCGCTATCGCATCCGTAGCGGTTTTGACCGAATTGATGGACTGTGTGGTAGTGGCGGCCGATGTCTGCGCTGCCTGAGCCACCAGCAGCAAATATTTGTCGCCCAGATTAATGTTCTCGAGCGTACTATCGATCGTGTACTTAACTACCGGAAGGAATGCCTTCAGCTGGTTGATGGCAAACACGACGTTGTACAAGAACGCTGGCTTGACGTACTTCTTCACGAACACATCGGTCAGCGACTCGACACTACCGGCCGCAGTAATGGCGTCTTCGATGGCCTTCTTAAATGCGCCCAATTTTGTGTTAAGATCGTCCAACCCTAGCACGATCCGTGCGAAGCCATCGTTCAGCTGGTTGGGTATGTAGTCGAGACCTTCGCTGCTGTAGTGGGTTTTTAAGATTGTTTTGATCTCTGTTGTCGCTAATGTGAGCTGCGTACCGATTGCACTTTTCACCTCGGCAATCTTCGAAAGTACGGGCGTAAACGCAGCGTTCACATCGCCGGACACATCGGACACGAGAGTCGTTACGAGTGGCACAAGCTCGGTACCCAGGGTCACCGTGACCTTCGCGACACTACTCATCACGTTTGCCAGATCCTGCATTCCTTTAAAGTTTGCCTTCACGGTGTAGGGTGTGTTGTCGTCTACGGCTTCCAGTACGGTTTTTGCGAGCTGGGCGGCGAGCGACACCTTTCCACTGCTCGTGATCGGTAGGCTGATGCCAAAGTCTGGTTTGGCGAGAACCAACGGCAGCATCTAAGGGAAATGGGAACAGTGACAGATTAGTAAGCTTACAAGCGCCACCAAGGACCACTCACTGGTGATCGTACTGCCTACCTGCAGTAGGCTCTGCACGCACAGAGCAAACGCTAGCAAGCGCATCTTTCCGAGATCAGGAGAATCGTCCCTCTAGAGCGGTATATGGACAGCAGCAACTTCAACTAGAACCACCAATGTGTAGCAAATGGATCCAAATCTCACCGCCAAACGGCTTGAGAATACTGCTACGTGGTAACTGAGATGCTGATCCAGCTGCAAACGACCTGCGCGGCGTGTCTCGCATGTCTGTACGTTCCGTGTTGTTCGCGTTCCAGCTGTGCAAAGATCCACCGAAACCAGACCTGCAGAACGTCGCTAGTCCGAGAATTGCAGTGCAGATTTTGTCCCGCGTGTGTTTCTGGCAGGTAATCCATGTTTGTCTGTTTGTTGTGAAGCTTTGCGGTGGAAGGATGCTTTATTGGTGAGTTCGTAAGAGGTGATGATCGTAAGATTACCATTGCTGAACAGTATGGGAGGCAGAGCAGTGTAGACAAATAAATACATAGTTCACATCGATGAACGTTCGATGAAGTTTTTAGAGTTTATTATTTCTCAATGAAATGTAAGATAAGAAATCATAGTCACCGGCAAATCATCGACTTCCAACCAGCTGTTGAAATAAAACATTGCATTATCACTATAAAGATCGCTTTATTTCGTTCATGCGAGCTGTTCAAAATTCGTCAGCCGCTGGCCCCAATTTGGCACATTCACCAATATTCTTTGACAGGTAAGGAATTTCTGTGTTTCCGATCGACGACTGTGACATACGCATGCATATCTTCAGCCTATTGCTAGAGGCTTTAACCTCACGGCTCACGACGTCGTACCCGTACGTAAACATATCGCCAAATGACTCCTCGAGCTTGGTATAGACATCCGTCAGCTGATATATGAAAAGAGATGTTGGAAAAAAAAAAAACAGTTAATCACGGTGGATCCTCCAGTTCACATCGATGCGCATGCATACTTACCGAGGCAACGCATTCCTCGAGGTTGGTCGCATCAATAATTCCGTTGCACACAGTCACATCGCCCAAGATGTCTTCAAAGTCGAAAAACAACAGTTCCAGCATCATGCCGACTGTTTTGCGGAAGTATTCCAACCGTTCAACCTCCTTATCGACACACTCCCGTGCCTCGATCGCGACCATTTCGAGCAGGGCGAACAGAAAGTCCTTGTACTTGTAGAAGCAGTACTGCGAGTACTCACTGTTTCCGACCAGTACTGTTATTAGGTCGTTCACCAGATAGCTGTCGTAGATGAAGTACAGCGGCGAAGCGACATCGTACACATCGAGCAGCGAGTCCTTCAGCGAATTTAGCGTCGCCAGAATGGTTGGAGATTTGGCTGCGAGTTCGGCAAGGTTGGCGGCGAACAGGCCCAGTGCGGTACTTAGCTTGGTCGAGCTGGCAGCGGTGGCGAGGTTCGTCAGGGTTGCAAAACCCGTCTGCAGCTTGCCGAGATCGGTGCCGACCGTTGTCATCGTGTCGGTGATCGTCTTGTCAATCGATCCGATGATACCATCGAGATCAGCGGCGATGCTCGATTTTTCACCAATCGTACTGTCGACCTTGGCGGACAGATCCAGCATGTACCGGTCGGCGATCACGATACCGTCAACCGTACTGTCGACGGTGTACTTCAGCACCGGTACGGTCGCTCGGAGCAGTTGAAGCGCGTTAACCAGCCGCGTTAACATCGTACGTCGCAGATGCTTGTTAACGATTGTGGACGAAATGTCGCTACTGCCAGCCTCCGCAACGGCATTCAGGGCACCGGATTTAAGTTCGTTCAAGTTCACCTTCAGTGCCTGCAGAGCCTTGCCAACGTGCATCAAACTGTCTTGGAACTTGTCCACCAGCGCATTACCGATCAGCTGCACGAGAGGGCTAGTCAATGTGGGTAGTGTTTCGTCCGCGAATTTGATAGTGTTGGCCACCGCGTCAACTGCTGCACCGAACACGGTATCCACATTGCCGCTGGTATCGCTCGCCAGGGCAGTGATGCTGGTAATGATCGTTGTTCCCAGGGTTTGAAACTCGTTCGCAACATTCTTCACGATGTTTAGCACACTGGGCAGCAACGGCAGCTCGGAACGAATGGTCACAGTTGTGGTCGACGTTTTCACCTCGGAGATGATGGTGTTGGCCTCGGTGGCGGCCACTCCGACACGGGTCGTTCCAGGGACGGGTGCAGCAAGAGCAAACTCGGGACGTGGTTCTCCCGCGGTGTGCTGTGGTGAAGATACAATACCCACTACAGCGTCGGCTGGAAACAGTATCACTTCCGGCTCACGGCGCAAAACGTTTACCGGCATGTGTGTCTTCGCAATAATCTCATCCACAGTGGACGTAGAGTGCACCGATACCTCGATATCGTACCGATGTCCTGGGAGAAAAGCTCCCGCCGGTATGCGCAGCAGCTTCGAACGTTCCATGGCGACAGCCACTAGCTCATCGCTATCATTCGTCGGCCCAACAGTCCAACGAAAGTAATAATCCGTACGTCGTCGGCAGAAGATTAGCTGCGCAGTTACGGTGTACTCCACATCAGCGTATGTTTTTTCAGCACCAAGCATCAACAGCGACACATCGTCACTGCTCCGGGTCGATCCACCATGTTCGAACGATGCACCCTGGTCAACGTTTCTGTACGTCATGGTAAAGTTTTGCTCCTCACTTTCCATACCATCGGCATCGATGGCGACGACACCGAACGAGTACACGACACCGGGTAGCAGCTCATCCGTACCGATCGTCATCTGACCATTCTGGGCGATCGTATCTCCATCACGCCGGACACGCTGCTCAAGCTGACGAACGGCACGCCACAGACCAACCGTGTGCCGTTGACTGATAAACCCGGTGTCAGCTAGTAGCGTGAAGTACGTTTTCACACGATAATGCAACCGTTGGCCACCGTTCGTTTGAAATCTGAAAGTGATAGATCGATAATTGAATTTTCAACAAAAGTGCATACACACTACTGGATCACGCCAAGGTTACACAGGTATGAAGGAATTGATCCAAGCGTTGGGCATTGTCACTGATGTGCCGCAGCTAGGAGCGGATATTATGGCCATGTTGTCCAAATTCACCACCACGCTCGAAGCTACCGAGACGGACATTCTCTCGGTTGCAACCGAGCTGCAGAGCTATCTGAACGCCATCAAGGCGATGGTTACGATCAGCGATCCGGAAGTGATCTCCATCAGCGAAAGCAAACTGATCGGTGCACTGATCAAAACACTTATCTCGAGCGGGCCGTACTCGCGCTTCTGCTTCAACAAGTACAAGGTACAGGTGAGCGATCTTGCCGACTACCTGCTCCAAGAGTCGACCGTGTGCGTCGAGCGTGAGGTACCGCGGTTGGCAAACCTGGGCGCCACCGTACAGTCCATTCTCGAGATGAATGCGTTCGACTTTGAGGACATCTACGACTGGTTGACTATTTGCGACGGAATACAGGAACCAACCGACCGGGCTGCGTGT
This sequence comes from Anopheles maculatus, assembly GCA_002091835.1. Taxonomy (NCBI): domain Eukaryota; kingdom Metazoa; phylum Arthropoda; class Insecta; order Diptera; family Culicidae; genus Anopheles; species Anopheles maculatus. The sequence continues at coordinate 155,957 of KZ061836.1, forward strand.
GTCACACGGGTAGGATTGTTTCTTTTCCCCACTTTGATTGGTTTTCGCTATTTTAATCATACTTTCGGTCAATTTTCGCACCACAGATCGCTCAGTCGTACACAGCGCTGGGAGACTATTTTTCCGACAAGTACGATCTGCTGTTCGATCTGACTACGAGCGAGGTGAATGCGAGTAAACAGCGCGTTAAAATCTGCATCAATCTGTCCAGACGCTGGCTGTCGGATGGCTACATTCCCGATCTGCAGGACAACATCAAACAGTGTGCACTGAAGGGTCCGAACAAATAGCTACCATCCTACAAATGATAATAAATGCAATAAATACCGCCAGTAATTGAAATCAAAAGTCCTGGTCGCTTGTCTGTTGTTCAACATTCAACTCTAAATCTCACAAGTGGGGAGATTATGTGGGAGCATGTGTGTGGGTGTCTGTGTGTGAAATTCGCGCTAAATGCTTGTGTACTGTCACTGGAGCTGTCTAGAACAGCTAGACATATTTGTACAGTGGGCATAGCTTTCGAGCGCTTTTTTTTAGCGCTCCTAACGGCTTCATCTGTTTGCTGTGTCTGTTCTGTTCGGTATCAGCGTATCAGGGACGTGGCGAAATATTGGCTGATGACCTGATATCGGTACCAGCCCTGAAATTAAATTAAATGTTTTGGATCTAGTGAATTGTTTTTAATAAAATGTATGCATCGAAGAAATTCACCAATTACTATTCTCACAATTAATGGATTGAATGTGTGAAAGAAAAGAATTGATGGTTTTAATATTTTTTCATCTGTGATAGATTATGGCAAACTGACGACGCTTATGTTTGGTCACGCCATGTTTTACCATGCGCATAGTCTTAGTCTTAAGAATGTTTACTGAGCGATTCACGAAAATTGAACAAAAAATGCTCATTATTTCTAACGTAAAAAAAAACGCTTATTTATAAGATTTATTAGTATCGAAAGCAAAAGGATTGCTAGGACGTAGGTATCCTCGTAGGACACACTATGTGTAGTGCAGCAATAGGGTCGAATTCGTCGTACCTCTGCTATGGACTACATTGCCCAATTTCTACGCTTCTACGGTGAGGCGATGTAGACATGGAGGCAAAAAAAGCTGTTGCCTGTTCCGCTTAAAACGTGCTGCTGAACGAAGCCACGGTACTGTGGATGGAAATTTTCGACGTACAGGCCGAGATTGGCTTAGTTTAAACAGCTGCTTCTGGTGCCAAAACCGTACCACAGGCTCGATACTGTGAGGGTGTCGGTGCGAAGGAGCAAAACACAACCACGGTATATAAATGCAGTGGGCAGACGGGATGCAATCAGTTTCTTGTCCTCTTGCTTAGCAGAGAACGTCTACGAAATGAATCAACTAGTGTTAGCGTTCGGTATCGTCTGCTTACTGCAGGTAAGTATCGTGGTGTTGCCACGTTGTCACCAAAACGAAACCGTGCGCGCGTATAAGTGTGTGTGGGTGCGTGTGCGTGTGTGCTAATTGGTCCTTCTCCAACAGGGACTCTCTGCTGAGCCGAGACCAGAATTTGGTCTAACCATCACTGTTGCTGGAAGCACTAAGCTTACATCAGTGAAAACTTCTGTGAGCAGCATTGCGGCAGAAATCAAGGCGATAGCGCCTATTCCCGCCATTGCATCCTCATTCCCTGGTCTCTTAACCGCAAAGGAAAAAATTGAAGCCATCATTTCCGGTTTTGATACGAAGACGCAGGCCATCCTCACTGCGTACGATTCGCTACTTGCTGATACGAGCAAGAACGCAGATACCGCGTTCACACCCTTCATTTCTGCAATTAGTGCTGCGGAAACCTATATCAGTGGCGACGGTGCTGCCTTTGGTGCGGCCCTTGCCCAGCTTACGTACACCGGCATCTCGGATGAACTTACAGATGCGTTCCAGCGCGTTCTCAACGGTTTGGGTGACCTAAAGTCGAAGACCGGTGCCGTCAAGACCGCTATTGCGGCTGCCATTAACGGTGCACCTGATGGTGCCGTCACCGAGGTCGGTCTCCGCCAGTTCCTTTCACTGAAAATGATGTACGACCTGCTCAAGTCGGCTACCACTCTGCGTGCGTACCTGCCGCTCGTGACGTACATTCTGCAGACGGCAAAGGAGAACGTGGTCGAAGCCGATACGTTCCTGATGAGCCTGAAGAACACACTGAACACTGATGTAAGCTCGGTGGCAGCCCAGTTCGCCTCCGGAATTAGCGCGAAAACCGCTGAAATCAAGACGGAGGTTGCGACCAGGTTTGCGGCTGATGCTAGTTCTGCCGATTCTATTGACTCTGCAATCTCAGCAATGACGGGCATTAACGCTGCCACGAAGTACGCCGACCTGACGGCATCCATTACTGTCCTGAAGAATTTGTTCACGAGCGCTTCACTGTCCGCGCAGACAACCTCCATGGGTTCAGCGTTCGCCAGTATTACCTCCTCGCTCGGTGCACTGATCACCAGCCTGCAAGCTGCAGTCAGCGTGAACGATAATGCGCTGGTCATCAGCCTGGTTAACACGCTGGTCGGCAACGATGAGTACGGTCGCTACTGCTACCACAAGTACAAGGATTTGGTAAAGGGTCTGTTCGACCAGGGTTTCGATGCTGGCTGGCAGTGCGTTGACAAGGAGTTGCTTCGTCTCGAACATCTGAGGATCACGCTTAACCTCGTCATCGACCTGCTCGTGGCGGACTTCGAAGATGTTACGGCGCAGGTTGGCGTATGCAACCAGCTTACCAACGCCGACAATCTGAACACTTGCGTCTCAGCGGTAAGTAACCCATGTCCGCACAGTGCTCTGCTGCTGCTGCTCGGTTACACCGAATTTATTTTTTCCCCACTTTTATTCTTCATAGCTGGCCACGTTCTACACTGAACTGTTCAAGGCCACCAAGGATAAGATCGCCGTGGTATATCAGCTCGCAATCGACGAGGCTACCGCCGTCGAGAACCGTCTGCTCATCTGCTTCCAGCTGGTTAACCTGGACACGTCCATCACGCAGGTGGCCGCGATCGCCAACAACCTGGCCATCTGCAGTGTGCGAGGCCCAACCGGCACGGATTAAGCCTTAGTAAATGCAACACAAAAACAAAACACAACAATATTCCTTCCAACAGCTTCCTCTACATAAACTGATGGTGCCAGAGAAATAGCTTGAATAAATGCAACGAACCTACTGCACACGACTCTATCGCAGCTAGAAAAAATCAATACATTTAATTATTGTCTCAAAAAAGCCCTATGCCCAAATCTGTAGCGCTTTGCGTCGACATTATCACGATGCCATTCCGGCACTTACCGAGCGAAGACGATGCTTGGGAACAGCTGCAAAACCACCTGTTACAATAGAGTGAAAATCTGGAAGTGCTATGTCGTACTAGTGAGGGAAATGAAGCGCTGCTGTACAGAGAGATCTTTGCAATATAGAGAAAGATCTGAACCGATAGCAAGCTTGTTAACTAACCGTAGCTTGCTGAAATTTTGATCGACTACCGGTGCAAAGGCGAGTATCCTGATGTCGCTTTTTGCGGCTGGAATCTTGTAGGTTAGAAATCTATGGATTAGATATCCTGTGCGGTGTCATTCTCATGACATGTCCAACATACGGACATGCTCTTTCTGATCATTTTTCTTCTGAACGTCAGTTTCTGGAGGGCTTCGTCAGTTTAGGACAGAGTTCACGTCTCACGGTCGTATGTGCAGCAGTGGAAATATAAGTGTTCTTTGCAGGTCCCACTTTGTCCGTCTATTCCTTTGGTTGTACCGGTTGGTAGCTAGTATCCTTGCACGTCTGTCTCAACATCGCTATGTTGTTGTCAGTAGTTCGGTTAGGTTTCAAGGTTATATTTGCCACACAAGTTTACCTTAGACAATCTTACATACATACACATACAATCTTAGATACACACATAGACAATCTTACATACACATACACAAACAGCTACATCTCACAACAAACGAAAACAATCAAAGCTACCGACTCTCACGCACCCTAGGGCACTGGGCACACGAGGCGGCATAAATCGTGTCGAAAGTTTACAGTCCACTTCCTAATCACGTCTTTCTACCGGGGGCCTTTTTTCCGGTGGCGTTAGAAAGACAAATGATGACCCACCGGCTGGAGCGTGGAGTGGGCTCCTCTTTTGTCCCTCTCTTTATCCTCCGCTCCCTATCTTCCTGCCATGGAGGAAAGATTTGAATCGGAAAGACAAATAACATCACCATCTAGATCGGGGCACGGTTTTCGCTACGGCGCTTGTGAGAGTTTTATCTTGTCTCGCCAGGTTTCCATGGCGTTTCGATGTGATTTTCCTTTACTTTTCACCTCATCCCCTGCACCTACCACCGCCTCTCGGATTGTAATGGGGGGAAGGGTGATGGGCACGATTTGATCGTCGGCCAAAGGGGGCCACATTTTCGGGGCCGTTTGGCAATCCTTCACAACGCAAGCGAACTGCTGCGATCTTATTTAGGGTTGTGCAGGTTTTGTCGCTTAAGGTCAAACGGAGAGCTGGTGGTGTTCGGTCGCGTTTTCCCCCATGAACAGGGCTGGCGAAATGATAAATGGTTGGTGAAAGATCGTGGCGTAGCGCAATAAATTTATTCGATTTCTTGCTCCGTTGCTCCGCTGACTGATCGGGGCGGTTCGGAAGGTGTGGATGCAGGTTTTCATCTGATGTGAGGCTAGTTAATGTATGATACTTATGTAGAGGGAGGTTGGTAGTGGATTATGGCAAGGAATACATTGTCTTTCTTTGATGGATAGAAGAAGTGTAAGTTGTACGTTCGGCAGTGTAATTATTTAATTTTGTTTTCACATTTGTATTTCTTCGTAGCATTTGTAATGTATATAATTTTGATGTTTTTTGTTGCTTAAAGGTTGCATTTCTTTAAATTTATTTTGATATTTCTATGAAGATTGTTCTAATTTACATATGAGTTATTGGAACTTTTCTTTCCTAATTATCCTGGATAAGTGCTCTTGGCACACCATAGCCGTCGGCTCGAGTGTGACCTGGAGTAACGTCCCAACCTTGGCGCTTACCTTTTTTTCAACAAGCCATGTTTAAAATGATAGATATGACCGAAGTAAGAGAACAAGTTACAAATGAGCATACAAAAGAAGAAAAGCCGACAAATAACTAACACCACAAACCATTTGACGTGCAGTTGTTACTTCTCTTTGGGCACTGTCCACTGTTCACTGTTGCTGGTGCTGGTGGAATCATAATTTAAATTTATATACTTTTAATATATTCGTTTAATTTTTTATGCCTGCTCAAGACCCGCGAGTCATGCTCACACTTACAAGCACACACCAATCGTTTGTTGATGCTTCCAGTTTTCCACCCAACTTCTGGTTTTGGATCACTTACCTGGTTCTCCACGCGTAGGACCTGTCGATTCACCTGCTAAAGGGCGCGCACGTTTGTTCTAAGCGATCTTCCAACCTTCAACAAAATCTCTTTCTCACTACATTCTATCTCTCTCTCTTTCTCTCTCTCTCTCTCTCTCTCTCTTAAGGGTAGAGAGACAAACTCATACGAGAACCCAGAAGCAGATGCCAACCGTTGGCGAACCATGTGAACTGACTAAGTTTCCAGGTCGGTCAGTCAGTCAAAGGCAAATAAAATGTGAAGCATAAAATATGTATCCCATATGCAGTGGTTGGCTGGTCAAAAAGAAAAACAGTAGAAGAAACACCAGAACACAGTACGAATAAGGAAAACAAAAAGATGTACACAGTTAAAAAAAAACCGCACCAGTAAAGACACAAATTAAACTGGCGAGCGAAAAAAGAAACAAAATTAAAATAATACAAAAACAGTACACCAAACAAAACTGCAGAAGCGGTCAGTCGAAGCGACCCGAACCGAAAAGTAAACGAATCAAAATGGTCCGGTTGATGAGTTGATGAGGAGGTAACAAACCAAGACTAGAGAAGGAAAAAAAGCAAGTAAAGCAACAAATGAACGGAAAGAAGAAAGAAAAAAAGACGGGGAAGAAACAATGCGAAGCGACGAAATGGAAAGATACAACACAACAAAACAGTAACAGCGGAAAACAAAACTACCGCGATCGGGAGCAGCAAATAAAAAACAAAACAAAAAAAAAAAAACGGAACGAGTGAGAATTGAGAAAGGCATGAAAATGGAACTGTGGATGAAATGCTGAGGTAAATAGGAAAGTAAGAAACGGCACGTTGAGCAAAATCCAAAACAAAAAAAGGGAACGACCGAACCGGCCATCATATCGGCACGGTTGCACCATTTGGACGGCGGGCTCATCTTTAGCATACGCGCTTACACCGTCCGGTTGCTGTTGGGGACAGCGGCTATTGCTCGGGAAGGGGGCAGAGGATTTACGGGGTACCGGCGGGGTGGGGAGCAAGGGATCCACGTTCGGAACACTACGGCACTGGGAAATGAAGAGCCCGATTTGTGACCCGGGACCCGGGAATATGGCTGGAAAATGGGCAGTTTGAAAAACGCATCACGCGGTCGTCTTCGCTGGTGGACGAGATTCCGATTGGAACGGAAACTGGGCTCAATCATTCGCGGCAAAACCAACGAAACATACTGCCCGTGCCCAAGCGAAGAAGACAAGATAAACTCCGGCTCGGGCTAGCCGCGTTAGCTTGCCGAGATGGCGCACTGTAACTGCCAACCGATTTTTTTTTCACGCAAAGTGTTTACGTGTGGTTGTTTTGTAAAACCGCTTGTTTAACTTTTTATCCTTTCTGTTGGGGTGCCATCGGGGGGCTGGGCTTGGGGTAAGTGAAAGGGCTTTGCAATTTTGAACGCCCTTTTAGGCAGGATGATTAATTAAATTAAAGGCACGATTAAGCAGGCTTATGTTCTAGTTTTGTTTGCGATCTAATGCCATCATTTACTTTGTTTAATGATTAAAACATTTGTTATCTTATTGATTGTTATAGTATACTATACTTTATTCTAGAAGGTTAATGGTATTCGTTTAATGTTGCAATAATGGTAATTGTTTGCTAGTTTTCGGAATTATAGATATTTATGTTTTATTTTTATGGGACTGCCTTTTAGTTTCGAATGTTTTTGTTTTGTTACATTTTCTATTATATATTTTATGTTTCTGCTTATCTTTTTTTGTCTATCCGTGTTTTAATTATTGTAACTCCATTGAATATTTGGATTTATTTTATATATTTGTTTGTTTGTGTGTGTGTGTGTGTGTTTTGCATGACAAGTCCCATGCATGACAAGAACTTCCCAACTCAGTTCTTCGAGTTGTAATAAAACATGTTAAAATATTTTCACCATCCCTTTTGTCCGTGCCATTCATCCATTTTCACCATTTCCGTCCATCCGTCAGGTCTGTCCGGTCCGGTACTGCCTGATTGCAGTAATAAAAATCCGTTCGCATCTTCATCGCTGCGACCAACCTGTTGCATCGACACGACAAGCGTATTTCCCGTTTCATGCTTTGCTTCGCTTCGTTCTGTTCTGTTCCTGCCATTCGAAGGATGTGCCGGACGGTTAGCCAGTCCTTCGGATCGCTTTAGAATCGAAGACGGCCCTAATGCTGACGGCCCTTTTTAACCGGTGTGTGTGTGTGTGTGTGTGTGCAAGTGTGGGTTTATCTGCGTTTCGATGGCATCCGTTGCGCCTGCAGCCACGCGCAGCTTGCAACTCTTGCGTGCGGAACACATTTCTTAGAAGGGCACAGTGCATCGGTTGTGCGCAGACAGACGAAAAACGGACGACATGGAAGCGCACATCCGCGCCGTACGCATACGAAACCCGGCGCAGGAAAGGAATGAAGAGATACATAACCTCAACACTACAATCGTACTCATAAATACATGAGCTCGCCCGTCCCGTTTGGCGCCCGTTCCATTCTACGGTTCCAGTCTTCAGTTCCGGTCCGAGCAGACGCGCGCACTAAGCAGGAGGGCGTACACGCTAAGAGGCGAATAAATTGGTATAATAAGAATGATGCGCTACGCAAAGGCCACACTCGGAGGTTTTTCGACGCAATAAATAAGTTGCTCACACGCGCACCAACCAAGGCGCCATATGTGTGTTGGTCCAGGTGTAGGTATCGGTTCCCGGTTTTTTTTCCTCGTAGAGTCGAGTCCAGACAAACGGTTTTTCAATTTAGATAGACAGTGCTCTGGACTCATTTGTCCCACGGGCGAGATCTTAAGTTCCGACGCACGATCGTCGCATTGGGAACGGGGTTTCGAAGCTGATAAGGAGTCCTACACG
>KZ061836.1:164310-183994 GCA_002091835.1 Anopheles maculatus
CACGACGAGATTACCGGAAAAAAAGAGGATCGTTCCACACACGCATCTGCCCTAACAGTAAGTCCTCGTAAGTGATCCTCTATGGACGCCTCCGCTACAAACGGCGGCAAGATCGATCATCCTGGCTTACGTTAAGCGAGAGCGCCAGCGAATGTCTTTGAGAGGGAAAGTGTAACGATACGCCAACGCTTGGCCACATGCTAACAAGTTATTTACGAGACCTCAGCAGACAACCCTCAACATCGATCGTTCGGTGTCATCGGCCTCATTGGATTCTGGTTTTTGGTAGGATAATTGGATGTTTTTTTTTTTGTCGTTGCTCCGACTCTTCGAAGGGGTGACATATGGTGTGTTAGTGTGTTGGAAAATGTATGATAATCTGGCTCACTTTTCCGCTCGCTCTCTCTATCTCTCTCTCTCTCTCTCGTTTGTCTTCCATATGAAATTTATTTCCGGTATTCCAATTTTCCCGTATCTGTGCTCGCTGTTTGGAGGAAATAAGATCTGCAGAGACGTTCGTTGCAGCCTTCATTGCGTTCGGCAATTTGAATTACCAGCATTTTCGTGGTTGATCGTGGTGGAAAACCTAGCCGTATAATTTTCCTATTAAATAATCATTAAATTGAGTAAGAAATAACGTTGAAGAACGCAGCGTTAGATGAAATTAAACTGTTTAATAGATCAATTGAAAAGTGTTTGATGCGTAATGAATTTATTAACTTATTGCTTAATTGAGTAAGTGGTAAAAAATTCAATTTTTATTCATGAAATTTGCTCTTCAACTTCGATAGGTTTTTGTCTACTACTTCTGGTTTACTTAACTACCATTCCTTGGTGTCCGCGTGAGTCCTACCCGCTAGACGATATTTTATGGTGTCAGAAATATCTTCAACAAACCGTCAAGAGTGCTCCCAAAAGAGCCTAGTTCCTGGTGATTATTCAAGGACAAAATTATCCCTTCTTAAGCTAAAGAAGTATTTTGATAACTACTGGAGGGATTAATGGTTAGCTTATAGATATTGTGACCTAGAGAGAGTCTCATGATATCAACATTATTTGCACGTGCTAGACGTGACTTCAAAACCAAGTTTGAATCGTGTCTAATATAACAAAAACACCATTGAAAGGAATCAAATCCACCCAGAAAGCATACCGTATTGAAAAAGCATTATTTTGTGACTTTCATCAAAATTAAAACAAACAATCGCCATACCGTAAAACGTGAACATAACCACAACACGCACTGATAAACGTGTTTGAAACCGATCAATCTTTCCAGCATAAGTACGGCAGACAATAGTTGGTTAACTTCACGCCGTACACGGCTCAAGTTACGAAGAATATTCTGCATATTGCTCGCAACACTCGGCGGCATCGTTCGGTTGGGTGCGTGCCCCCAAATCAAATATCGTTTCGATGGTATAACGATTCGTAATTTAAAAATAGTTCCCATCCAACACAATGGCACGGCGCGATGCTCACGATCCCTGCACCGTAATTGAATCACTCCATCACTTTCTCTTTTCACCAAAACATTTTCGCTTCTCCTGCCGCTCTTTCGCTCTCTCTCTCTCGGGCGCGCACACACCCTTTCTCCCGGCGTTGCTTCCTTTTTCCAACACTTTCCATCGGACGGAAAATTTTCCCTCGTCTTTCGCGCGATCGCGTCCACCCGGATCCTTCATCCGGAGAGCGCTTCGTGGTGTGGAGTGTTTTCGTGCAGACTTAAGCAGCGATCGTGGGTAAGAGCGGGCCAGCGACTTGCGCCGGCGTTTTACACCTCCCCCTTCCGTGTTCCAGGCGAACCGGCATGCGGTGGGTGGATTCCGGGAAAATGGGTCCCGGTACGCAAGTCGCGCAAGTACCGCTAACGATCTTCATTTAATTTAGTACACTCGAGTACGCGGGAATGTGACCGCAGCTGGAACATGTGGGTAAGTGTTGGCGTTATAATTTTGCCTTCCCGAACTGCGTACTGCGCGGGAGAGATATTTTAAGAATATCGATTGAACTGAACACGTTTGAAGGGAGATCCGTGCTCCGGGAGTTCGAAGGGAGGGAACATTTGTTGGGGGAAGTGAGCTGCAGCAGCTACTGTTGGAGCTGCTGAACGAAATCAATAGTCAATCGGTGTGTCTTGATTTGCGTAATAAGCTTAAGTTTATTAGTTAGCGTCCAGATAAGTTTTTAATGGTTGTAATTACTCAAAAGCACCAATCTTCAATTTAACGCAGCTTGTATGGAAATGTCAAACTCTAAGTGTGCATCGAGTTTACACTGCAGAGTTGAAGTGTGTATCAATTTGCAAGAAGTATTTTGTAATTTGTAAGAAGTAATTTTGTTCAAATTGTTTCTCTTTTGAAAATATCCGTTGGAAAATTAAATTGGTTCAACGAAACTGATGGCTTCTGCTAATTGGTTGTTGCTTATTATTTATTTAATTTCAATAAAATACTTAAATAGACTGTTTCCAAGTATTATCTCGCTCATCACTCCAAACCATACTGAGTCGTGGTCAAAAGCAATCAAGCAACCATTAAAATCTTCGTTCTCTCGCATCCCCATTACGCCTCATTACGCGCCCTGCACGGATGATCCTTTGCATTTTCCATCGCAAAACCGCGCTTTAAACCCGAAAAGGTACCATTCGAAGAAGCGCAAGTCTAAATATACGGTGGTGGATTGTTTATTTGCTGGGAAATAATTTGTGTGTACGTGTCTGGAAAATGGTTTCACTGCGGCTGGCCGTACGCCAGTCATCGACGATCGACGACGAGTGAGCATGAAAAAACCATTTTCTCACCACCGAAAATTCACCTCGCTGAGCTTCCTCACTTTGGTCGGGGGGACAACCAAACAGCGGAAAAAGCGAAGCGAAGAAGCGTCGTTATATTTATAGCCGCGGGAAAGGAAGCCCGGGGGTGGTGCGGCCGGGTTCGAGCACGGGCACGGGAAGTCGGCAAAGATCGATGTCTATTTTTGGTCACCCATTTTTCGATACAACACACTGCTTTGCGGTTGTCGGCTGTTGTTTGCTGCTGCTTTCTAGCCGCCGTTTGCTCCAACACCACCCCGATACGATTAGTTTGTGTCTTTTCTTCTTTGTTTTCCCTGCTGTCACCTTCCTTCTTGCTTCGAACCTCATCTTCCGCGTCAGGTTCTTTGTTTACGGACAAGGTCTTGTGACAACGGTGGCAGCAGGAAACACCCGGAGAAAGCCTTTTTTCGGTCGGCCCAGAACGCGAACGAGACACCGAAGATGTCGCATGGGCATGCCGGGATCGTTTTTTGGGGGGTCGCGACGCGAAGCTTGAACGTGCGGAATGCGTGAACGTGGTAGAAAAACACGCCGATTGACAAATGGGGGTCAGCATTAGTCGGGTGTTTTGTTGGATCTTTCCCTTCATCAAATCGCTCTAGCTCTCGCTCTCTTTTTCATCCCTCGCTCGTTCCAACACACTCTGACTAGCAGCGGGAAGATGGGCTGGAAAAGCGAACAGTAAAAATACGTGATGGAAATCATTTCCACCCAATCCCATCCCCGCCCAACACCGTCCGCTAATGATTGACTCGACTGGTCCGGAACTTAACCACCGAGAGAGATGAAAATAGAGGGAGAGAGAAAAAAAAACTTACGCCGGTGAAACCGTTGCCTTCGGGTGGTTTTTCATTTGGAGATTTTCTAAACACCATTCCCGACACCACCATTCACCTTCGCACGCCCATGTGCACTGCTGGAAGGAAAACTGGTTAACGATGGCGAAACGATGGGCCAGCAAACGGCATCAACTTGCCAAACAAAAACCGGGCCGAAAATCGGTCGACCTTACATCCGCCTCAATCCATGCCCGGTCAAATGTTGCGGACAATCGTGTGGAAATGTTGCGGAAAATGTGTGATTAGTACAAAATAACTTCCGGTAGAAGTGGTGCCATTTGTTTTGTTAAACCAAGTACGAAACGGGGGCAAATCTAACTCCTTGCTAAGTGATCTACGTCTGCATACATACAAATGAGTTTCAAAATGTGTCCTAAGATCTCTATTTTCTAACTTATTCGGAGACTTGGAAGCCTTCGCCTGCTTCTAAAATCTTCGATACCACTCACGGTTTAGAGCTGTCGCCTGCCATTCCAATATCCCGGCCATTCTGGCTTAAGGAGTGTTCTGGCTTAGGATCTTTCCTCTTTCTTCTTCTTCTCTAGCTCTACATCTTCGAGAGGACTTCGCCTGTCAGTCAGAGGGCTTTCCTTAACTTCATTTTAGCCGTAGCTGGATATTCAGTCCTAAGATTTTAAGATCAGTCTTAAGATCAAGTAATTTAAGATTAATTGCAACTTGATTACTTACTTTGAAGAGTTGACGTTCCAAGAGGACCTTTTTCTGTATAAAGATGGTTAACATTAGTAAGTCCTCAAGACACATATGGAGTTTTTGTAGGGTTCTGATTATTGCGGGATTTTGGAGCTAAAAACCAAGTATATGAGGTCCTTCTTGCTATCAATTATATGTGACAGAGTCATGTGTTTAGAACTTGAAATTAAATACTTAATATGAATAATGTTTAATATTTTTTGGAGATAATATGGGCGTCCCGGTGGTAGATGTCACAGCGGCGCCGGTCTTCACACGGCAGGACCGGGGTTCAAGTCCCATCTGGGCCGTTCCCCCATAGTGAGGACTGATTATCCAACTATGCGATAACAATAAGTCTAGTTACCCAGAAATGGCAGGCATGACCTAAGAGGTCGTTAGGCCAAGTAGGAAGAAGAAGAGAGATTTTTTGGAGATTCTATATGATTTAGTATTTCAAGCGACTCTCTCTTCTCTAGTGAAGCCTTGCACATACTAGTGTAATAAAAGTCCTTTGCAACAAGGACTGGTAAGCCTCTAGCGATGTATAATCTACATGACTAGCAGGTCTCATAGATGAAACACATCTTGGTAGAGTGAAAGCTTATATCGCATAGCATCCTATGACTTAACCCAATTTTTCTTAAACTTTGAGCCTAACATTTTCGGCCCATATTTAAATTAGCTATCGTTGCGCCTAATCTACCTACGAGTACTAATGTGAATTGAACCGGCAAGTATCCCATCCCAATGCGCGTATTGTCTAAGGGGTCACCGACCGCACTAACTTGGCGCTTCGCACACAAAGCCGAAATCAAATTTCGAGCAGCAAAACATCGCCACACCAAAACCCATCAGGCCGGCCACGATCACAATCGCTCGCCGTGGCTGCCGTGAAGGTGTTGGAAAGCTTGAAAGAAAACGTGAGGCAAATACGAGTAGCGTTTGTTTAGTGTGTGCTTTCTAGGCGTGCGAACGGGCCGTGCCCTCGCGGTAGACTTCGCCGCCGCCGCCGCCAACCGGCTCTCTGCCGCTAAGTCGCAGATTAAAAACCTAAAACCTCCGTGAAGTGGTGAAGCAGAAGCTGGCAAACAAATGGAAATAAAATGAACAACGAAAGGAAAAAAAAACAACAACATCCAGCCCTGAAAATGGTACGATATAGAAACAAAACTAAACCATGCACGATCGGAAGCGCGATACTTTGGCCGGCGGCCATCAGCTTCCGCACCTGGAGCGGCCAAACGGGGTAGAAAGGTGCGTACTCAATTTAACTGATCTTCTCCCTATTTACAAGCGAGCAGCAGTGCTTGATGTACTCGTCTGGATGTCTCCCTTCACCCGTCCTCATCTTCTCTCACTCTCTCTCTCTCTAAATCTACTTAATCTTTCTGTGTGTGTGTTTCTGTACGAGAATTTTCTCTTTTGCGGTTTTTGGGGAAGTATAACTTCAACCAAAAAAAACGCACATCCCACCGCCAAAGCCATGAAGGTCGCTGGGGCGTTGAGACAGTTTCCATTGGCGTTTGAACGGGGTTAGCGTGCGGGGCGGACCGGTGTCGTGGGGCATTCGTCAATGATCGTCCCGTACGGCGGCAACCCTTTGTTTGGCCGACGGTGGTGATGGTGTTCGGAACGCTCGAAAGAATGGACGCCGGAGAACGCGCAACACCTTACGCCAGGGCGCTAGCTAAAACCCACCCCAAAAACCACATCCGCAGCGTTAGCGCGTTTGCGGGTTTTATAATTTAAATTAATTTACAGTTCCTTCAACTTAATGCCACAGCCACAGCAAACCGCGTGGTGCAAAATCCGGCGGCTGGGAATGGTTTGGGAAGTACGCAGAGGAAAATTACTTCGAACACTTTGGTCGATTCATGCGTGATATTTAAGCGATCGTGTGTATGGTTGTCTGTGTGTTTGTATGTGTGTATTGCCTATGCTAATGATTTGAGAATGCAGCGTTTGCGATAAATATAAATAGATTATATCGAACCTAAACAAGGGCAAAGTCAAATAGCGTAAAAAGTACGTACACTGTGCATACTTTTAGGCGCTTTGTGGAAATTCTATTTCGCTTATTTTGTTAATTAAGATTACTCTTATAATTAGTACTTCAATTCTAATGATTTCATTAGGTTTGACCACAGAAAGTCTTCTGCCTCGAATATCCTAAACATGTAGTTTTTGTTTGGTTAACTTAAACTCCACCGATTCGAGAAGTCTTGATCATGTGGTGCCTTTCTTGACTTGATTACACCCGCAGCTGGAGAGTCCGTTTTTACGATCAGGACGGGATTTAATGACAGGTTCTGCCATCTGAAACATCATCGCATGTATAGAGTAAGAGACATCGAACAAGTAGATTTTAATGTTTAAATCCCTTTTCAGGTGCGAGCCATCGTACCTTTAACTAATATTTCGGTACTCGTGTTCCTTTTTTACTGGAATTGCATCTTCTATATTTTGCAAAATATTCCAGCTCATTGCTCTCCTAATTGTAATTACTTTCTAAGCTACAGTAAACATTGAGAGGCTTTTCGTCATATCCAGATTTACTAACTACCTAAGAAGTCTAAAAAGTTAAGCAAAGATCTCATGAGATGAAAAAAAAAAGAAGAAATGTCATCAAAATGAGAAAATATAAAATAAACAAGAGCATAACGCTACTTTTCATATTTTTCGCTATACTTCAAGAAAACAGTAAGAATTCTTATCCATAAACGGTTTGGAAACAGTGACTTTAAAATGAACGCAAATGAACACCTCTGCTACTAGCAATTAGCGAATACCAGCACGCGGATAACGAGGTATCAGAGCGCAGATTATCTTATCCTCAAAAAAGCAATGAAAAGACCAACCAATAACCTACTAATATAATTATTACTTATTCAACTCTTAATTTCATTACCATTGGAACATTGTTCTTCCCTTGCTCACCACGCTCCATCGCAATTCATTACTTTCTTTCAAAATTCATCCCTGTTTTGACACATTACACTCATGAACGCCATCATGTTTTCACCGGCCAGTTCCGGCTTCCCGCTGTTCAACGCCAAAACGATCACTGCACGCGCAATGACCATCCCATCCCTTTGCCCCCCTCTGGTCAGTACAGGTGGTTCGCAGATTTTAAAGAGTGTTGTTTCACCATTTTTGCTTGTTGCTTCATCTGCTAACACTCGCACCATGGATACGTTTCGGGGTATGCGCTACCCGCATTGCGCACGGAGCATATTATTTAGCGCATTTGATTCACGTTTTTACGCCCCCCTCCGTACACCTTCTTCCCTTCCAGTGCTTCTCCCTTGTTCGTTTCACCTACTTCTTCCCTAAAGGTGATCTGGAATTTGAACCCGTACCATCCCCCAAAGGAACACGCCTTCCAACGGTGCGTCGGTTGTGTCTCTGTGGGGTTTTCACACATTTTGTTTCTCGGCGTAGAAAGTAGCTTCTGCCGATCATGGGAAGAAGCGCTTTTTTGGTTAGTTTTGGAGGTCGAATAAGATGAGGATGCTATTTTAAGGGTGATGAAGAGTATCCAAACGTACATAAATGTTGTAATCGATCGCAGCCTCTTCAAAATGTGACAGCACGTAAACTTTTGTCCTCCCAAGTACCGAGTACACAGATTCTCGCGATGTAATCGTCACCTTCTAGCGTCATCTACCGAATTCTTTTCCTTATGTGCTTCTGGCTTAGGAACTGTCGACGAAAGAGACGATAACAAAACGAAAAATATGTTCCCAGCACACAGTTTGGTGACCAACGGCTTCAGTTCCATCTGGAACACCATCGGTAAGTGATCGCGACTCATCTTTCCGGGGCCATCCCTTTTCTCGATTGTCCTCCTGCTGGGGTAGAGGGTGGCACCATCCACCTCCAACCTAGCACGTGATGGAACCACTTTTTTTTTGTTATTCCTTTTCGCCCGAGCAGCAGATTTGAATGCGATGCGTACATGCTTGTGCTTGTGCTTTTGGTTGGGTTTGGTCACACTCGCTCGCCACCGTGCGTATCTTCTGAGACGAAACAGATACAACCGAAGCTGAGTGTGTATAGCATTTTTTTGTGACTGCAGGTTGCTTTATCTGCCATGCGTTCAAAGCTCACGTTCGAGAATGGTTTATTATTTTATCTTTGCTCCTACCCCCAAAAGCCACAACCAAAATGGAACCGAAACGAAGCACAAAAGCAGCAAGAAGCACGTAAAAAAGGTGACAATTGTGTATGGCGCGTATGATCGACTACGCGAACCCAGGGAAGATGGGATCTCTGCTGGTAAATATTTTCTGTTGTTTACTACTTGTTTGTGGCTTCGTTTTTGTGTCGTTTGTTATTACTTCGCAGTTGAATTGTTGTGTTATTACTCATACATTTTTGCTGTTTGTTTTGAAGGCTACTTTAATAAGCTCTATTGACTGTCCAGGTACGTCATGAAACTGACGCTAGACAAAATTGTTTAATTTACTTCAAATTGATATGAAACGACTTTTTCATGCTCATTTGTATACTTTTGAAAGTTCTTCTAGTTTTTCTTCTTTTTCGTTTTTTTATTTATTCTTCTTTTGAATATTTCATTCCTTTGCTGAGCTTGGGCTACCATTTCTAATTTTTCTAGCTTCATTTCCACGGAAGATTTCAATTTTAAAGAATACAACGACGAACAGTTATAAAAGAAGACTAATGAAATAAAAAGAATGTAACAAATCATTAAAATTTTAGTAACAATCGTAAAAGTAAAGTATAAAATATAAAAAATACCTTTATGTTGAGAAATATTATTGTTTTAGGCTAAAATGAAGTCAAAAAAAATTAAAATAAATCGATAGAGAAGGGAGTGTGAACTGCTAATACAACTGAATCAGTTATTATTTAATTTCGTTCAAATTTCCTTAAATCAAAGCTTCATTTAGATACTTATGTAAATATCATCCTTCTTTGTACATTACCAAAAACCACATTAGCATATCGCAAACTTAAAAGCAAATGATGCCATTGACCAGAACACACGTACATCACACCTACACACCCACGACGACTACAGCAATGAACAGAAAAAAAACCTTTAACTTATTTCTTTTTTCACCAGGATAAGCATCTCACAAGGGATGCCCATCGCTTGCCATCCAGCAAACTCCAGCCTGCCGGTAGACATCTAACGCATCTTACGTTTTTGCGCATTTCTCACACGAACTTTCCTGTCTCGTTGTGTCTCCACATTACTCCCTCCCCTCCTCCCTCCCCTTCCCCTTTCTTTTCACCCTCCTCCCAATCCCAATGTGTCGCTTCTCCTTCGGGATGATTACTCTGCTGGTACATTTTTTGTTGTTTGTCGGTGTGGCTGTCGGTTTGGCTTCCACCAAGTTCAACTCCCGATTTCACCGATTCGCTTCAAGCTTTGGGTTGAAAGTTATCCACCACACACACACACACACGTACGCACACATGAAAGCGCTCCCTTCGCGTGGACAGAAGGGTTGGCTTGGTCGCAACCGGAGCAGAAGGTGAAGTCAGAATAATTTGTTTATTTGTTTATTTGCTCGCCCAACGCGCCCGAATTTCTGTTGTCCGTTATGTTCCGCCGTCGCGCTTCCCTCTTCACTTTCCTTCCTCCCCTTCCACGTTCCCTTCTCATCATCACCACCGTCCATCCGTATGTGACTGGAAGCTGGAATGGTGCTTTCGAGTGCTGGAAGCCATGAAAGGTTTAAGATATTTTTCGCTGTTTTGTCTCCTCTCGTTTTCTCGTTTTGGCATTACGTTCGTGCCGTTCCGATGTGTCGGCGGGTTCTTTCGTTCGGCGTGTTTGGAGATTAGCGCGTTTTCTTCTTGCACCATGATTTATCACCTGTAGACATTTTTGGACAATCATTTTAGATAGTTTTGTGAGTTTTTTTGTTGTTGTTTGCTGTCGAGTTTTGGTTATTAGGTGTGTGTGATTTGTCACTAAGCGGAAGTATGTGTAATTGGGTTTTCCATTTTGTTTTGTTTCGTTGATTGATATTATTTTTACAGAACTATTTCATGTTTTTCTTATTTATTTTATGTATTTTGTTTATGTTTTCCACTTCTCTTTTATTTCTTATAATTGTATTATTCCTTCTGTTGACTACTTTTCCATATGTTTTCGTTTCTTTTACTATTTTTTTTCAATCTGTTTGTTTCCTTTTCTGTTTACTTTAAATGTTTGCATTGTTTGCTTTATTTTGTTTCAGTTTTATTAGTTCTTTATTTCCTATAGGTAAATTTTTCTCAATTCATATATCTCATACTATTTTCTCAATACAGTTCACGCATACTGAAACTGAGGGGAGCTCATTATTTAATCATTTTCAGATTCCCCAAGCAACCTGCCACTATCTTAACACTGGTGTGTGCCTTTGCTTAACACATCTTCGCTCCCAAATCGTTTCGATCGATAGATACCGTACGCAGTAATGGGCAGCGACCGGGCATTAAAGCAGGCGGCATAACAACGGCAACCCATCGGTGAGACGGTGCTGGCTTCGGGGCGCTTTTTGGCGTAGTCCACGACACGGTGTGCGAGATACCGTTGAAACAATTTCCCTCCACAGCGCATACACGCCCATACAGCCTAATCCATCCCGTGGCTCGAGATCCCTTTTTTTTGTTGTTTTGTGCGAAAACGAGCAAACGGAAAGCATCACCCAGCAGCTCCCAGCTACTCGTCGCTCGGTCCGCTCGTCTCCACCCATTACCATCGTTGGTGGTTTCATCTTTTCTTTCCATCGGTCGGACCTGCCATTGGATCATCATTCCGGAGCATGATGGTGAATCTGTGTTTCCCCCGCTTTTGTCTCCCATTCTTCTCGTGCGCTTACCCCACTTCCCTAGCCAGCGCGTTTGGTACCGTTTGTCGAAGATGTGCCACCCAGTCCTTTCCTGGGTTCCTGCCCGTCCCTTGAGTTTCCCTGTTTCCGCTTCGGTCGCTGTTTTGACTGTCTTGCGTATCATTTGCGGCGTGTGAGCAGCGAGCATCGTACGCTCGTACACGCTGTGACTCGTCGCTGTTCCGTTGGGTTGAGCCGCAAAAGAAAAGAACGCTCGCGCGCACAAGAACCTTCTTCTGGCCGCCTTTCTCGAACGGTACTTTGCTGGGATGTACGAGAGGGCGGGGGGAGGAGAGGAGAAGAGAGGGAGAAGGAGGGAAGACGGAAAGTCATCATCAAATAAATACCTGTTAAATCCAAATGCTCCACTGCGAACCGTGGTTCCGTAGCGCAAGTCCACTGCCTAAGACTTCCCGTTGAGCCGACTGAGAAAGCCTCGAACGGGGCTGGTGGATGGTAAGGAGAGGTGTGGAGATGCAAGACCTCACTGCTCCGAGCGAGTTCTTCGGTGCTTAGGGTGGGATTTCCGATAATCGCTCCACGATAGTCTAAGTTAGCCGCTAGCCGCTAGCTACAAAACGCCAATGCTACGGCGGCTTGCGCCGAAACCTCCAGAGAATCCCGCCAGTGTTCTAGTCTCGAGCACACCCAACCTTCGCACGAACCCGATGCAGAAGATCGCGATCACGATCTACTCTTTGATCTGGTCATTCATCATTTTTCCCTCGCTCCGGCCGGTCGGTACAGGTTTGCGCTAGCGCGACGGTAAAGCCATCATCGCTAACCCACCTCAGCAACACACTCATACACAAACTCGGGGCGCATCGGGAGTTACCCGCTCAAATGAGGTCCAATTTACTGCTGCGGCTGCGCACGGTTCTCAACCCTTACGGGGCTCGCGCTTATCGGCTACCGAGGCAGGCAACAAGCCACACACTGGTGGCTCGCCGATCGCATTCAAGGAATTTAAGGATCATTACCGGAATCCGGCCACGGAATGATGGACAGCGGAACGGAATGCGCCACCTAGCGCGATGCAACTAAGGGAGGGCAGCGGTCGTTCGGGGGTGAGAGACTGGTGGTGGTGGAAAATTATGGCCTTTACACACCTTCTACAATGCTATCGATGCAAGAGGGCATTCTTTGTTTTCTGCATGTTCTGTTGTTTGATGCAACAGATCGTGCCGATCACGTTGTTGGTGCGATTTAATATCGGGTTTTTTTTTGTGTGACAACGCTCATCGGGGGCGTTGGGGTGTTGTTTTGCTGGTGAGGATTATTTTCTGTGTTGGTGTAATGTGTGAGACAGTTGGTTTCACTTCGAATGCTGAGGGATTCCTTAGCCTTGATGCTATGTTTTGCGCAGTAGGAGATTCGACAAACGTTTTTACGAAGAAATTCTCGATGACTCACAGAAATTGTAGGCAACAGTTGACAGGGATACTGGAAGATCAACTACAATGACGAGGTATTCGATCTGTACAGTGATGTCACCCTATTGCAGCGAATTAGATTCACCAGGCTCTGATGAGCTGATCATGTCACGAGAACGACACAGGGAGATTCAACCTGTAAAGTCCTTTTAGGCCAGGTCATTGTAGTCGGTAGACCCAAACTTAGTTGGAATGATGGCTTGGATGTGTACTCCAAAAAAAGCCGAGATATTGGATTGGAACACTAAGACCGTGCTAGACTGTGTAGTTGTTGTAGCGCCTGATAAGTGAGTTAAGTAAGATGTCTGAGATTCTAGACGAGTAACAGAGAGCATTACCAAATCGTGTAACAAGACGATAGCAGTTTGTCCTCATCGTCTTTCGTGAAGATATCGATATTATTATCATTAGAAGACTTCTAGGGAACTTCAGATCAGACGAGAACCAGGTCCGATTCAATAGACCGAGATTACTGAGCCCTTGATGGAAAATTAAGGCCTAGAATATGCTGTCAAGGTTTTTGGTACAACATATATGTATATCCGTTGCCTTCAAGAGATCAATTGGTATGCTTACGTTTCAGTAGATTCCTCCAATAAGTCGACAACAATGTCCAGTGCAGTGATAACGGTGACGCTATTAATAAACGTTTGAAAATTCCAATTCTTTGTCAAGACAACCCTAAATTTCAAACAAATAAAATACAATTTAAACATCCTTCGAGGTACATTTGCAACGCAAAACACAATCATTTATCTTTCTTTTCGAACCACTGCCTGATTCCTTCTCATCACGATTTGAATTTCCAAATTGAAAACTGTCCTTTTTATACATAAGCCAACAGACCGGCCACTTTATTTGACCTCTGCACAAAAGGCAACCATGTCAAGTAAAGCATTTTCTTACCTATCTGTGTGTGTGTGTGTGTGTGTGTGTCTCTGTGAGAATGCTCAGGTTCTATATTACGTCCGATTACACTTTACGCCAAGCGAACCTCCCAAACCCGACGGTTTGACGAAGAAAGTAAAATCAATTTATCAACCCAAGGCAAAGGGCAAAAAATCATTAAAATCCCATCTTCAGCGCAATCGAAGAAGACGCCAACTGTTACCGATGCAGGCGAGAAAGGTGCGTTGCGGACAAGAAGGAGAAGCAGATCCTTGAAGCCATCGAACGGTCTGTGAGCTTTATAATCGTTCAAATATTCAAACTTGTCGGTATGCGAAGAGTTCTTGGGACTTGTGTGTTGTTTTGTCTGTTTTGTGTTCTACATTGCTTCTCGTTTTTTTTCCCGTGTCTTGCCTTCTTTTCTCGATAGATTTGTTTTGATCGTTTGTAATCAAGTGGGACGAAAGGGCACCCGGGCAGCCCCGAGTCCCCCCTCCCCTTTCGGTGAGCTTTTACCCTTTGTCTGGGCGGGTCATCTTCATTCGTGCGTGTCTAGCGCGTTTGATTTATCCTTCGATGTACTTCACCGGGTTCGCTTCGCTTTCTTTCGGTGTCCCATTCGCCCTGGCGTATGCTTATGCTCGCGGGAACTAATCATATTTTTTACGATCACCTTTCACCCTCCACCTCTCCCTTCTTTCTCTTCCTCGTGTTGCTTCCCTTCCGTTCGGGTGTTTCTGGCGCACCGACCCGTACGACACACCGATGACCACGGCCAACGACGACGACGACAGCTCTGGATGAATTCCTTACCAAAAGGCGATGGTGGAGCAGTCGGGTATCTCCACTCGTTTGCTCCGAGATTTCTCACACACGTACACACGTTCGGCAGCAAAATGTGTCTCCTCGGTGTTCCTCTTTTTTCCAGCAGAGGTTTAATCTGACCCATCCGCCCTAAAGCTGTCGATGCATAGAGAGAGAGAAAGAGAGCGGGAAGGGGCGGAATGAGCAGGGGTACCCGTGTGGAACGCGGGAACACAAAGAAGGACGATTAACAGGCGCAAACCGTTCTGAAGCGCGCGTTCTCGCGACCGCCGCGTGGAGCCCGATCGCAATAAAAACCCGTGGGATGATGCTGCTGTTGATGATGATGATGCTGCTGCCGATGCTGCTCGAGCATTGGAATTTCGTGGCGTGGACTGTCGTACGGTCCTTTACGGCGTGTGGCTTTCTACTGCTCGGCGAGTTTATTGATTATTTTATTTCTGTGAGTGTTGTGCTGCCTCTTTCTTTCTGTGCGTTTCGTTGCCAGCATTGGCTGCTGTAGTTCACTTGTGCCGTGGCTTCGTTCGGTGGCATGGGATGTGGGTGTGTGTGTGGGAGCGAGGGCGGCTATGGGTGGTGAATACGTAGCCATAGCCACCTGATTCCCGTGATCTCGTGGGTCGCATGCCTGTTTATTGACCTCGAACAAAACGATCGGGCGAAGGCGAAAAAGGCGAACGGGAAGAAACGGCTTCACGGGTTTGCTCGGGTTTTTTTTTTTGTTTACGAAATCGTTATTCAATCGAGGATGCTTTTCTGGACGAGCGCACAAGATTGTATCGTTTGGTTACTTTGAGCATTAGAGTCGATAGTTTAATGTGTGTTGATGCATCTAATAAATTGTATTTTTTTTGCAATTATTTATCTTCTGCTTAGCATTTCACATAGTTTTTCATTTATTTTGTTTTTCCTATGATACTATGTGTTAGTTTTGTTTTGTTCTATGATTGATTTGCCCTTTTATGTTTTTGTTCGTAAGGTAGCTTAAATTTTCATATTCATTGGATGTTTTACATCTTCTTATTCTTCCTCTTTTTCATATTGTTCTTATTTTTCCTCTTCCTCTTTTTCTTATTCATCTTCGATTTTCTTCTCTTATTCTTTTTCTTTTTTCCGTTTTCAATATCTTCTTCGAGACTTAACCATATCAAAGGTTTCGGACTGTCAATTCTGACTTCCTTAATGCCTTTTGTTAATGCAACCTCATTCGTTTTAAAGTGATTTGATTCAACTTAATTTTAAATTTTCATTTCTTTTTTAATGTTTTGGTTTTCTATGTCAAATTTTGTTTATTAAATACGCTTGGGTTTCATTTAGAAACAGTAACAGATTTTTAGCGTAATGTTTCTACCCTTTGTCTACTTTTTTCTTTTTTCACATATTTTAATTATAAATAAATCTTCTTAACTCAGTTTATAATTTTGTTCTATTTTTGTTTTTGAAATTTCGTTCTTTCTTTCAACTATATTCATGTTTTATTCTTGTATGTTTTCATTTCTAACTATTTTTTAATGATTTCCATAGCAATCTCAAGTACTTTTTCTTCTCTAACGCCACCTAGAAACCATTTACTTTCCCCCCATAAGCTTGCACGGTACAGTGGATTTTTACGTATGTTTTTATTTGATTTGCCAACGATAAAAATCACACCGATTGCCCTAATCCCGTCGTAAGCTTGCCGTCTTTCCCACACCGGCACCCATTAAACGCAACCTGTTTCGGTTCGGAATTCGGTCCCACCCGGCCACTAACCGTCCAACCTCACCACCACCATATCGCACCCTCCCTGTGGCGTGGCGACACAGCCGGCTCGCAATACGATTCCGCGGATGACTGGATGAATTGGATTTAGACGCGCGCGCGAGAGGGCTCGTGCACGGTTCGTTCTGTCACATCGAAAGTTTGGTGTCGGTGTGTGACACGATCAGGTGTCGCTAGGTTGAATCTCCGTTTGGGAGAGTGTGTGGTTTTTTTTGCTCTTCGATTTTATGCCGAATGTTACGAAACTATGATCACCTTGTTCGGAGAGTGGAACGTTTCGAGTTTTCGGACCGGTGATGGATGAGATCATCAGTTAACACCTGTCTCCGTACAATCAGTGGTGTGTGTGTGTGTGTGTGTGTGTGTGTGTGTGTGTGTGTGTGTGTGTGTGTGAGTGGGTTTTTGTTTGGGAGCCTGTTGAAAGACATGTGATAGTTTTAAGCTTGATAGGGGATGAAAGAAGCGCAAAAAGCACCCTCCAAAGCACGAGATACCTGGACAGACACTATGATGAAAGAGTCTCATTTGAAAGGTTTTGTTTTGCGAAAGGTTTTTGGAATTGATTGGTACGTGGTTTCTAACATAGAATTTCGGGGATTATACAAGTCTTACCTTCAAGTTAAACTGCTTTTAAAATGAAGAAAAACAAACTACAAAAAAGGAAAAATGAATTTGTAATGCATAACCATAATTATCGTACCATTATAATGCTTCATGCTTGTTACATTCCAACGCAAACGATACCGCACTCGCGGTTCATATTTTACGGGGCCTTAAGTGAAGCCCTCGCTCAAACCAGGACAAAGGACAAATGCGTCGCGCAGTTGGAAAATGGAGCACACCGAAGGTGCAACAGACGGCGCGATGAAAACGAGGATAAACGAAGAACTTCTCCAGAAGCAGTACGATTGTGAATCGCCTATGCAGTTCTCCTCCAAAGCCGCTGCGAGAGTTTGTGCAAGAGCATGAAAGAAAGAATGGACAACGAAAAAAAAAATGTATTAAAAAAAAAATCATACAGTCCCCGGCAGAGAAGATGAAGCCGGGCGCACTAGCATTTGACCCAACTGGTTCGTACGGATTTGGTTGGCAGCGAAGGTCAAGTACTTTCCGAGCGTGAGGAGAACGGGCACGAGAGGGTCGAAGGTTCCTGGTTCGATCACCAAGAGGGGGTAGGAAGGGGGAGGAGGGGATTGATGAAGAAATGTGCCAACCATCTACCACGGAAGTGGAACAACATCGCCCCAAACCACTGGCCCGAACGCTCGGATGCGAAGGTGTTGTGTGCAGAAAACCGTCCGACTCGGTTGCAGAAAGAGCACACACACACACAACGACACTCTAGGCACGATAAGTGTATCGGGAGAAAAAAATATAAACAGTGTAAAACACTGCCGAACGATTGCGACCCTTCCATACTGCTGCTACGGGCTTTATACCATCGTAGCATTTTTCGTTCATTGCTTTCCTTTCGATTCTTCTCAATGCTTCTCTCGGTTGATCATTTCAGCAGTTGGTTGTTCGCTCGCTCAGCTCAGTGTTTTGGCCGGGAGCTGGCGGTTTCTGTTATCTCCTTCTCGTCTCCTTCTGCTCATCAGACATGTACATATTTACCGCACGGTTTCACACGTTTTTATCGTGTTTATTATTACTTTTGCTTAACTCGGATCGGATCGAGGCGTTTAAGAATTAATTTTAAGAATTTTCTTCGTTATTATTTGCGGCACAGTGAAGTCGTAATAAACTTTTGGAAAATTAAGGAAAATATTGATAACTCTATCGGTAGTAAATAAAACAATTTGCATAACAAAATGTAAATAAATAAATGCAAATAATACAAACATTTGTCATAAAGAGTAAAAAAAAAACAAATAAAGAAAAGGTAAAGAAAAGAACAAACACAACACAAACATAATAACAGTTTGAAATTGATAAAATTTGAAAAAAGTAGTAAAATCGAAGTTGGTAAAACGGTAAACTAAATAAAACATATAAAAAATACATTTTAAGAAGAACAAACATTAGCATACATCAGAGTAATAAACAAATTATCAAGTATAATTAAAAACTTATAAACACTGTTTCTACAACAGATGCATACGGCTACTTAGAGAAAAGAATTGATTAAATCCTTCCTCTTGTCTTTAAATCTGTCTTCTCATCTTAACCATCTCTCACTGTCTCTCGTTCTCTGTTTCAGTATCATTCTTTCTCATTCTGTCAAACTCGTTCAACTCTTCATCATAACCCTGGTGGATGCTGTCCGTTCTCACTCTCACCCTATGTAGGTGGGTGTTTTCCAGTGACTGCCATCACCAACTGTACCTCCATCTTCTCGTTCCATTCCATTTCGTCTCATTCCTTCATCTCTGCATTCCCCCTCTTCCGTCCTTCCTCGACGTCCCACAAAAAAAGCCAAATTCATCACAATTTCGGATCACAACTGGACGGTGCGTTTGCGGATTGTTCGTGTACCTTTCGAAGCATTTGTTTTACCCCACGACGACGACTGCGGGCAAGCCTCGACGAAACCGGCCAGAGGAGAGAGGGTCGTCCGGATCGTGGTGAGGCAGTGTGTGTGTTGCTGTGTGTCTGTGTCATTCGCATACCGAACAGTCAAATACGGTTCAGTGGCTCACTCACGTTGGCTCATCGTTCCATTTTGCGATGCTCCAGCACATCACAAAGCACGGCGTTCTAGCGCGTTCTCGCTCTCTCGATCGCTCTCACTCTCTCTCGTTCGTTTCCATTTGCCGTAAAGAGATCTCTTTCTGATCGTGCCTTCGCTCGAAAGAGGATTCGGTCAATGCCAAATGATACGAATAATGAAGAAGTGCTCCCGAAACCATCCTCCCGAAGCGGTCGGATGACGTCGCACAAGCACGTCCTGACAGATATTCGACCCTGGGAGTGGAAAAACAACCTTTCGCTTCGATACGGGGTGCAATCCAATATTGATTTCATAAGGTGACCGATACCGTGCGATGTGCGATTCCATTTTCACGGCGATGGGAAACTCGCTTTCCCTGGAAGGTATAAAAGAGCTACCAACAATTAAGCATGTTTTTGTGCAGTTTTTAACTCTCATAATAATGTTTCAAAACAAAACGTCAATCAAATAACCCAATTACTCACGGCTCGATGATGGGTGACCATCATTTCAACACATGTCCTCTAGCGGACGATGCCTGCCCGGCGTTTTGTTACCCGAACTACCAGCATCGCCAGCAATTTTTCCACTCCCAGACAGGCAGAACTAGTTGCGGAAGCGAATACGAATCAAACAAGCCTGTCGCTTTAATCTAATCGTGCACTTTATTAATTGTAATTGATTAAACGAACGCGCTACGAACGAAAAGGGGTTACCACCGGGAGCTCCCATGCTACACTCCTGCACTCCTGCACACATTTCAAACAATGTAGTCGAGTGTGAGTTCCATTTCACATTGAATGGGAGGAGTGTTGCTGCTTCGACCACATCTTGAGTGGCGAAGACGAAATTCATAAATCTAGCAACGTTCGTCGCAGTGGGTGGAAATGTCAGATTAATAACCGCATCCCTTCGCATTCCTG
>KZ061836.1:184022-228257 GCA_002091835.1 Anopheles maculatus
TCCTGCCATTCGGTCCGTTGTTTGCACTTCCGTCTGGAGTTTTATTTTTTTGCTTTGTTTAATCTATTCCGTGGGCCACCGTTTGGTATTGGGCAATTGACAAATTGTGTTGGCTACGGGCACCAAGGGATCAAATCACTTTTCGTTTTGCTGTTCGTTTTCACGCTCAAATTAGAACCAACGAGCGCGAATTGACTGGTGGTCTGGTGCGAGTACGAATCGTGAACATCATTAATTAATCAAATCAATTCCACTTTCAGCAAATTATGTGCTGCTCTTTTTTTGTAGGCTACAAAACGATACCGGAAAAGATGCAGGAAACTCAAGTGTACATAGTTTAACGATGAAAGGATTGTGGAATAAAATATAAAAGTAGAAAAATTTGATACAATTATCAGTTTAGGTTCCTACAATTGTTTGTTTTACCACTTTTTTTTTAGCAATTTTCAATTGTTATGTTTTAATTTTTATAATTTTCATACGAAGTTTTCTTGCCTTATTAATTGCCCGCCCGTCCCGGTCTCCGTGTCCCTTCCCCTCCCTTTTCCATCCGGTTCCCTCCGTATGGGTCGGCCGACCGCGTACAGCTTCCAAACTCGACACGGCTCGAAACGCTGCGGTTACTTTTTCATATTCTTTTCAAAGTTGTTTGAATTGAATTCTTATAAATCTTACCCTCTAATGGTTTTCATTTTAATTTATGTTTTATAAACACAGTTTCTCTTTAATTATTGTTTATAAAAAATGAGATAATTACCCAATTCTCTTTTGTATTATTAAAGGACAGCTTGGCCACCTATCAGAATCACTTAAGTGTGTCAAAACGAACAAGAAAAAAACTAAAAGAGAAGACATTTGTTTCCTTTCTTTCTTACCGTAAAAGATAATAATTGAAACACAAAGAACTTGGTGAAAATATTAAAAAATATATGCATAGCATGAACGGCAAATAAGATAAGCAAACTCAAACACAATGTTCTTAAATTGCTTACTGTTTATCGGAAAGTTACCGAGTACACTTTCACGTTTAATTACTCCACGGCACAAAACATCAGTTTATTACCGGTACGGCAATGGTTCGAATGGTCCAATACCCCGATGGGGCGAATTCTTTCCTTCGCCTGTGATGATGATCCTGCCAGATCGAGAAAGTCATCCACCAACCCGCACTAAGTGCGTCAGAATGTGGTTCACTGTGTACGCGTGTGTGTGTGTGTATGAATACCGGGCGTCAAGAAGAAAGCCACCAGCACTCGGGTTCGGCCACCACACAAATCGTGGTAATGATGTCGCACGGCCCATCCCATCTCCAAACGTTGCGATCCACATTGCCACAGCGTTTCGAGCCGTGTCGAGTTTGGAAGCTGTGCGCGGTCGGCCGACCCATACGGAGGGAACCGGATGGAAAAGGGAGGGGAAGGGACACGGAGACCGGGACGGGCGGGCAATTGCGGAAGGCGAGCGACTTCGGTTGCGTTTATTTTCAACGTTCTTGATATTTTGATTATTTTTATCCATATTCATCGCTTTTTGCCGCGTTTTCAAACCGCCACTTGGTTGGTTTTGGGCTGGGCGCCGCTGGTGGAGGCGCATGGTGGGCGACGTGCCTCGGTGCTCGGTGCTTCTCGCTCGCGCACCGTATCGTCCACGGTTTCTCGCTCGGGCGCACACAAATTCCTTCTCACGGTTGATCATCGTCGTTGTTGCCGTCATCAACATCTTCTCTCGCCGTGTTGTAGCAACGTTCGCTTGTTGGAATCGTGCTACCCTAAACGTATGTATCGTACCAACGCGTAAAACCGGAGCAAACACCGATAGTCACATACATTCACAAGCGAAGAGAGTGCGAGAGCGAGTGAAGAGAGCGGTACAATACCAACCCCCCCACCCACCCCCCCTCCCCACATCCTTCGCTGGCTGCTGTACTGTGCCAGCAGCACACCAGCAAACAAACAAAATGCGGCTACGGCACCACCGTGGCTCGAAATAATCTCGTGTGTGTGTATGTATCTCGCCTCGCAAAGGGTGCAACAGCAGCTGATGCTTCGAGATCGCGTTCTCCCCTTTCCTACCCCTTCCTTCACCACCCAATCCCCACTTCCACCCTCACCCCCCGTACCTAACAGAGAAGGAAATCGGGGCGTCGGAGATGGGGTGAACTTGCTGAGGTTGAAGGAAACAAAACTAAAAGAAGAATGCCCCCCCTACCTAACAGAGAAGGAAATCGGGGCGTCGGAGATGGGGTGAACTTGCTGAGGTTGAAGGAAACAAAACTAAAAGAAGAATGCCGCAACGCCAGCACCAGCATCGGCAGCAGCAACCGAGGTACGAGAAGCGAGAAATATGCGCCAAAAAGGGGCCAAATCGTATTCTCGAGCTCGCGCGAATGAGTCCCACATCCCAGTTCCCCCTCGTTTCGTTCCCTTCGTTGCCCAAAATGCTCGCTCATTGGATAGTGAAGACGGCTACGGTCACGCGTCGGAACTGAAATCGTCTGTCTCCGAAGCCGCTCCCGTGCTTGGTGGTTTCATGCCTGCCATCGACCGTACTCATCGTCATCTTGTGGAGTCTCGGATATGGAGTACTAATAGCGAACCTCGAACGAAAAGCGATGAGAAGAAGAGCAGCTTTACTTTATGCTGTTTTAGTAAATAGTTTTCTCCGATCAAGCTGGGATATTCAAGTTATCAACAACAAAAAGAGATCAAATCGAATCTGTTTTGCAAACCATTCTAAGTAGAAATCACTTTTTTGTGTTGTAGATCTCTTCAACAAGTTCTCCTCAACTGATGACAGCGCCCTCTAGTGGATTTTGTCAGAAGCATGAATTTACAGCAGACTTACAATTAGATATTCGCACAGTAAATATAACAAGATATTATGGACGCACATACACTCATCAAACAGGTAGACTGCAATTTTGACACTAGCTTCTTGAAGGATGTCAGATGGTAGAACTTTGGAAGTTGACATGCTTGTGTGACTCCGGAGCTGTTACCTGAGACGGTCACCAAAGTTCTCTATGCTCCTCTCCTGATGCTTCTTTGACATGACAACAGTGCCCTCTAGTGACATGTTTTTAAGGTAGTATCTAACAGCTGAGTAATTGGTGACGAGGTTCAGAAAACTAGACCTATTTATGCACCAAAATCTCCAAACACACACACCCAACGACTCTTGATCGATATTTGATGAATTCTACACACTTTTCAATCCACCGATCCAGCCCATCCAGCAGTAGATACAGCTTTCTCTCCTTCTCCCGGTTCATTCATTCCCTGCGCTAAGCTTCGAGACTTCGTATCCAAGCAGACGACTACCATGAGACACCGCCACCCCCTCCTCGTTCCACCACATCACTCTTTTCCCCATCCTTCCGTCCCACACTCCCTTACTTTACCATTCTCTCACCGTAGACGGGTGTTCCTGTGTGACATCGAGCTTAAAGAGCGTATGCGAACGAACAGAACTCCCCTTCTCTTTGCTCTTCAGCAACTCCCCCATCGCTGCCCCACCCTCTCGTCCATCACGGTCCATCCGTCAAGCGATGGATATGGAAGTTGGGAGAAAGGGGAAACGTGCAATCGATGGATAAAAAGCGTGAACAAAAGAGCGAACAAAACGATCAAACGGAACGGGATGAGAGATGAAGAAACGTTCGTCCGTTCTTCGTACCGCAAAAACCATTACCATCTCCTCACCCGTCCTCCTCACTTCCCCGCTTATATGCTTGTCCACCCACCCCTTGCCCTTGTTATCGGTGGGGCCATTTCTCGTTTTGTTGTCTTGAACGCTGCACGTTAAAGCGATACTGGAAGAAAAACTCAAACACTTGGCCGTGGTGCTGTGGCTGTATATACGTCGGGTGAACAATTTTCCCCTACGGTGCCGAAAACACTACGCGCAGTGAGAATGAGGGCTCCGGAGCGTGAGCAGTGAGAATGAGCGCATGAGAAGGATCCGGTTCATTGCTGTGGAGCATTCAACAACCAGCATAGTGGTGTTGAAACCGTACTGATAGAGAGAACAACAGGGAAAAGGAGAGAGAGAGAGAAAGAGAGAGAGTGACAGAAGCAGCATAACAAGAAGCATATATATTTATATATATAAACGTGCAGCGAGCATCGTGAGTACGAAACCGTTTCCGAGCGTAACGAGGTGCTATCGGACGATGTTTTGGGGGGGCGAATTGCAGACAGCGTACGGTGGCCACACTACCGAGGCCACGCACATGTATCCAGAAATTGGATAATCCGAAGGGCACACAGCACCACGCAGCGCACGAGAAAGAGAACGATGGAAACGAGATGACGCAAACGTGAGTGCCAGCTAATCAATACGCATACGCGTCGATTAAGCACGGGCTCACGACCACGGGCGATGACGACAATGAGCGGCCGGAGCAGGCCGATGATGGAGTATGATGACAGTGGCGCTGACAACGAAAATAAAGATGACGACCTTCGTCCTTCTGGAACGGCTGGCTCACTCACTGGCTGATGGACCTTCCCCTTTTATTCCGAAACCCATGTACCGAAGCCAGGTGGTGTGCGTGTGCCGTACCATACTTACATCGGTTCGGTACCGCGTTAAATGCGTTGCTAATAATTGTAATTGGACTTGTCTGTCACTTATTTTGCTACCCGAAAGAATTTTACCTACACCGCACGCTTGGCTTACTTGGATCTGGTCAATTAAAACGAATTGACATTAGACGGCTTAAGTAATTGCTGAGGCAAGGTGTGAGTGGGAAGAAACTTTTCATATTGTATATTTAATTGTTTTTTTGTTGTTGTTTTTTTTCTTAGCTGCTTAAGCAATATTTTTATGTTTTCATTCCTATGCATAGCAATTAATTATTAATTTATTTTGTATTGTTTACTTTTATCGTGTTATCTTTCTGTA
Source organism: Anopheles maculatus (assembly GCA_002091835.1). Lineage (NCBI taxonomy): Eukaryota > Metazoa > Arthropoda > Insecta > Diptera > Culicidae > Anopheles > Anopheles maculatus. Next base: position 188,928 of record KZ061836.1, read on the forward strand.
TTGTTTACTTTATATTGGATTTAAAACACTTTTGTATTGCATTATTTTACTGCATAATTCCATTATCCAATTTGATTTTACCGTTTACTTATTTTTTAATTCTTTTTTCTGTTTATCTTTTATAATCGTTTTTTTTTAATATTTTGTAATGTTACTTGTCTTGTTTGTTTGTTTATTATTTCGAAATGATTTTCAAAATTTAATGTTTGTTATTGATTTTAAAATATAATTATCTAAAACTAATATTTTTTCAAATGCATTAAATCACTTTCCACAAAAAAGAAACAAACACCTTTCCGATAGCATGTTTTCCTCAACTGCATTCCTCGTTGACAAATATTCTTCATACCCTACCGACGTGTGTCGATGGTTTATGTCATTTGTTGGGTGTAGTTCAAATCCCTTCTATTTTATTGCCCCGTTCATAAACGCCCTTTACCGTGCGCTACCCAAACACGCCATGAGTCACGGACGTAACGATCCTTTGCATATCTTTTCCTATTCCCTTCCCAATTCTCTATTCAATTTCGTCCTTTTTGCGATTCTAATGTGTTGCTTCAAGTTGAATTATCCGGTCGCGCTACCTTCACAGTCCTTACGGTAAACCGAAACTCGGAAGCTATCCATAACCTCCCAACACGTGAGAGAGCGAGAGATCCATATCGAGGTTGGAAAAACGGCGTACAGAAAAAAAACACACATTCACCAATACGCATATACTGACTACTGTTCAATTCGAAACCACATCGAAACACCATCGACAACGCATTGCATCTGATTTAAAACATTCCCCACGAACGCAAGAAACATATGCGAAGGGAAAACAGAACAACCAACGAAGCAAAAAAGGAAATGAAAAATGAAAAGCAAAAACAACAAACACGCACACACACGCACCAAAAACGATACAAACCCAAATGTGTGTAAATGCGTTTTGGGTACTGGTGTGAGAAAGCAAAAAAAAAACCGGCCGCTCATTCGTAACTCACTAGATCACACGCGTTCTCAGTGGCAAATCGTTTAGTGCGAGAGCGACGCACAACCCGTACAACAACAAAAAGAAGCAGCAAAGCAAAACCTACCCTTAGGTCAAAATATTTTCCACTACCTCTCGCTCATTCCCACGCTCGCACACACACGCTTCTTTAGTACTTCATTGATTGAGTCGCTCACTGCGGTACGGTGAGAGTGAGAACAGGGAATCGTTTTGTTTGCATGCTAGCTCACTCACTCGCCCGTCAGTTTTTCCCCAGCGTGCACGTCTTCGTCATAGCTGAATTTTCACGGAGAGTTTATAAAGGACATACTATTCGGGTAATCTCTCTGCCGCACCCTTCCTCGCTCGTTGCCACCCCTTTTGCAATACAATCAAACGCAGTCTATCTCTTTTGCTTATGTTCCTTCTCATGTATCACACTTAAGGTGGTAGAACATCTTCTCAGCTCGTTTCGCTTATCGTTTATCGGCAAAGAAAATCTTTTTCACCTTTGTTTCCATTCTTTCCATTCTCATCGTAATCATATTTTTCAGCAAATTGTTTTAATCTTATTTAGTTTTGTTGTATTTGTATTTTGTTTTCCTCTTATTAACATCAACATTATTATTTCCTTCTTTCCGTTTAGTACAATTGTACCTGTAGCATTTTTTGTGTGTTTGTTTGCTTCCCTTTTTTAGTGCTCTCCATACTCAATTGTAGCATTGCAGCCACAAAGTGACAGTACTGGCAGGGGAAATCAGCAGCCCTGCCCGACGTTTGCGTTCGGTATTTGGGTTGTTTTGCTTTTTTTTTTATTGGTCTCCTCTGTATTTCTTTCGTTCACCATCTGTCCTGCATCGTGGTGTGAAAGAGAGAGTGAGATACAGATATGGGCAGTTCTCTTTCCCACACTCACACACCCTTTGTGACGTCTATTTCCGTTGTTTTGAAACGGATCACGACAATTGCTCGTACGCACACTCGTGAGCTCATCTGCTCATCATCTGCTCCCGTAACTCACACCCTTACGGTGAGTTCTTCTCACTATGGGATTGATACCATTTTTCTGTGTATGTTTTCCACTATGACAGAGAATTGTGTGTGTTGTCGCTCAATGAAATATGCCCCTTCCGCTGCCCGCTCCCACCCTCCCATAAAGTGCTAAACGGAGCAGCAGAAGTTAAAACAGACAACAAACAATTTTTCCAAACCATCTTCGCTTCCCTTTCTCGCAACCGAATCTTTCCTTTCGCTCACGCACGCTCACTGTTGCGCATCTTCACAATCGTGGTTGCGTTCTGCTCTCGCACACCTCAAGCAGTGCGATGTGTTTCTTGCCCACTGTTGAACGATGTAACATATCGAAGTGTGTTGTTGGTTGCCGATACAGCCAGCAGCGCACTCACACACCGGTAGCCTTTTATCGACCCGCGCGAATAAGCGAAACGCACATAACAAAACCGGAGACCGGAATAAAGCAACAAAAAGTGCGACCCCTTGTGCTGTGTTGTTGGGGTGTGTGAGCACCGAACGTATTTGACATTGATGATAGTATTCTCCCCTATTAGAGCACTCATGGTACGCTCTTCTCTCTCTCTGTTGTTCGTTCGCAGCTTTGACCGGCTGTCACTGACGGTGTGATAGAGAAGGGCAACCGATACTCGAACGCGAACCACATCGAAGTGGGATGGAGAGTGATGAATGAATTTTTCCTGATTTTTCCGACCACCTCATCCCGCCACACGTTTTGCATCGTCGGTGAGTGCTACCTTCCGAGCTGGGTGAGATCCTTTTTCGATGCTCTGTCTCGCTCGCTCGTCTGTCATGAGTTTGTGGTGTTATCTCAGCAGACGACGAACCCTTGCCGAAATCGACTCTTGTCGCTGTCGTTTCAGATGATTTTATTCTACTCACGCATGTGTTTCACGCTACCGCTCTCCTCATTCTCGCTCTCCTTCACTCTCTCCCTCTCTAACCGACTGGCTGGCTGACTGGCTGGCTGGCTGGCTGGCTGGTTGACTCGTTCGTTTGGTTATGTTTGCGCGTCACCGACCTTCCTGTAGCAGTTTCCTCCCCAAACGCTCCTCTGTCGTCCCTTGCACCCATGTGGCAACACTACACATAGCTTTTTGCAGTCGTCACGCCGACGCTTCTGTGTAAACGGGGGAACACCAAAACCATCACTCCGGGTGTAAGTGAGCGGGCGCGGTCACGGGAAGTGTAGCGAGCATAAGTAGGCGACGCATTTTCCTTCTCACCTTCCCAGACACATACAGGCAGGTTTCGCACACTATGATCATCCTTTCTGTTACTGGGACGGATCCATCGCTAGATGGAAATTGTGTTTATTATTTTTGTTTACATTAACATCATCGGGATGCTCAATCCGTTGCGTTGCGATTGTAATCGAATGAAAAGCACTAGAGCACCCACTCGGAAGGTAATTGATACACTATCAGGTAGTGGCGGTTTTTGTTTAAAAAGCCCAAATTATTGTTTGTAAACACAGCAGATTGAAAACGTTTAGGTAAGTTGATTTCGTCCAATAATCGATGTAACTCATACGTACGCTCAATCTTTTACGTCACCTGGCCCGGAATAATTAGCTTTTGTTTTTACTTCATCTTTAGCTCATTAAAAATGCCCTATCCAACCCGTGGGGGGGATGGGGTGGTGAAATAATTCAAGGCCACCGCGTTGGACGAAACAGGATCTTCGTGAAGGAAAATGAACCAATTACATTTCGATTTGGCTGCGCCACTAGAGGAGTGGGAGTCGTCGACACGGCTCAATACAAAAACCCTCCACACGAGATTCAATCGGTTTCCTCTCCGGCAGCGACTCTTCCCACTTCTACCCCCTCTGCCGGAGCACTCCGATCCGGGAAAACGGAAGCGGAAAATGCCGACCTCCTCGGTGACTCTCGTGGCGTGTTTGGCGTGTCGTGAGTTCGGGGAGTGCCTTTTGAGCATTTTCCTTCGGCTGCTGAGCGCACGTTGCTACATTCCGCGTGCGGTGCGAAGGTGCGCAAAGATGGGAAATGAAGTGAAAGGAATTTTGACACCGAGGGATAGAGCAGGAATTCTATCTTAAAGGCTGAAGCTAATTGAGTATACAGTGCCCGAATGTATGATGTTTGTATATAGGTGATGAAATTGATTGACGGATCGACAAAAGGGGCATCGTTACTATGTAGCGATTTTTCGGGGTAACAGAAGTGAACACATGAACAACTGGTGTTTAGTTGAGTAGCAAAGTTTTAAGTGGTTGTTAATTATTGAAAAGTACCACTTAAAATTAACATGGATGACTTGTTGTTCCTTGCAAACACACAAAAACATACGATATTTGTGGACAAAAGAGACAAAAGCATGATTTAATAAAATTGTAAGTTGACAAGATTTTCAACAAGATTGTTTCTGCACCCTGCCACTTCATGCACAGCCAACCTTCTCCCCCCGCCGAATAAACTTATCAATTCGTGCACCACACAGTACGATAAGTTTTCGTTCTCCTGCTCACACGCACTCGTTCTATTTCGTCCTCGTCGCACTTTATCTCACGCGTCCATTCATTTGTCAGAGCAGATCGTTTCAATATTGGTTCGTAGGACGCGGGAAACGAAATCGCACCAATATCATATTCCCATCTATACGCGCGAGCGTCCTCAAAGCACATTAGTGAGCGCGCTAGTGAGAGAGAGAGAGAGCACGTAAATATTGTGCAAAATACAATCCATCCTACTCTCTCAGTGAGTGAGTGATTTAAAAATTTAATCATCGGGCACCGTTTACGCTCACTTGTGGTCATGAAGTGGCTGCTATTATATGCCTTTTTCTTGACAAATTCATCGTCAAAGCACATTAGTGAGCGCGCTAGTGAGAGAGAGAGAGAGCACGTAAATATTGTGCAAAATACAATCCATCCTACTCTCTCAGTGAGTGAGTGATTTAAAAATTTAATCATCGGGCACCGTTTACGCTCACTTGTGGTCATGAAGTGGCTGCTATTAAATGCCTTTTTTTTTGACAAATTCATCGTATTTGAAAGGTAGCAACGATGTAGATTATTAGCTTCATGTATCTTGATAAACACAAAAAAAAAACAATATCAAAATTGGCACCAAACAATGCAACATCGAACGTGTCAAATGCGAACACCTTTCCTACAGTTGACCATTTAAATTGCCCTGCTAGCCCGTTGTGCGAATCCTACCCCGCGGTAAAGAGCAAACGAAACCCCCCAAACGAGTTCCATCTCGCTCACGCACAGTGCCCGGCAAGCACGGGTACGCAATGTGAATTGTAGGCGCGAGCGCACCACCGCTAGGCACTCTCAGCCGAACGTCAGCCGAATGGCAGCCGAACCGTGAGCACTGAAGCCGATGCGATGCGTGCTGGGTTTGGAACTGCGGGCGCCCGTCGTCAGGTTTTTAGTTTCTTGTTTTTCTCCTACTGAACGGCACGGAACGGATCGTCCGTGACGCTGCTCCGTGTTTTTGTCGCACGACGCGTTCGCCTGAAGAGGTACGTGATTTTTTGACGTGATTTGTCGCTCCCGGTTTTACCTGGGCTGTGTGTCTGTGGAATCTGGTGGAAAATTACAGCTTTTGCCAGTTAAACCCGGGATGGCAAGCAAAAGATGCGATTTTTTAAGTGTAAAAGAAGGCAGAATTTTAGCTTAAGAAACAAAATTGATAGGGAAAAACAATGATCTGAATAAGGTGACAAGTGTTTAAGGTATCTTTGGGCGTCGCAAAAAAGGACTCTAAAAGTGATTGGAACCAATGTGAAACAGTACCAAAGTGGTGCCAATAATAGACTGTTACAAATTTGTCAAATTAGTGCCCCGAAAGATTGAAATATTCAAACAAACGCGGTGTTAAGTAATGTTTGTTGCAGTGCAATTTCGTTATAATAGTGTTGTAAAAGAGAAAACTCTTAAAATATGAAAATCTATGCTAGCTTTCATTAAAAACTGTCCCAAACTCGCGTACATCATGCAAATGCTGTGTCCCAACAACGTGTTTAAAACTCAAAAGAACAAATGAATCACACAGTTCGGTACGAAGCGGACCAAGCTAACCGAATACCCTTCAAAAAAATCATTCCAACCAAGGGACAAGCCGGGAACGACGACGACGACAACGAAAGATTGTGTTTTGTTGTTATCAGGCCGTATCAGGGCCGCGTAACGCGTTTCGTTTCACGTTCGACGCGCTTTTTGACAGCTGCTGTGGCGAGGGTGTACTTGTGTGACTGTATGTGTGGCTGTGTAGTTGAGTGCATAGTTTTCTACAAAAAAAAAACACACCATTTTACCACATAGGTTTTAGATACAGCTCGATTAGTTCCGTTGTGTACCGGGTTGTGATTGAAGCGAAGATGATTTTATTCTACTCACGCATGTGTTTCACGCTACCGCTCTCCTCATTCTCGCTCTCCTTCACTCTCTCCCTCTCTAACCGACTGGCTGGCTGACTGGCTGGCTGGCTGGCTGGCTGGTTGACTCGTTCGTTTGGTTATGTTTGCGCGTCACCGACCTTCCTGTAGCAGTTTCCTCCCCAAACCCTCCTCTGTCGTCCCTTGCACCCATGTGGCAACACTACACATAGCTTTTTGCAGTCGTCACGCCGACGCTTCTGTGTAAACGGGGGAACACCAAAACCATCACTCCGGGTGTAAGTGAGCGGGCACGGTCACGGGAAGTGTAGCGAGCATAAGTAGGCGACGCATTTTCCTTCTCACCTTCCCAGACACATACAGGCAGGTTTCGCACACTATGATCATCCTTTTTTGTACTGGGACGGATCCATCGCTCGATGGCAATTGTGTTTATTATTTTTGTTTACATTAACATCATCGGGATGCTCAATCCGTTGCGTTGCGATTGTAATCGAATGAAAAGCACTAGAGCACCCACTCGGAAGGTAATTGATACACTATCAGGTAGTGGCGGTTTTTGTTTAAAAAGCCCAAATTACTGTTTGTAAACACAGCAGATTGAAAACGTTTAGGTAAGTTAATTTCGTCCAATAATCGATGTAACTCATACGTACGCTCAATCTTTTACGTCACCTGGCCAGGAATAATTAGCTTTTGTTTTTACTTCATCTTTAGCTCATTAAAAATGCCCTATCCAACCGGGGGGGGATGGGGTGGCGAAATAATTCAAGGCCATCGCGTTGGATGAAACAGGATCTTCGTGAAGGAAAATGAACCAATTACATTTCGATTTGGCTGCGCCACTAGAGGAGTGGGAGTCGTCGACACGGCTCAATACAAAAACCCTCCACACGAGATTCAATCGGTTTCCTCTCCGGCAGCGACTCTTCCCACTTCTACCCCCTCTGCCGGAGCACTCCGATCCGGGAAAACGGAAGCGGAAAATGCCGACCTCCTCGGTGACTCTCGTGGCGTGTTTGGCGTGTCGTGAGTTCGGGGAGTGCCTTTTGAGCATTTTCCTTCGGCTGCTGAGCGCACGTTGCTACATTCCGCGTGCGGTGCGAAGGAGCGCAAAGATGGGAAATGAAGTGAAAGGAATTTTGACACCGAGTAATAGAGCAGGAATTCTATCTTAAAGGCTGAAGCTAATTGAGTATACAGTGCCCGAATGTATGATGTTTGTATATAGGTGATGAAATTGATTGACGGATCGACAAAAGGGGCATCGTTACTATGTAGCGATTTTTCGGGGTAACAGAAGTGAACACATGAACAACTGGTGTTTAGTTGAGTAGCAAAGTTTTAAGTGGTTGTTAATTATTGAAAAGTACCACTTAAAATTAACATGGATGACTTGTTGTTCCTTGCAAACACACAAAAACATACGATATTTGTGGACAAAAGAGACAAAAGCATGATTTAATAAAATTGTAAGTTGACAAGATTTTCAACAAGATTGTTTCTGCACCCTGCCACTTCATGCACAGCCAACCTTCTCCCCCCGCCGAATAAACTTATCAATTCGTGCACCACACAGTACGATAAGTTTTCGTTCTCCTGCTCACACGCACTCGTTCTATTTCGTCCTCGTCGCACTTTATCTCACGCGTCCATTCATTTGTCAGAGCAGATCGTTTCAATATTGGTTCGTAGGACGCGGGAAACGAAATCGCACCAATATCATATTCCCATCTATACGCGCGAGCGTCCTCAAAGCACATTAGTGAGCGCGCTAGTGAGAGAGAGAGAGAGCACGTAAATATTGTGCAAAATACAATCCATCCTACTCTCTCAGTGAGTGAGTGATTTAAAAATTTAATCATCGGGCACCGTTTACGCTCACTTGTGGTCATGAAGTGGCTGCTATTAAATGCCTTTTTTTTTGACAAATTCATCGTATTTGAAAGGTAGCAACGATGTAGATTATTAGCTTCATGTATCTTGATAAACACAAAAAAAAAACAATATCAAAATTGGCACCAAACAATGCAACATCGAACGTGTCGAAGGTGCGAACACCTTTCCTACAGTTGACCATTTAAATTGCCCTGCTAGCCCGTTGTGCGAATCCTACCCCGCGGTAAAGAGCAAACGAAACCCCCCAAACGAGTTCCATCTCGCTCACGCACAGTGCCCGGCAAGCACGGGTACGCAATGTGAATTGTAGGCGCGAGCGCACCACCGCTAGGCACTCTCAGCCGAACGTCAGCCGAATGGCAGCCGAACCGTGAGCACTGAAGCCGATGCGATGCGTGCTGGGTTTGGAACTGCGGGCGCCCGTCGTCAGGTTTTTAGTTTCTTGTTTTTCTCCTACTGAACGGCACGGAACGGATCGTCCGTGACGCTGCTCCGTGTTTTTGTCGCACGACGCGTTCGCCTGAAGAGGTACGTGATTTTTTGACGTGATTTGTCGCTCCCGGTTTTACCTGGGCTGTGTGTCTGTGGAATCTGGTGGAAAATTAAAGCTTTTGCCAGCTAAACCCGGGATGGCAAGCAAAAGATGCGATTTTTTAAGTGTAAAAGAAGGCAGAATTTTAGCTTAAGAAACAAAATTGATAGGGAAAAACAATGATCTGAATAAGGTGACAAGTGTTTAAGGTATCTTTGGGCGTCGCAAAAAAGGACTCTAAAAGTGATTGGAACCAATGTGAAACAGTACCAAAGTGGTGCCAATAATAGACTGTTACAAATTTGTCAAATTAGTGCTCCGAAAGATTGAAATATACAAACAAACGCGGTATTAAGTAATGTTTGTTGCAGTGCAGTTTCGTTATAATAGTGTTGTAAAAGAGAAAACTCTTAAAAGATGCAAATCTATGCTAGCTTTCATTAAAAACTGTCCCAAACTCGCGTACATCATGCAAATGCTGTGTCCCAACAACGTGTTTAAAACTCAAAAGAACAAATGAATCACACAGTTCGGTACGAAGCGGACCAAGCTAACCGAATACCCTTCAAAAAAAAATCATTCCAACCAAGGGACAAGCCGGGAACGACGACGACGACAACGAAAGATTGTGTTTTGTTGTTATCAGGCCGTATCAGGGCCGCGTAACGCGTTTCGTTTCACGTTCGACGCGCTTTTTGACAGCTGCTGTGGCGAGGGTGTACTTGTGTGACTGTATGTGTGGCTGTGTAGTTGAGTGTATAGTTTTCTACAAAAAAAAAACACACCATTTTACCACATAGGTTTTAGATACAGCTCGATTAGTTCCGTTGTGTACCGGGTTGTGATTGAAGCGAAAACTGATAAACTGCAATATGCACCCAAATCAACGTGAGCACACACACACACGCTCACACATACATGGATACATTCTCACGCGGCCATAAACATTACGGTGGCTGGGGTAGAAACGTGTAACCTTCACCGATCGAGCTCGAACGCACGTGTACTCGAGTGATTATTATCAACCCGCGCTTGTTGGGTTGGCTGGAATCCGGGCGGAATGGCACACGCATGAGGTCGATCGGCAACTACCCAGCACTAACCGACTCGCTATAGCTTTGACCCGTCACTAACTAAAGAAGGCAAATTGGTAACAAAAACACAACAACCACCACCAGCAAAATACACACACACACAGTTTCCCATCGGCATCGGAACGAAACGAACGAGGTCGTCGTGTCATATGGATGGATAAAAAGTCTCACCAAATAATACTCAAATAAACGTCACGCCAGTCGGGTTAGAAACAAAAAAAGTAAATCTTCGACCGAGAGATGGACACAACATCAAAATCTCACCAATACGTTACACACTAATCGGCACTACTATACGTCGAACTACTACTACGCGGTGTTGGTGATTTTTTTTTATTTACGCACGAGTGCCTACTACGATTTTTTGTCACAACTGTCAAACGTAAGCTGTCAAAGTGCAAACGATGTGGCGTCTTTTTTGCGCTGTTTATCTAGTTTTTGTGTTCGACCTTCTGGGAGGGGGATTTACCTTTTTCTCGAGGCTCGCCGTGGCTCTCCGTGGCGCTCCGGTGTGCGTTTCTATTCACCGTCACCACCACCACCACCACCACTACCACTTTCTGGTTGGTACGCTTTATCAGCTGTGAGGTAGCAAGTGGTTTTCCGGATGGATATCGTTGTGTGCCGTTCTCGCTCTCTCGCTCTCTCCCTTACCTGTCTGACCTCTACCAGTCACCGCTTAGCACGAGTGGTAGTTGTTGGTGACATACCGTTTATTATCGTGTGTTGTGCGAGCTTTATGCTCAAGGTGTAGTTGGGAAAGGTTGGCTTGGGGACACCATCGACATACCATATGTAGGGTGGGGAGGTACCGCAGCCAGCGCCACAGCGTGCCGGCCAACGAAACGGCCATTGCAAAGGAAGCAGACACGCGTTTTTGTTTATTTCATGCAAAAAAAAAACAAACGGTAGAGGAACTCGAATAGGAGGTCACATATCGCGGTTTCTACCGTGTTCTACTTCTGGAAAAGTTGCAACGGTAGCGCATTTTGGAACTAATCTCGCCTCACCGTACCCGGTCGCAACCGTACCCACCGAACCAATTCACTGACACAAATCGTGTTTCCCCTTTTTGGTTTACCTTTTCAGCAGGCACCACACATACGAGGTGTAAATTGCAGAACTACAAAACGTTCGTAACGCGTCATACCTGCGTACTGGCGTACCGAGCTGCGAACTCCAACAATCAGTACCCCAAAACCAAACGCTTCTGGAAGGAATACGAGCCTTCAAACGGGCAAAACTATAGAAATCATCCACACACACGCACACAGACAGAAAGTGTTGTGGACAAGTGCGTAGCGTGCACCGAATGTCAACCCCGGGGGTAGAAGAAGCGAAGCGTCAAGAACCATCAACACAACTGCTAGTAGGCTGAGCCGTATTTTGTTTATTGGGTGACAGCAGCAGCAGCAGCCTTGACGCTGATTACTAAACACAACAGAAGGATGTGCGACGCATCGGGCCGATTGACCGAAAGGAGCGTACGCCGCACTGCTTCCTACTAGTGCGATCGATTTACTTAAGTTACGCTCTTTAGTGAAGCAATCTGTAAACAAGTGCAAACGGAAAGAAAATCAAAGGAAAGTGAAGTGGCGCTGTGATTACTGTTTTGCGCTGATCTCTGGTGTGTTTGCGTAGAAGAGTGTTCGTTTGTGCGTGTTATTCGTTGAGTGTGTGTGTGTTTTGCAAGTGTCACAAGCGCACAAGGAAGTGCAATAAGTAAATCCGGTGCTGGCGTAGTAAGCGCCCTAACCTTGCTCACCACAGTGAGCGACAGAGAAGCAAAAGGCGTAAGAGAGATAGTGCGAGTGTTCCGTGAGGCAGTGCGTCCGTACGTGCTCGCGTGTAGCAGTGAGTGTGTATGTGCATGATTGTGTGAGTGTGTGTGTGTGCGTGCGTGTGCCAAATGTCACACTGGAAAATAGTGCTGCTCTAGCTCACTGTGCTGTGCTGTGTGTCCTGGTAATGGTAGCTAGCTGCTAGCCTGACGCATGTGTGTTTGAGTGCATTTGTTCGTGTGCTGCTGCAGCAGGCGGGTACGATCGGTATCAAAACATACGTCAGCGGAACAGCTGTAACACGGTGAAACAGAAGAAGAAGAAGAACCGGTGAAGAAGACGGAACGAGGGCGAGAGCAAGTGGAAAAGGGGGAGACAAAACCAGAGACAGCACAGCGCTGCAGACGCAACGGAAGCAGTCGAGAGGAACCGGAAACCGAGCCCACAGGAACACCAGCTAGGCTAAAGGTAAAACGATCGCACACCAACACTCAATGATTACTAGGATTGTTGTTTTGGTGTGGTGTTGTTAGTATGCATTTTGACAGCAGGACTCTTTTTGACAGCAAACAACAACACCATCAACATTAGTAATATGGATGGTTCTTCAACCGCCATGAAGCCAATTGTCATTAAATAATTGTCCCATAAAACAGACGAAATAAACCGCATCCCTCGGCTGCTCGGTCTCGGTCTGTTCGGGGACCTTTTCTCTACCAAGGGTACGAAACACTCAGGATGTGTGCGCACACATCCACACAGTCTGTACACGGCGCAATGTGGTGTGCGTTGACAGCAGGCTTTCCAGTTGCTGTCTTTTCCGCCGCACAAGCAATTCCCGAGTACCCTTTTTTTTTGTTTGCCCGAAACGGAAAAGCAAAATCCAGCCGCCGATAATGATGACGGTATAATGACGATTGTGTACTGGAAGATGACGATGAAAACGGACACACACACTTACGCACCGGAGTTGGTGTGGTGTGCGTGTGTTACATCCGATTCTCCGTACATATGTTTTTTCGCCGGTTTACACCAGGGCTTCCTGTCGAGTGTTTCGCTTTGACGGAACCGTTCGTCCTTTTTGCCATCTATATTGTGTTATTATTTTATTTCTGTACCAGGGCCTCCTATACTACCTTCTGGGCCCTGGGATTATTGAATTCTCACTCCGCACCGGGTACGCATGCATATATACACCGGGGGTATAATGTGAATGTGTTTGCGTCGCATGGTGCGTACGACCCCCGACCACACCCGTAGTCACTGCCGAGCAGCAGCAACTTCGTTCGATCCAGCTGTTGATTTGTCGAGTCCCTCGATGATTGGTATGATGGTAAAGAGACAGGGACGGATAACTCCCGATAACCGAGAGAGCGACAGCCAAAGAAGAAAAAAAGGTCCTTTTTTCTGTCCGATGCCCAAATGTGTCCTTTCGCTGGAAGGGGGAAAACTGTTGCGGGTCGTCCGGCCGGTGTTGTGGTTTCCTTCTGTATCACTCTCTCGCTCTCTCGCTTGCGTTCTCTGTTTGCCACAAACGGCGGCAAAGTAATTGAAATCGTCAAAAGTACGAAAGGAAACGAAAGCACCAGGGAACTGCTGAAACCGGTGGTCGCAAGACTAGCAAGCAATGCTTAGAGAAAGAAATAAGGGAATGTTTCGTGCTTGGAGAAGAAAAGACACGCAAGACACAATACGAAAGCAAAACCTTAAAACATCAAACACATCACGGTCGCTCTAACGAGAACGAGTGCGACATCCGTAGCCAATCGGTACTCTCGGGTGGTTTTGAAGTTCAAAACCGATCATCACCATCCTCAAGATGGTACTTCTGCAGAAGGAGCGATAGCTTTCCGGTAATTTATTTGGGCTCTCTTCTGGCTGGGTGGAATCGGTTCAAAAAGGGATCGATTACGGCCCATTGCAGTGGAACAAGAGAATGGCTATATTAGGGCAGGCCGTTTTTGTGGAGGAGGTCTAAGGTTTTACATCCAGCTGGACATCAGGCGTTTTTTTTTGTGTGTTGTTGGTTAGCATCTGTGACGCATATCTGAAGATCTAATCCTGCTGTAACACACCTGTGTATACGTGTGGTGGAGACCTTTCTTGTGTACCGGCAAGTCATTGGTTGGGAAGCACCAAATGCCAATTCCTGCAAGTCAGGGAAGAAATGTCCATGGCGTTGCTTTTATTCCGATTGATAACGAGGCGGAATCGAAGCGGACCTCGCGCCGAGCATTTATTTACTGATAAATCAAACAAACGCCGTGCGTCCCTCGGTCGCGTACACGCAATGGGGTGAGGGTTGCCAGTGACCGGAGTGTGTGATTTTTCCCAAGAAGTGTCGTAATTCATCGTATCAGACGTTGTGGTCATGTTGAAGTTGATGAATATTGGCTGGCAATGTTGGGGTTTTTACTATTACTTCAAGTGCGCTAAGATGCTCGAAGTGTGAGTAACGATGTTTACATTCGTTCCAATAATTTATCCAGTTGCCAAGTTCTTGCGCTCCATTCGAGTTGGAACTACTGGGGCTGCTCACCGTAACCGGAGACGTAACCTACAATGATATAACCTCATTTTACCTATCATCCCGTATCGCACCTGTATCGTGCCTGATCGATCGATCGTATCGCGTACCGCGTTTGCTTTCGGTCTTTCAACTCCTCAGCGGGAACTTCTGCCACCCAACGGCAGCAACACGAACAGGGGGAGCTGGTGGTCGCTCGTCTGTGTTTTAAATTCGAAAAGAATAACACCCGATCCGGGGGTAAACACACAAAACCCAGCGGGACGGCGCGTCCTAGTAAACCTGGGCGGATATAGATATGTAGAGGGCGCGCGCGGTAGTATTGGAAGAAATTGAGTAAAAACGCCACGGACGCACTCAACCGCTTCCATACCATGCGACAATTGCCGACACTGGGCGATGTGTGTTGCCACAAGTGTTTGCTTGATTAATGTCAGCACGGCGCGATGTGCGGCTGACTGTCAGTATGTGTGTGTGTGTATGGTTGTGTTTCTTCTTTCCGTGCGAGGAGGAAACAGCGTGTGTTGCGAAAGGGCAGCGCGCAACGGTGCGCAACATTCGACCATTCGAACAGGGTCATTCGAACGAACGTACCGAGAACTCAAAAAAAAAAACAAGCAGAACCTAACTCCATTACACAAATTAACAAAAGCGCTCCGGAGAGAGAGAGAGAGAGAGAGAGAGCGAGAGAAAGAGAGGGTGAAAAAAAACAAACGAATACACGCATTTACGTTCAATGAGGTAAATAAAAGACAAACAAACAGAGGGCATACTGCCGAGGGTTGCACTACTGCACAAGACTGCCGGAAGAAATGCCGAATGTCAAAATTCTTCACTGGAATTTGGAGCATCTCGTGATCTAGATCCAGGCGTAAAGTGTAACTAATCGATTGGGTAAGACACCGATCATTTGTTTGACACCGACAGTTGCTACCAAGAGCGATGTTTAGCTTTGCTATAAAATAATGGGGAAGCTCCTTCAATTTTTTGTATCGTCACGAAACATAACTTTATGGAGAGGGTTTTCCCAACTTCATCTTCAAATATTGATCCCACTTTCTAACCTTTCACCTTTCCATCGGTCGGCAATGGCTCGGCACCGGAAGAAAGTCCGCCAATCCATGGGGTTTGCTTCGTACCACGCCCGCACGTTCGAGTCGTTCCGTAATGGGAACGATCTCGCAAATCGTCCGCCTGACAACATCACACGGATCACATGCTTCTTCCCTGGTCCCATTGATCCATTCCGATTGTTGCGTCGAGCTCTGGGAGACTTTTCTTTCGTTTGTTGGAGATGATTGGGAGACCCGACACACAGTATCTAATGTTTCTCCATAGTTTTGTTTCGCAGTCGTACGCGTTGGCCTTTGTTATGCATTACCTCTGCTTCCACCGACCATCACCATCCGTCCCGGGGTAGTAGACGGTTGACATTCTTGTTCAACCCTTCATCCCGGTGCCTCCCAGTTTGGATCATCATCGCTGCAGCATTTTGTTTGCTTGGACATTTTATAGCACAGCGATCTCCCCAGTCTCCCAAGTCTCCTAACCGTTCGCATGGCGCGTCCCTGCACTAGCGACTAGCGAGCAGAAATCATCAGCGTGTCAGCTTTGCTCGGAGATGCTATTATTTTTGAGGTCGCGCGACTCGAAAAAACCTGCAAAGCGGATTGAACGAGACGGACGGAAGAGTCGGATGGGTAGAAGGAGGAGGACGAGGAGGAGAAGGTAGGGAACCGTACACTTCAAGCGGCCTGATGCTGCTGTCGCGGGCGGAATCTTCATGCACAGACAATAATAAAGCAAACCCGCGAGTACGCCTCGTGTTGTTGTACAGAAAAGGGAAGGATGGGGAGAACGAAGAAGTAGAGGAAGCGAGAAAGAAAAGGCGAACACTCGCAAGAGATTGAACCCCCGGGGAAACACGCCACAACTGTCGCCGCAACACGCGCCGCCATAGCATTGTTGCTTAAAATCATCGATCGGCCACCATTCGCGGCGAGAACACATATACATAAAGAGTGGTGCAGTGCAAGGAGAACAGCAACAGTCGAGTGAGCGAGTGAGCGAGAGAGACCGAGAAAATGCAACGGGGTAAACGATTTGCATTGCAGTTTTCCTGTCCACCCCCCACACATACACACACCGCGTTCCAATAACTGAGGGTCTCGTCCATCTGCGCTGATGTTCGAATGTGCACAGTGGAGACCCCTTCCGTCAGACAAGTTTGTTGTGCAGTCCGTGTGTGCAGGGCCGGTGCCAGTGTGCGGTACGGATTCGATCATGCGATTCGCGATGCAACTGCAACACAGTTCCGCAACACAGCCCGGCCTCTTCACCCCCATCCTCCGCAACACCCCCCTGGACCAATGCCGCGTGCAATGAAATGCATCGATTTCGAACCTTCATTGCCAACGGAGTCCGCCGGAGTGTTCGAGAGGCGATATTTATTCCATCTTTTTCCACATCCAGTGTCGGTGTGCATGGCTTGACGTACGTGTCCCACCTTTGGCTATAAATGCGTGCACACACACACACACACACACGCGAAGGGACTCGCACTTTGGTTCACATTTTCCCCTGTTGCCGTCAGTAGCCGTTGTTGGCCCACCTCATAGTTTTACTACTATTTTGCCGGTCACTTCCATCATATACATCCAGGCGGGGCAGTAAAGTCATACTGTGTGTCGTGGGCTATGGAAAATCCCTTACCACACTGGCCCCTAGCTAACTCTAGCTAGTAGTACAGGCAGAAGGTGCCTCATCTTTCTCCCGCACACCGTCAGGCTTGCACACATCTCCAAAAAGTCTTCCGCTTTGCATCCACCCTGCACCGGCCGGATACGAATGATTGACAACGGTAGCCAAACCACGCTCAACAACGGCACGATGACGATCGTATACCGCGTGCGCGAAATGTCGCTGTCATCGGCCAACGTCAACCGGATGGTCACCGGAATAGACAACTCGATGTCGCTTACGAGCTGTGATCTACTTCCAGAAGGCGCTTCCGGGCGTTACGACGTCATTAGGTGCGGATGTCTGGCATTCCGCAATGGAGAGTTCACTGATGATCGTGTTTTGATAATTTAATTACTCGTTAACACGACGAGATCTCTCCCAAGCAAGTGTCTTTGGACGTTTAAGGCGCGGTGTTGGACAACTTCAGTCCCGGGGAAGGCTAGCTGGCGCCAACTTCAAACAGGACAGGTTCAAGCACAATACAATTGTGCTCAAGAGGGTGAGAGGCTAACCTCGCCATCAGGCTGAATGCGTGCATTAGTACAACGGACATGCCGCTGTCAAGTCGTACCGAATAGGTGCGCAATGCAATTTATTTTGCATAACTCCATTAATGGAACATGCGCTCATGTTGTTCGGTTGATCCATTTTTTACCGTCTGGAATGCACACTGTTGCAAGTGTTACCGTTTTTGACAGATGACAGGTGTCGGTATGGGGCAAATGAGTGACAACAATTGGCTTTTATTTCTAAAATCTAACGATTTTTGCCGAAAGAACTATCTGTTTCGAGAAGAAATCCTTAATTTTCGTCCCAATTCCTCCAATATCTCAGCTTCTTCCCGCTTAGAGCCATTTTGTATCCTTCTTCCTTTACCCGTTTGTCTGCTTCGTCTGCTGCTGTTGCTGCCACAAGAAAGGTTTCATTTGCGACCATGCTTCTGCATCCCAACAATTGACCTATCTCATCGTCACCACCTTTATCTCGTACTGTGTCGGTTTGGATTTGTGCTCGGGGATCTGTGCCTGCCGGGTTTTGTGCGAAAGATGTAGCAAAAGCAGCCATCGGTTTTATGGACGGTGGTGTTGTGCCGTCGTTGTCTGGTCCTGCTCATAACGATTTCCCTTTACCGTCGTGGTCCTTTCCATCAAGATCCTTCGGTCCCGGCTATGTCATCCTTCGATCATGTTTTGTCGTTTGCGTTTACGTTGCGTTTTGTAGTTGCACGGTGGAATGTTGAGCGATTGGGATAAGAGTGCCCGAGCGCGATACACAGGGCACACACACACGCGCATACATACATTTTCATTTCTTTCGTTTAGCTTTTATCTGTACGCTTTTACCTTTTATTTCATTTTTGTAAAAGCGTGTGTGTTTTTTGTTGGTTTCTTCTGTTTGTCGTCGAACTCTGTTTACCTTCACCGTTCGCTTTGTTGGGTGCATTTATGTCTGTGTCTTTGGCGTCTTGTGCCAAGCGCCAATCAAACCCGCGAATCCTATGCCCTTTAAGCTCTTAGTTTTTGGTGCCAGCGTGCCGCTCGGAGGTTTCGCTCATCCGAGGCCCCCGAGTGAAGCACGGGAAGATGCATTTTATACCCGAGACAAATTATTAATTTTCTCCGTTTTATTCCTCCCGCCCGGTTTTGTGTCCCGGGAAACGATCGATGGCCTCGCCCCGTGTGCCGTTTTGTGTGTTTCGACGCTGGGTAACGCTGGGTTTTATCTGTCCCTCTGCTGTCGGTGTGTGTTTAAAATTTTTATTTTTTTATTACAACAGCTACAGACAGCTCGCAGTCCCAGTGACGAGACTACGGATGGAAGGAAGTGCAAAAACATAGAAGAAAAAGGCAGAAGAAAACTCAGTCGGTTTCGTGTCTGTTGCCGGTTCGGGGTTTTTGTTTTTGCGATACCTTTTGTTTTATTATTTAATTCTACTGCATGCATGAAACACCGGCGCATGAGCTGCATCGATCCATCGGTGCTTCGGTGGTGTTTGCTGACTGATGCAAGCTTTGCTGTTGCAGCGTGATCTTCGCATTATTCCGCGCGTTTCGACGATCGCCATCGCCGTTGCCGGTTGCCCTATTAACGCACCGAACGTCTCGCTCCGAACGTCATAAAAAAGCGATCATGACGACATAAGTAGAGTGGTGTAGTAGACACACAAGCACAGCGGAAGAACAACGAATTGCCACCGCTACCATTAGCGATCGGATCGGAGTTTTGGTCGAATTCGCGTGTTTTCATGCTCGTTTCGCGCGTTCGGCGATCGTCCAGACATTCTCTTAAACGCGAAGGTTCTGCGAATCCCACACCGCACACCCCCGGGCGCTTGTGATTTGTTGGTAATGTTTATCCCTGGGAAAAGAATTCGCAACAGTTTCGCCTACATTTGTCCGAATGTCGGACGGTTGTGCGTAAGTAAGGCACAGTACATCGAGCCACAAGCGTATCAATCATCCACCCCAACTAGCAGTCCGATGACAGGCGATAAAATCGCTCATGGACGTGATTTGAACGAGCTGCGGTTTTGAAAATGATAGCTCACTCTAGTTTCGCTTCCCCAGTACCAGCCACTCTGTACCTTGTTATCTGGCGTTTTCGACCAAAACCTGCGACGGCCTTGTCACCGATTTGTGGCACCTTTGCTTCGAGAGCTTTTCGGGCGGCTTACTGTACCCTGTTCGGGAAAAATATGCAACGATCTGTCATTGGAATAAATTGACACCTTCCAAAATGGAGTGCGAAGCCGGGATGATCGTTCGGCAGCGATAGACTTTTGTCGGTACCGGATGAAACGACAAAGCCGCTCGCGTTTTCATGTGTGTTTTTGGTTTCTTTCCTCACAATGTCCTTGCTAGGCCACGTTAGGACGGTTAGGAAATAAGCTCTTCAATTGGAACGCTGCTCATTATCACCTTCGCCCGGCCAGTCGCCACAATCGCGAATGGAAGCGATAGTTCGAGACAAAGAAACGGCCCAGTGGCTACAGCAGTAACAACGAACCAAACAAAAAAAATGTCACTCGATCGTGCACGAACGCAAAGTAAGCACAGCGTTTTCTTCCAATCGGGCAACAAAACGGTAGCGAACCACGGGTAGCTGCTGATAAGCATCTCTCGCCACAGCATGACCTCGCCAGGCATAAACACAACAAAAAGAAGGGGTTGGAAAAAAAAGGCGGAAAGCAAGCAGTACACACTCTTGAACGTACGACTAAAAACCTTGGTCAAACTACTAAGCGTACGTCGAAGTGACGCGCTTGAGTGTGTGTGTGGCGAAGATGTGTGTTAGATGTGTGGTTTGCTTTACGATCGATTAGGAAGCTAAAGGCAACGCCGCACACTGCCACCGAGTTCCTTCCCGTCTCGTGATTTCTGATGCATTCTGATGATGACGTGCCACTCGCATCCGACAATTCGACGCTGAACGTTGGGTGATACAGAAAAGCAACACACACTTTGCCGTGTTGCCGTGTCGCAAAAAGGCGAAGATGTAACGTGTTCGCAAGATGCGGTAGTACGTAAAATTTGCACCACCCGGAATCTGGGTTTATCTCTAATTAGCAGGTCGCATAGCAACGAGCACAGGCACCAGAGAGAGAGAGAGAACATGTCGTCGTTGAGAAGATCAAGAGAACGCGAGAACGTGAAGACAAAGTGTGTGCACGACGTTACGTTGATGGTGATTTTTTTACGCGTCCGGATATACCTGCAATTGAAGGTTATCTTATCAAGGATTTGAGAAGTCATCATTATGCACATGTGTTCTGTTGTTGAAATGTAGCTATAACTACTTAATAAACTGCGTGTAAATGGTAGAATCAATATTCTAAATACTCTCCCCGTCTTAAGTAACACAAATCCTGATCGCGGTTGTGTCGCCGAGAATCGATCCATTACCCATTCGGTGAGATCACGCACTATACGCTGTCGGCTAAAGCAAGACACGATAGGAGAGAGTGTTATTTGCAGCTTTAATCACAGCCGTATCTCCAATCTACTCTCTCACTGCCAGAAAATGAAAGTTATAGGCGATTGCCAGTTGAAAAATGGCTTCCTTTAAACTGTGCTCTAAATTACTGCAGATTGAAATTCTGCACCGTCGAGCTTAGAACCGCATCAGGCTTTCAATTTTGCCTGCTTATAAGACCCGATGGTGGTTGTAGATTGCATCGCTACCGAAAAATGAGTTATTTAAAACGTGATTAAAATAATCAAAACTAATCGCGGAATGTACACGTTATCTGCGCCTTGCTCGGACTGGGCGCGAGCTTAACACGAACAACCCTACTCGTCATGATTGAGTGTGATCAATATTTATTCTGCCAAGAGCGAGGGAGCAACAGAGAGACAGAGCGAGAGAGCGAGAACGTGAGCATAATTGAGCTGGGGGGGCCGGTGGACGTATGATGGGGGAGGTTGGGGCGTAGACGGCGCTCGTATTCAACATTTCGCACGTACCTCCACCGGGGCCTAAGGTTTCCGAAAAACGCGCGACTGCTGCTGCTTCGGTGCAGAGCAAAACAGTGTGGTGCGGCTGTACGTGAATGTGTATGGACGTTGGACGACGCCACCAATGAGTATGTGGGGCCACCAGCACTTCAACCAGCGGGATGGGTATTGGGAAAGAGATGAGCGATGGGAGCGGTGGTGGTGGTTTCCACCGTGCGATCGAATGCATGAACGCTCGCTGTGGCAAGGGGATGAAACGTAACGGCACGAGGCAGGGGGCTCGGTTCGCGGTTGCGAGCGCTGATTGTGGTGAGTCTGTTTTGGCATCGCCTCGAACACAGCACGATTAAGACGATAATGACGAGAGTGAGCAGCAGCGAGCTGGAGCCGCCAACCAGGACGGAAGCGCGCAGATCGGATGGGCGGGAGCAGCGCGGGAGCCCGGAGTGGTGTGATGAAGGCGGCACATAAAATCGTCGACCGTGATCTGCGAACAAATCCACCGGCCGCGTCTCGCATCTCGCTCGCTTATCATCGTCGTCGTCGCCGTCGTCGTCCCGCGCTATTGCAGTAGGTTTGGGAGCTTGGTTTATGTGTGGTTAGTGTTTTATTTTTTCCCTCTGCTTTGTATCAACGCCGCGCACCATCCAATGCTGCTACGATACGGATTGTGCGAGACGAGAAGATGGCTGTGTTTGTGCGCATTCACACGTACACTCGCTCGCAGATGAAAAGCTGAGGGTGGAGTTGAACGGTGCGCGAGTACTTGCAAACGAGCGCGAATGGTTTCGAATCACGTCGTCGGGTGTACGTTTCGGATGTAGCAGGGCAGGGCAAGTAAAATTGGAGGCAAAAGATGAAATATTAGCCGATGTTCGTCACCTCGTGGGCAGTATATGTCCAAGGTGACAGGGGTGGAAATCGATGCCGGGCTCGGTCGTGCATCGAGGATCGTCTGGGCCATCGAAGTCCAAAACGGAAAGACAAACCACAATCGCCAGAACGATGGCCGAACGACATGTCGTACGTTGTCTGTTTACTGCTGCAGATTGTGTGCTCAATATACTAAGAGATGTAATGCCTAGAGATGAGGAGATGTCCGTAGCGTTAAAGTTATTAATCTAATATACTCGAAAAGAAACTCTGAGATATTCTGGATATTGAGATCTTGATAGTCATTACTTGTTGTCTTCTGTTTATTACAGCAAATAGTGAATGATGACTAGTTACTCTCAGATGCTATCAAACCTGAACACTCCTAGTACTCCTAGTAATCGTCTCAATATCTATCTCCCTACCGTTTGACCATGACTCTTCACATACTACTCTGCCCATCAGGCTCTCACGGTTTCCTACCTCAGCGCATCAACCGATCAACAAACCCTGTGGCTCATCATCGTTCTCGTTTTCGGAGACGGGCCAGCTTACGTGCTCCTAATGCGTGCGCGCGCTGTGTCTTATCCTCGCTTTATACTGTGTTTCCGCTTCTTTATCGCTTGTTTTCTGGTCCGCTTTGCGCCATCCATCCATCTAAAAAAAACGGCATTTTGTGCCCTGCTGTTTGTCGCGCCGTGCCCACCGTTCTTGTCTCGCACACCTTCCCGACGATTGTCGTCTTCGTTGTCACCTGCGCCACCGGTTTGCCCCGCCTGGTCCAGGTGGATACGGTCTCGAGACATCCGAAGATCTTCGCCCGAATGGCGGCAAAACTCGTTGCAAATGCGTCGGAGGAATAGAACGCTCTGACCATTAGGAAGAACTCATATTTCAGATCATTCGTATCTTGCGGTATAAATATGCGTTTTTTGATACAAACCGATAAGTAATTGCGATGAGCGATACGCGTGATGTAACGTCGGTCAACCGAGCACCGGGTGACCATCAACACTAATTTATGTAATGATTATACAAAAAACTCACGTCTCGATCGTGTGCAGATCATGCATAGTAGATCGCGAACCCCAAAAACGCCCCAAAACGCAACCAACGAGCGCAAATAAAAAAAAAAAAAAGTAAAACCTGAAGCTAATGAGAGCGCGCGTTCAACTTCCCGCTGTACGGACAATGAGAGGACGAGCGATTAAGAAGGACGCGGAACCAGTGCGTGCGCACCGAATGCGGCGATGAAGCGGAATCGATGAAAATATTTACAAACAGACGCTCGCGCGCGCGCACACACCACGCTCGCGATGACATTGGTCGTGACAGGTCGCTTACTGGTCAAATAAGCCAAATAGGCGCGTGGGTGCGAGACGTGTGGACGGGTTTGGGGGGCCCTGGCAGGTGTGAAGAGAACCCAGCACCATGGGAGTATGCGTGCGTGAATTCCTCTCCAGATATTCTCACACGCATCATCTTCTCACTGGTGGAGCTCTCTGGTTCTCTCTCTCTGTTTTTTTTTGGGGAGCGATATTCAAGGCTCCACAACAAA
The DNA here is from genome assembly GCA_002091835.1 of Anopheles maculatus. Lineage (NCBI taxonomy): Eukaryota > Metazoa > Arthropoda > Insecta > Diptera > Culicidae > Anopheles > Anopheles maculatus. Next base: position 212,766 of record KZ061836.1, read on the forward strand.
TGAAAATGGTCCTACCCTTCTTCGCCTCGCCGGAGGATCATTATTTTCGTCGCCTGTACACACACGTTCGGGCATCTTGCGTAGTTACCTCTATTACACATTTCACCTGGTTTCGAACTTTGGGTCCACTCCGCCGGCTCAGCCAGTCCCGGAGGTCTTGCGTTGAACAGTTTGGGTGTCGCTCGCTCGCAACAACCACTGTCTCACAGATGCGCTCCGATCTAATGTTGCCAGTTGATCTGGGTCTGTTCCTCGCCTCGCACACCTTTCACAGAGGGACGTCACACCGGAGGGTTCATCTGTGTTTTTTTGTGTTGGATCATTTCGTTTCATGGCACCGCGGCCAACGTGCCATCGTCGTCATGCATACACACACTTGAGCATGAACAACAAAACAAAATAAAGCCCGACTGTGTGGTGATCATCATTTTCCATGTGTTTCCGCAGCTTCGTTCTTCCTCACCTCCCCTTTTGTTTCTCCCAATCCCTCCCGCACCGTTCGGTTTTGTGTTTTACTTTTCACCCATTTTCTTCGTTTTTGATTCCGCTATCCATCCATCCCGTTTTTCTCTTTGTGTGTGACTCTCCCGACCCACACCTTCGCTTCCCCCCCGCCTAGCTTCTGGAACACCCTCGTGCGTGTGTGTGTGTGTTCGCATTTGCCAAGGCATATATATATTTTCTCATCGTTTTTCGTTCGCTTTCTAGTTCTTGGTTTCCCTCCAGGTTCCCTGGCTGTGTTTTATTCTTCTTCGGGCCGGGCTCTGCTTGCTTGCGTCTATATCGCTCCTCTAGACACCGTCCGTTTAGCTCATTTTCATCTTTCCTCTTCGTCTGCCGCCCACCCCCCCCCTTTCCACTCTCGTTGTACGGTTTATCATCTCTTTTCACTCGCATTTCCCTTCACATTGCGATGCATGGCCCGATGGCCCCCGTCACCGGATGCCGGGTTTCGTGTTGCTTTCCGCCGGGTTCTCCGCCGAACCGAACCTGGCCCGCAATCTTGTGCGACTTGCGCGACCCAGTGTGTGTGTTTTGCCTTTGCCTGCTTCCATACACCTTTCTTTCGCTCTTCTGTCCTCCCCTACCCTCCCTTTACTCCCGGTCAGTCTCCTCACCTTGGCAGGGGTTTTCGGTACGCGATGTCTTCTTAAAACCGTACCTTTAGCTCTCGTTTCGCTCTTTGCTTTACTGTTTCGTTTGCAGCAATGAAAACACACTCACCCATGCACACAGCACACAGCACATTAAAATGGTTCGAAGCGGTGGCAGTATGACGGGCCCGCTTCCCATCTCCGCCTCCTCTGCCCTTGCACATTGAATTTAGCCACAATTTTTCCTACATTTCCATCCGTCCGTCTGTTTTGCCTTTCGCAGCTGTTTCTCAGCATTTCTTCGGTCTTTGGGTCCCTTCCAGCAGGCTCGCTCGCTCGCTCATGCATACCATTTTTTTCTGTTGTTGCCGTTCCTTTCTCATATCGCGTCTTGGGGCCACCTTCGCCTTCCCGATCCGGACCTCCCTTCCACCCCAATCCACCCCTCCAAATCGTCCACCGTCAGTGCGTGTACGCGCGCGCTGATGCGTTCGATTTGTATCTTTTTCTCGCCTGTCTTCCGATTGCTTTTACCGTGTCGCAATGTCTTCCGAGGGTTCGTCTTCACCTTATTTTCTCTCTCGCCTGTGTCTCCCTGTTGTCATCCCGTCCCGCCTCCCGCCATTTCGTATTTTGTTTTATTTCCCTACCATCCAGTTCGCATTCGGTGGAGTTCGTTTGGAAATTTGTCCCTCGTCTTCGTCGCCTGTTTCGTCACCCCCTGTTTTCGCACCGTACGACCTCTGTATACTGCTCCGTACGGTGTGTGTCGCTGTGTGCCCTGTTGCCATGGAATGTTGAAATTATATTTATTAAAGCAAATGAAGTCAAACGATGATACTGTGGTCCGCTCTCTCGCAAGTACGCACGCTTGACCCGAACCGTTTGCAAAGGATTTCCCGCCGGTACGGTAGGAAAAGGGACACGGGAGCTTGGTGCGTTGGTAATCGAACCTTCATAATATGGAGAGAGAGATAGAGAGAGAGAGAGACGGACAGAAATAAAAAGGAGAGCAGTGGCCACTGGTGCCAGTGCCCGATGGCGATTGCTTAAGCGGCCCAACAGTATCGCCGGGTGTATGTGTGCAAGTGCCCGTATCCGTGCGCCGGCTGGGTGTTGCGGTGGAGCATGTGGAAGGGGCGACATTCAAAACAGCACATACCCTCTTCATGCCCCACCTTCCCCCCCTCACCGTACAATGCAACCGTTGGGCGAATCGTTAAAATTTTCCCGCACGTCCCATTTGCTCTTGCTCATCCTCTCGGCCAACTAAAAGATGTTAATGTCTTTTTGTTTCTTCAGTTTTATATATTTATAATTTTTCCATGCTTTTACGCTTTGGCTTGGATTGTCTGCACACACGGACGCACACGCCGGGCTCACGCTGTTGCGACATTGTGCAGTTGCTTACGAGCACACAGCGGATAGGATAAACCTGGCGCGGCTCCCCGGCTCGACCACATCACATTACTCACGTTCGTATTAATTTCGGTCGGCGTTTTGTTCATTTTGTGGAGCCTTTTTGGTTGGGTTTTAGTGTTCATATCCGTTTCTTCGTTTTGTTTTGTTCGTGGTGGTAATTTTTGTAATGTTATGTATGTTTGAGGATTGTTTGTGCTTTTGTTGTATGTTGTTTTTTTCACTCTCATCTCTTTATATGTTATTTTTTGTTTCATTTACTTCTTTTTTGCATGTTTTTAAAGCATTTTGTACTTATCTCTTTCTATAATGTACATTATGCTATTATAAGTTAGTTTATCACTAATCAATAATCGCTTTTAACGTTGTTTTTGTTTGTTTTAAATTTTGTTTTGATTTTAGTTTTCATTCATGAAATATAGTTTAACTTATTTAACGTTTTATTTACTTGTGTTTGTAGAGTTTTACTATTTAACAACAATGATTTTTGTTTCTTTTTTTCTGTTCTTTCTTCCATTTTATTTTTACCCATTTATACTTTAATTAATCATTCGTTTTCATCATGTTTTGATTAGCACTCTTGAATTTTTACGTATTTGCCATATGCAATTAAAATTAAGTAAACAAACGTTGGGAAAAAAGGTACATTTTTGCAACACTTGATCGTAGTAGTCTAAAGATCAAATCCATCTCCACAGCAATCATTTATCGTTTAGCCGTCAACGAATTGATTTGCCCTCCCGGGAAGCACTTCTCCCATACTAAACAAAACAATCCTCCATCACGATTCACACGCTTCCCGTATCAAAAGCAGCGCACGGCTCCGATAAGTCGAGTTTCAAATCCCGGCCAGCTTAAAACACCATATCCATGTGTGCATCTTTCTCGTCGATCGAAATCGGCCGGGAATGCATGATTTACGGACGAAACAATAAAGCGAAGCAAAGGAAAACAACACACACAGACAACGCGAAAAGAAAGCGTTACGATTAGAACGGTCTCTTCACGCGGCAGCGCTTGCCGATCGCCATGTCCCGTGACCATGTGAAAATGCAACGCAAAGCAGGGAACGCAAACCATCCCGAAATGCATCGGTGTACGGGCGACGTCGAAGCGTTTGCATCTCCAGCATTCGGTTTTCGGTTTGGTTTTTTCTCTATTTTTAGCCTGGGCTGGTAGCCTGGGCTGTTGCATGTGTTGCCGGTCCTTACACGATCGGTCTGCCTGCCTGCCTCGCAGATTTCAACTCTCGGAAGAAGCACCCGGCTTCAGATTTGCCGGTTTACCGAGCCTTTTTTTTCCCCGCTCCATGTTGGGATTTTTGTTGTTGAATGTTGTGTGTGATCTTCTCTCTTAGCTCACGCTCGTTCGCAGTACGCCATCGCTCTCGATCGTTCGTTTCTGGTTCTGATCGTACGTTCGGTTGGTTTAGGCGGGTGGTGCCTGTTTTTTCGGTGGGAATTTCCCACGGGCGCGACCCTTCTACCCAGCAAACTACCCTCGGTTGCGGTCACCGAAGAAAGGGCACCAAGTGACAAATCGAGACACACACACACACACCAGGGCAATGTACGAAACGCCCTGCCAATCAGCTGACGAGGTACGCTGGGTAGAATATGAATATGTTTCGATCCATCTATACGTGCCTGTGTGTGTGTGTGCTTGTGAAGAAGATCCTAGACGGAACAAAAACAAATGCAAGCACAGTAGAAAGAAAAATCACTTTATTTAGATGACCTCTTGAACTGAAAGGGAGGAAGCACAAGGGTGGTGTGTGGGCGGCGTTCCATAAGAATGTGGCGTGTGCGATGGGGTGAAGATAATTGTGTTTTCCCAGCGACTTTGCCTGCCTGTGAAATGATCGTGGGAAATTTTCCACTAGCATTTCTGGTGTTTTGAGATTTGATTATCTTTTTTTTATGTTCTCTGCCTCTCGAAATGATGCATCAGGAGGAAATTTGAGAGCGAAAAAGAGACATTATAAAAATTTGTTTGGTATTTTGGGGAAAATATTAATTTTAGTAAAGCATCTTGGTTTGTTTTTAAGCTGATTAGAGGCCAGCTTTAGTGCATGTGAAGGAAGAGATCGTGATGTAATGTTTGTTTTGCTGTATTAGTTGATCTGGGGTATGTTTTTTCACACTTTTTCTTTAGTCTTTCATGTTTTTGCATGTTTTCTGTTTTGTTTTTTGGAATTATTATGAAAACCTCTATGTTACTTTTCTATTTTCTTCTTTTATTTTATTATTTTCGTACTTTCTTCTCATCTTTCGGTAAAAATTATTTTTATTTCCTTTTTTTTCTAAAACATATTTTAGTTGGTGCTTTTCCGTACTTGTTCACATTATTACAGGCAAAAATTATCAGCTAGAGCTAGTTATTACGCTTATTTCGTCCTATCAACCTTTTGTCAAAGCTGTAACTCACATAATACGTTAGGTCTTAAATCAATTTAATTTAATTCTCGATTAACGATCACAAAACCCGCCCATCTTTATCATCGATGGGCTGCGAACAAGCGATTTCACAAAGCAGGCAAATTTGTCGTACAAGATGAGCTTCCATGTTTGCGTCCCCCTCCCCCGGGTTGCCATTGCGATCGGCGCAAATTTACATACCAGAATTTAAAACTGGGTTCTTGCCCCGGGAACCTCGACAGCTTGGACCTAGAGCTGCGCGATTCCCTTATCACGGCTGCAAGACTCTTCACTGCCGTTGCCACGATGACACATTTTAACATCGTCGTCGTATGCAAATTTGTCTACCAGCACACCTCGGATCGTTCTTTTGCCCCTATCCCATGGTCCTGCGCAACCCTTTAAGCGCAACTGTCACGTCTCTTTAAAAAAAACCGCGCGCAAGACCTGAGACTGGGTAAATCGGTTCCAGAAATCTTTTGCTCTATGTAAAATAGCAACCTTTTTTGTTGCCTTCGCTAGTGTGCTAGCGACAGTCAAACAGTGCCCAAAAAAATACAAAATCACATCCTACACACAACACGGCGCTCGGGGCACGGACGGATCAAGAGAACGTCCGACTAAAATCGGGGGTTAGCATCGGTCGGTAACACATCCATCGACGGGTTTATTTCATCGTTTGTTAGCGCGGGCTGATTTATTCAGTGAATACAGAAGCGAAACAAAAACACTGAGGCACCCTTGGGACAACATCATTCACGCGCGAGAGCACTCATCGGCTTCTTGTCTTGTATTGGTGGGGTTTAAATTGACACTAGGGGGGCAGAAGAGCAGTGGGAGGAAGGTGGCGGAACCTTCCCGTACCCGTTTTAACCCCATCCGAGGGGTTTTTGGATAGTTGGGTGCGCTTATGCTTCCTTTACGCGATGGCTTTTTCTAGCTGCTAGGTGATTACGGATTCAGCCCGGTAGTTGACTAACCGTTGGGACAGCTTTTCCGTCCATTTTCACCACCTTGCTTCCGGATTCCGGGGAGCGGAAAGATGGTGGCTAGTTCCCACCCGTCAAATTGTAAGGAAATTTGAATATTCTAACCTCGCGCTTGTCTTCAGTTGATGTTGCAGTCGGTTGTTTTTCGGGCCACCGTACAACCCTTCAGCACCATCGCCATACTCTCACCATTCTGTAAGCCTGGCTGGATGAATGGACTTACCACAGTGTGGGCACGGTTCCGAGTTCCGGCTCGCGTGTGATACGTGTATCGTGTTTGAAGGTTTGATCGGCGGCTGACACCTTCAACCCCCTGGGCGAAGGGTTTTGTTCTACTATTGTTCTACCATTGAAGCTACCAGACACGGAGTCATAGACGCGTCGTTTTTATCTACGATTTTTATTTCTTTTTCCTCCCTACCATTCACTCACAAACAGTTATGCATTTTTTTTATCCTCTCCCGTTTTCTCGATTTTGGACCTTCTTTCACCTAGCGCAAGCTAGCTTCCTCTCGAGCATAAACTAACATTATTTTAACGTCTTCGTTTTCTGTTTCTCTCCGTTTATTTTGCAGGTAATGCTAGTTTGCCGGTTTGCTGGTTGGACATGCCGAGGTCGTTGTCACCATCGGCGAGCTACGAACGGCCCGCTCCCGGGTCTGTGGGTAATATAAAACGGTTGGCCTTTCCGCCGCCACCTTCATCGACTGTATTTCCGGGTCGGGAGGTGGGATTGAAGGGGGGATGAGGGGAACTAAGATAAAGAAGAAACGAAGGAAGGAAGTTGTGGTGAGAATATTAAATCGCTTAACTTTTGTCGCTAGTTGTTGGCTAGTGTTAGGAAGCTAGAATCTGGCCACCATCGCACAATGGGCCACCAATCTGGGGGAAAAACCAAACGAAAAATCTGATTTGTACTAAAGTTCTGCAGAGTATGTTCTCTCAAGCTGGTGGTTTATTATATTAATTATAAAACGGGTGTAATTTCTAGTTTAAAAGATGTCAGGAGGTCCCAAGCCTCAGCAAAAACAAATCCTTTATCATATGTAAATATTAAGATTCATCAAAAAGTTCTATTAATCTCCGATATTACTTGAGAGAATACGCAAATCATGACTTAATTTTGAAAGAGTTTTCAAAATAGCCTCCAGTACTGTCAAGTCGTTCTTGAAAACGAGAAATTGAGTCGTCAAATGACGCTCGAATATTTTATCCATTCTTCGTAACAGCCCACTATCCACCAATTGTTACGCTGACGGATGCTTCAGTATGTGTGTTTTAATTAGTTTCCTCTCATCTTGAGTTATCCTGCACCGCGAGCAGCACATTAGTAGCCACCGGGTCTCACATCCCGGCGCGTGTTGGACCAAAGCTCATCACAGGAATGTCATTTTGAATGGGAGTTTTTGCACCCAAGAAAGCGCACCATCATCATCCGCGTTGGCCGTTGTTGTGGGGTCCACGTCGAAGGGCAAATGTGGATAGCACGCTTCCCACTAGCGGTCGCGTAAAGCCGCGCATAAACAATAAGTAAGCCATCGCATATCTTTTACCTAATTGAACCGAAATGTCACGCTACGCCGCATTGTCGCATAAGACCCGTCGGGTCGTCGTTTCACCGTGCGTCTGCTGATGCAGTTCCGTTTTGTGTTCGGGTACGTTTTGTTTGGTCGGAGGCCGGAGCATTAATGTGGCCGCGATATGCATGCAACCATTCCGTTAGGTTGCGTCCCTTGCGTCCCTGGTGAACTTCAGCCTTCTCCGCTTGGTGCTTCAATAACTCATTCCAATTGCATATCGTCTTGATTGCTTCCACGCTCTCTCTCTCTCTCGCGCGCGCTGTGTGCAACTTCGGTTGACAACAGAACCACCCTCAGAGGTACCGCCGAGCACTCGGAAACGTTCCCTCTAACGACCCCGGACGAAATGTGCACATAATTTATACGGATCTTCAGCGTCTCCCACGCGCTTTCGACGAAGAAATTGTATTGGTGAAGATGTCCAGCTATGGTTGGTGAACCGCAGCAGCAATCCGAATGCACGCGTTCGATACGCACGCAGTCGGACTGTGGCCACAAAACTGGAACAATTCCCCACGTTGAGGCTCTCGCACAAGAGGCGACATCTGTCTCGTTGCGTCCTCCTTTCCGCGAGAACGCTTCAATCACGAGCGTGGCGTAGGCGTTCGGCGACGACCTCGAGCACTGTGGCGCGCGCGCGCGCACACACACATTGCCGTAAATGGTGTCGAGACTACTCGGTACGGCTGCGCTCCCAGCTGCAGCTTCCTGTGGTTGCATCTCGAACTATAAAGATGCTCCGCTTTGGAAGATATAAAACTCCATTAGAGATGGCACCGTTACCGGCTCGGGTTCGGATCTCACCAGTCCGATAATGACGATTGAGAAACCCACGCCCGCGTAGCATGAACTCGCTTCCGAGAAGACAAATTGCGCCATTCGGCTGTGATCGCACCCGGGAATGATGATCCGCAATTCGGTGCGCCGAAAATCTAACCTCCCCGTTTGCTGGTGGGAAATAAAAGAACCTGGACGTTCCACCTTTGCACTTGAACTACGGAATGATTGATTTCTTATTGGTCCAAGCTCAGTCGGTTTTGATCGGGATGGCGAGGATGCTTAGGAGGATCTTTTTTTTTCTCTCGGGAGACACACCTGAGCATCTCGTCCATACCTATGTTTCGCCATTTTCTGTCGGCGACGCAGCCTCATGTGGGTGGATTTCGTACCCTGGCAAGACACTCGCGCACGTATGCTCACACCTCCTCGTGAGCGGAAATGACCAAATTGGGCTGCAATGAAAACAAACAAGTTGGTCAAGGGGTGGGTTTTTCGGTTTGCTGTGCGCCACTCACTCACACTGAACTCTCGATCGCCTTAAACAACACCTACAACGGCTCGACTGGATCCTGCAAGCCGTCTGCCTGGGTGAGGGTGTGTCCAGTCGGCTGACCGGAGAAGAGGGGCCGTCCATATGGGAGGTTTATGATCGCCACAAATTTACTTTTGATTTCGTTTCGTGGTTCGAAAGTCTATACCGTCGCATGTGTCAACGTCCGGCCTGTTGCACGTCCGTACAAGGGCGTTGGTGACGTTCCCTTTATTTTTGCTTTTTCGTCTCCATTTCGTCGACGTTCCCTCGCCAGCGTTTCCTTGAGATCGGTCGTCTTACACACGTCCGTCACCTAGCGCGAGATGGAGCGCAAGCTTTAAAGCCGCTCGGTGAATGATCGCGAAATCCGCATTTGCTTAGTTTATTTGTGTGCTTTTTTGGCCGAAGAAATTGGCCAACCACTCGAAGATGTAAGTGTTATCTCGGTTGAGACGATACCAAAGCCGCACTGCTGCCATCAATTCCGATCGCTTTATTGCATAAAACAAAAGTGCGATCGTTGACGTTGTGCCGTCGTCGGGTGGCACAAAAGCTTAACTTAAACGACGTAACCGACGTGGAATAGACGTGGATTCAGGGCGTTTTATTTGATTGTTCTTCTTTTGTTTTTGCTTTTGGCAACAAGCAGCTCACTCGGCGCTCGTTTCGAGGATTGAAGTATGTTCGATACAACGACTAGAAAGAAGGAGATTAAAGCATACAAATCCATCCTCCTAATAAAAGCAAACATATCGCCAAGAAAACACACGGAGGCACAAATGTATGATCATTTTACTTTCAAATCGCTTGCAGCGCACCGTGCTGCACTAATAAAAACTGTAAAGAAGAGAGACAAGAGGGCACGTCAAGGAGGGCAGAAAAAAACAGTCTTCGGAATCATCTCGTCACTGCAATCGGGATCCGCTGGTGGTTGTTTTATAGACGGCGTGGTGCATTTGAGTTGTTTCTATGCGGTCTGTCTGCTCCACAACGGTAGTGATCGTTTGAAATTTGCAACCACTGTGGTTTCTCCCTCCCCGTACGCAGGACTGACTATTCAGCTACGGGTATAACTAAGTCACAGAGAGCTAGCAATTGCTAGCAGGCCAAGACCTACAGAGGTTGTAGTGCCAGAGAAGAAGAAGAAGAAGTGGTTTCTCCCTCACGATAGGCAGTTTTGTTTGCTGTGTGTATGTGTGTGAAGGAAGCAAGTTAAAAACAGAAGACAAAAAATCAGGAATCTGGGTTCGTCGCTTGCGGCCAAACGGAGCAGGATGAGTGAAGTCTCCCGCGCAAACACCGGCGAAAGGAAGGTTTGTTTTTTTTTCGGAGTCACTTTTTTTCGCGTGCTCTCTTTCTGCAGCCGCACTCTTTTGTTGAGGGAGTTTCGCGAGAACTTGTTACCGATTAGGTACGGTCTCTTAATCCATCAGCTGCTGGGTTTGGCCAGTATTTGCGAGGTTCCTTGCTTTTAGTTTCTCCTTTTTCCGTTTTAATGTAACTTTGAGCTACCGATAATGTGCACTGTTTAGTTAGGATAATGCACCTTAAAGCTTTGACTTTGGTTGCTCCTTCGATAGGTCTTCCTTTTCTTCCCCGAGAAAACATCTTCCTGGTGCTGTAGGTTTGCTCCATATCGGCCAGGGTTGAATAGTTTTGCATGCGATCCAAAAGGGGGGGACCCTTTTTTCCATCGGATTGCGAATGTTTCGCGATGAACGGTGGAATGCAGTTCGCTTTCCGGTTCGCCGTACGCCGTGGCGGTGGTGCAATGTGTATTTTCTGCTCCCGGCCGAACCGATGGAAACGCCTGGTCGTTGACGAGCGGTCATTAGTCTCGGTGGCTGTGTGTGTGGGGCAGATTTCTCCCTCGACCTAATACTCACTTTGGGGCCGCAAGTGAAGGGGAAATATAAATTGATGAACTGGCTCTATTGGGTGTAGCAGCAGCAAGCGAAGCCACCCGATACGTCCGTCCGTTTCAAAAAATGAGGGCTCCATAATTGGCGAGCTGCGCTCGCATTCGGATTCGAGATGTGCGAAAACTGCGCGAAAGGGTTAGAGCAATAGGGTGTGAGAAGGAGGAGGAGGAGATGGTGGAGGAGGTGGAGGAAAGGGAGAGAGGCGAGAGGGAGTAAAGAAATAAGTAAACCATCCATCGATAGGCATGACTTCTCAACAGCTGCTGTCGGTTGGGGCTGTTGGCTGCTGGAATTTAAATGCTGCTGCAAAATGCCGCCTTGCGCCGGGTGAAGATCGACTGCCACCGACAAATCGCTTACCATCCCCTTCCCACCACCTTCCTTCCCCCGCCCGCTGGAAGCGATAGTCAACTCCCAGCACGAGCGATCGCGTTTGCTGATCGTACGATCGCTCGTTTTTTGTGCCATGTTGTGTCGCACTCTACGAAAACTTGACGCTCTTCCATCGGCCTTTGCTGTATTGCTTGTTTTGGGGGGGCTTATGAGTCGTTGCAATTTTGAGACGGCCGAAGGTGAAGCCAGTGACTGCTGTACTAAATCTCCCACCCATCGCTAGAGCCCGAACTGCGGGAGAAAGGTTGTACAAAAGTGGAGAAAAAAAATTAGCTCGCGATCGCAAAAAAAAACAAGGGATGATTTAGGAGGATGAAGAGGAAATAGACGCAAATTCAACAAACATACACACAAACACACACGTGTCTAGCAGGGACGATAGTGTGAGCCAAAAACAAAACCTACAACACACATTTCATCTCCAGACTCCGTTTTCCGGTGTTTATGTTGAGGCGCGTAACCTATTTGACGAGTTTCGAGTTTCGAGTTTTAAGGGTTTTCGTTTGTGGTTTATGTTGTTTCATGCTTTTTGTCCTCGTTTTTTCTTTCCTTTCTCTCTCTCTCTCTGTGATCGGTGATGAGTGTTGTGTGTGTGTTTTGCAAATTTCGATTGACTCAAGAGATGTGATCGCTGTAACAATCCCTGTTAGGGTTGTTTCAGATGTTGTCATAATTGAAACGTTTCATTATTCAACATTCACAACATTGTGGTGTGAAATTGATTTATTTTATAACTTTATGCGCTTCTCCAATTGAAAAAAGCCTTTCCGTTTTTTGTTGAGCCACAGACCGGTAATAGAAAATAAATATTTTAAAAGCCACCATAATTCGTTGCCATCAATCGGGCGAGCTGGCCATTGGGTTTAGATTAAAAACGCTTTCGGACTGTAACGTGGAACAACAAAACACGAAGGATGCCCCAGCATATTTCGAACCTTACGGCGGCCTTATGATCATGATCTGTCGAAGATATGTGTGCCTTTCGGAGACCACCAGCACCAAGCCTTCCTCCCCCTATTCCTCCCCTCTTCCCGCACGGCATTCCACGCGCGTGGTACAATAAATGGACGCGATATGTCGATATGTTGGCGTTTAGAGTTCGTGATGAGCCGCCAGAACGGTACGGAGCGGGCGCTGTGCGCTAGATTGGGACCAGCTCGCTCGTGTGTGTGTGTGTGTTTGCTCTGCTCCGGCATTTCATTTCGAACCTCCGCAACCTTCTCACTCGTTAGCAGTGGAAAGGGTTCAAGCATAAGTACTGGTCGGGTCGGGCTTCGGGCGGGTGGGTGTTATGCGATGCCCTAGCACCAGAGCAAACGTGATCGACGCGTTATGGAGATCGTGCTGGAAGACGACTGTACGTGTGTGTGTGTGTGTGTGTGTGAGAAAGCGAGCCAGCGAACGAATGGACAAAACAAAATTAAGGTATGGTAAAAGGCCGGTGTGTGCGGTGGTGAGCTTTTTCTACGAAACACCAGGCGTAGGAAAACAAAAGCGTGTGGTGAAGGGAAGAAAGGAGCGGGGGGGGGGAAGAGGAGAAGAGGGAGGCAGGGAGGTTGTGGCAATCACTCACCGTTATGCTTATGCTGTTAGCGATGAGCCCCGTCTTATGCTGCTGGTGATCTTTGCTCACCCTTCACTCTCCGCCTTTCATCCATTCCCGCACAGCTTACGAGTCTGTCCTCCCTAAAGAAGGCACACAACAACAAAAAAATGTTATTTTGAAGCCGTGTTGCTCGATTCGTTACCTCCTCAATAACTTCCAAACGCGGGGTTTGGGGTAAGGCGTAAAGGTGCTGGTTTTTCTTTTGGACGCCATGCCCCCAAACGTCCGCTGTACGCCGCACGGCGCTGAGCTGGCCACGGGCAGTGAACCGAGTGATGGAAGACCTGTTGACATTTCGAATGGTGGCGCGAGCGCGATATGGGAAACGAAGCAACGAAAACAAATGTTTCGCCCAACGGTGTGCCGCTAAGCGTTGGCCGATTAGAAGGGTTATTGCTGTTGTTTCCAGCGTGCGCGCGCCTATCGGGAAAGCGGTCGTCTGGTTAAAGAAGCAACGGGATTAGCAAAATTGGCAAATGGCTGACAGATGGGTGAGATGGTTCGTGTGTCGTGTATGAGATCGGTGAGCATTAATAGTGATCGAAGGATAATTTTCAATTTGCTTACTTTACGCGCATAATATCCATTACCGGATTGAATTTTTGAAAGGCATTTTATTAACAAAAAATCCAACGACTTTTTAAGGGAGAGAAAACTTTCCTTTTCGAATGTTTTGATGGACTGTCATTAAGACTTTAAAATGCAAATTGTAAATGAAACCTTTTTTCATTTAAACTCTGTTTTATTATTGCTAAAAAAAATCGCGACAAACACAGCTTGCCAATTTACTCATGCCTGCATCTTGCAACCTCAACTAATTTAACCGTTCGGCCTTTATGTTGCATACATTACACGCGCGTTAGCATACGGCCTTTGGTTCGGGCGGGCACATTTTTTACTGCCCTTTAGTTGTCTCGCCTCCGTTGACGACTCTGTGCCGACCACCGTTCACTTGCTGCAATCAACTGCTGGAAGCATAAAATGTTTACCACCCACCGCCGCCCACTCACCCCACCGGTGCAGCGGATCCTGACCGACGCTGCATCAATCACTGCGCCCGTAAGAAGACGCTTCTGGTGCTGCGAGTTTGACCATCGGTTTCCTTTTATGTTGCTGCTCGAAAGTGGGTGGCTCTGTGTACGCGCCCTTTAGCCCTCGGTCCGTCCACTGTGCGGCTGGGAACGAGGTGACCGTTTGCGAGTTAACCATCACCAAGACGACCAGGCGAAGTTATTGCCGCATATGATTATGAGTGTGTGGAAAAGCGATGTGTGTATGTGTGTACGAGCAGGCGAAGGGCATGGCTGTGGGGTTCCGTGTGTGCTCTTCCTTTTTGGCCTGAATGTATGGTACACTCTCGGATAACACCTTCACCCGTTTGTTTTTTTTTGTTTCGTGCCCTGGGCGAGACTTATCTGTCGTGTCGCACTGTTGCCTTTCGGGCAGCAAACACTGTCCCTAGCAGCTAGTAACTCCACCTAATTCCGTTGCCCTTTTACAATAATGAGCCCACCGGTTTCTTCCGCGGAGCGAAGAGTACACAAAATCTGCTTTCGAAACAAAACGAAGCTAGGAACGCTTCATAGATCCACAGTCGTATGTGTTTGACCTTTTTGGATTAGTATTGACACATGGCGCAACGGCAGAAGCCGGGTCAGTTCAAGTAACCTTTGCAGGCAGGAAGGTGATTCGGGTCACAAATGGTTACGCATTTAGGCGAAATACAGTGGCAAGGTGAATCAAATTTACCCGAAAGCTATAAATTTGTCATTAAACCGGTGAAACAGATGCAGGTGTGAGCGCTTCTTTATTGGCATTATAAGCATCGTTGCATGTCGTGGTTTGATAGCATCATTGGTAGCGCGTTCGCATGTGGCTGAGGTATATGAGAGTCATCGGTTCAAATCTAGGACAAATCCCAACATAAAATGATATCAATTTTAATGGAAAACTTTTCCACCGTATGGTTGGTCGTGTTCTGTAAAATTTACCATGTTTTATTATTATAACACATCGAAATTGCTGAGTAAAAATGTATTATAATTTTGGGAAGACCTTTTCCTCTCGGTGTCCTATGAAAGAGTTCCCTAGAACACAGAGCAAGAGAGAGAGAGAACCACATCAAAACAACCGCACACAAATACCACTAATCGATGCAAAACGTTGTCTAAAACTGCTGCCTTGTGCCGGTGTGTTGTCTGTCTGTCGTCGATCCTCCTCCCTGTATATGTCACGCCGAAAATTCCTTCCCTATCGCATTTTTTTCTTCCTGTATATATATCGCACGAGAAAAAACATTTTCCACACCGCGTTCGGCGTTACTAATCGATTTTGATGATGGTTGTTAAAATAATTAAAGTTTGATTATGTTCGGGCCCCCGTTAATGGAATCGGAAGGTAGCATCGGCCTTTGACCTGCGTTTGCCCACCAACCAGTAGTTTCGATTTAATCCGTAACAGGAGGCACCAACCGTTGGTGCATTGGAATTTTCCGACGCTCACCGAAAAACGGGAGAACCAAACAGCGGTTTTGGAAGGGCTCAAGGTTCAAGGTGGTCAGTTGGAAGATTTGTTGAGGGGGTTGGGGCGCGGTTTGTAGGCTAAAATCATTCCACCGCCGCAAGCGTCGAGTTCGTCGTCCTAGTTTGCCGAGAGCTTTTGCGGTCAGCCGGAAGTTAGTTTATGCCATCGAACCAGCGTGCTAGTAGCGTTATGTATCTGTGTGAGTCGTTATTTACGACGTGTCCCTTCTCTCGGCAT